>CM062804.1:1172161413-1172761413 GCA_031772625.1 Pinus tabuliformis | reverse complement strand
TAATACTAATTTAGATTACTCTATAGAATTTATGTAGGGGTTTAATGGTAAAGTAGCATTAATTTTCGCTCCTCGCCATCTTGTAATTTTGGAACCCTGACGAATGGGTAATAGCATTAATACTAATTTAGATTACTCTATAGAATTTTTTTAGGGTTTTAATTGTAAAGGAATATGATTAACCAAAAAGCTGTAAACCCCCTCCATTGTTGCAGAGATTGACATTTCATTTTCATATGTGATGCCAATATGATTATTTAGTGGTGCTTTTCAACTACAAAACGAGGTCATGACCTAACCACTGCTGTCCTTTTTCTTCCTTTAGGTTATTCTGCTAATTTGCGTATTGCCAGGTATCTGTTTATCAATGTAAAAGAATTAAATACGGTTATATGAAAGTCATTTGTGTAATGTTTTGTAGTGTAGTGGTTAGAATTTGATTTTCCATTGCTAACTCATTCCTGGAAATTTAGTTTTCAGAGCAGGAGGTTTTGTATGCTGCAACAGTGGAAGAAAATACGTGTAATTACATTTATTTATTTAATTCTGTTCTCTGTTAAAGTCAATATCGAAGCAATTTTTAGAAAATAAAATTCGGGGAAGGGAAAATCAAATATAAAAAGCGCCACAATGACACTTTGCTTACCCATATATATGGTTTTCTTTAAAAAGAAAACGGAATTTTACTTAGCGACTAAAAGAGCATCCGCAGTAATGTAATTTATTAGTACACAATGTTGGATACCTATACCAATAGGTTTCATATTTTATGATTGGCCAAAGAAAGTCCAAATATGCTCTGCTTTGATACCACAAAGATCCCATATTTCCTAGAGAACAAGAGGTGTGTAAAGTGTTTCAAATATTGATGACCTTATTTCAAATTTTGATGGATGGTCCAAAAGTCTAATCTGGATCATGCCTTGTTTAAATTTTCTGTTGTAGAATAGAGAAAGGAGTCTGTCCAAACTGCTTAATCTTGGCAGACAACTAGTTTAGGTAGAGAAGAAAAGGATCCCAACAGCCTAATCTGGGACCTTGGAAGAGATAAGGGTAGAAGTAGATAGAAAAGAATAAAGAAAAAGCCAAAGAAAAGAAAAGGCAAGTAAGGGTTTGCAAGTCCAAGTGCACCCTCCAATGGAGAAACAAAAAATGCTAGGAAAATAGCTGGGTAAGTACTTGTGGTTGCAGAAAGGGCATTTTCACCATTGCACATATGTCAAAAGATGTATTGCCAAGGCAAAATCTATCAATGGACAAAGTGGTTAATTCCATCAAATTACAGCAAGGAGCATGACTAACCTCCCTTTCCCCCTTCACTCCATTATTAACATTCCCTTTTCAGCTGAGATTCATGGAGAAAGATCATGGTTTTATGGTGGTTCTTGTTCATACAAAGGCCACATTTCTTGTCTAAGATCTTTTCATTTTGATCTACTCTCAAAACTAAATCAATTTCAGATAAACTCAGTGAGATCCCCTTCATTTGCTCCCTCATTCATATTAACCTCTAATTCTACTATATAGCTCCCCTATCTTACCCTTCCCCTAATAATATTAACACTATGGTGTATAAAGCCCCAAATTCTATAAATACTCCTCCTCTTGGCATTATAGCCATATGTTCTTCAAAAGGAACCAAAGTGACCTCTGGTCACCTTGGTGAACCTATCACGTCCCATTCCCCCTTTGCTACAAGCCAACTTGCTCCTCAAACCGCCATTTGCATTGAAAAAACCCTTATAAACCCTCTTTTACCCTTAAAATCCTTTGAAAAAATTACCCAAAGTCTAAAAAGCCCGCCTCTGGCACGTTTCCAAAAGGTTAGCGCGCAGTTTGTTTTAATGGAAAACATTGTAAAACCATCAAAAAACCCACAACCCAAAGTTTTCCGCCCGCGCATATACTCCGAGCACGTTGTTGCTCCGCCCACCGTCGGATCAGGTCCCGAGGATCCGACGATCCACAGCAATATCGGAGCAGCCCCCATGGTGGTCCTTTACCGCCCGAGAAAGTGACGTTGCGTCACGTCACGGGCAGGCCACGCGTCAAACAATAAGGGCTCTCGGAGCCGGGCCTGACAGTTTCAGCGCCGTACCCAGACCGCCCCGAGAGACCGTAGCGGCTAAGCCTTAACCGTAACCGCTACGGTCCTAGCCGCCAGCTGCCCTCCTATGTCATATCGCCACGTCATTTCTGCTTATCCTTTTGCCGTTGATTGGTCCACCTCGCTGATGACATGGCTGCCACCTCATCGCCCCCATGGACCAATAGCTTACCGCCACGTCACCCAATGACGTCAGCTGACGTCACTTGACCTTGACCCGCCAATGACGTCATGCTGACGTCATCACTAAAAAGCGCCAAAATGGTAAAAAGGTCCATATTAACCCAAAAAACCGTGTTTTTCTTACTTTTTACTCCTGTCGCTACTTCGGCTCTGCATGGCTGTTTACGTCCAAATTTTCGGCAACCTGCTCAGTTAACCAAGGCGACCTCTAGAGCTCCAACAGTGCACGCCCATGCGACCTCTGTTCGTCAATTAACAGGTATTTACCGCTTGCTGCCCTCCATACGCCTGTTATTGAAATTAAAGTTACTCAGAGGGCTAAGGAGACCTTAAAAATTATATTTTCACCGGCCATTTCCCTCTGCACATCCACATTTGCAACTGTGAAGTCCAAAAACATCGGCCGAGCCTTAATACCTGTAATTTCGCTCAAAAACATCATTCACTGCGTATTCCCGGCAAATTTCTGGTTAAACTCAATTCACCCGCTAAAAGAGGACATAGTGAGACCACAGAGAAGCCCTGCTCCTGAAACAAACAGTATTTCAACTGCTGTTGTGTAAATTCCTCCTCTGGTATCTGAGATACAAACTGTTTTTACAGAAAATCACTTCTATTATGTGTTGCTTCCATTAAACCATCCACCTACAATTGTTGAACTCTGAAGAAGATCATGGAGACTCCCATTGCTCTCAACATCAAGCCCCTCAATGCCCCTCACCAGGAATTGGAGTGGAAAGCCCTGGGAGATATGGATTACCAAATGCTGGACTGGTTTCTTATGGGCTCCAAATACAATATCCAGATGCTGAATGAGTTGAAAGCCCAGCACCTGAGTGGAGCAGACATCTTGGGGATTTGGGACTCAAACCTGCCAATCTACAACCTCCCCCAGGTAAATCCTATGCCAGAGTTGATATACAGCTGCCAGGAATGCTATGACCCAAACCAAAGAGCTGTCATTAGCCCCTCAGGCTTAGTTTTGTTCCAGATCACCTCAGAGAGTATTAATGAGATGCTGCACTTCCATACTGCCAAGCAATTGACCCCCCTCAATATGCAGAATTTGATAAAGAAAGGGAGCAAGTTGTCAAGCGACCAACTTATTAAAATCAATCAGCTGTTTGTAAAACCAGGCTCTGAATTTGTCAGAACTCCTCCTATTGGATATCAGTACTTGAATGAATTGGGCAGGATGTTAGTGGATTTGATCAGCTATGCCCTAGGATTCAAGGGAATGGAAGATGTGGATGAAACCATAATAGCAATGCTGTCTCTATTTTCTCCTGGTAAGCCCCCAGCTGTGCATTATGATTATGCTACATACATTGCAGATAAAATCCATGACCAGTTTATGAACTTGAAGAGAGAAAGACTATTCAGGTATACCTCATACATATACCACCTCTTCTTGTTTTATCAACCAGCTACCTTCTCTTTTCCTTTGAAGCAACTCAATGCCCAAGGAAATCCAAGATCAGTGGTGTTCTGGACCTCTGTCTTTCACTATACATCTGTGTCACCTTACACATACAATGAGTTCATTGACTTATTCATTTATCCAGCCTTGACAGTATTGCATGGTGTTCCTCCTCCAAGGCTAACTGATGATATGAAGAGAGTTCTTCACCTAAACAAAACCTACAACATTGGTAATTGGTACTTCTACCAAAACCACACAGTCATCAGAATATATGGCTGTGAGTTGACACCTTTTAGATTGCCAAGGTATGTCCCCATGAGGCTTTTTGCCTTGGAATATTTCAGACAGTTTGGCAACTCAGACTACCTGCATTTTCAGAGCAAGAACAAGAAGTCACAGCTAAAGGTGAGGAGCCAGCTGGGTCCTTTCCTATATAACAGAAAAGAGGAGGGATGGAAAGAGGCAAACACTATCCTGGAAGGCCTCAGACTGCAAACTAGTTTTGAATGGATACCCTATGACCCCAATCATTTTGTCTCCCTCAGGAGGATAAAATACAAATTGGGTGGTTATGCACACAAGAGACAACCTGAGATTGAACAGTATGCCAATGCCTTAAGCTGGGAAGAGGGTACCTTAGAAGAAGAAATAACTGCTGAAGAGCTTCTAGAAAGAGAAGCTAGAAATATACAAAAGCAAGCTGACTTGGAAAATTGTGGACAGGTTCCTCATTCATACAGAAGACAGCTTGGAGCAGCTACTACATCATCAACAACACAGCAGCAAACTGCCGAGAAGGCACCGCAGACAGCAAGCAAAGATAAAGGGAAGCAGGTGGAACAGCCACCTCCATTGACAGAAGAACAAGTGGAGACATTGCTACAACAGCAAGAAGAAATGGAACAGCAGGAACAAGGGCAGCAGCAAGAAGAAGTGCCACTTAAGGAACAGCAACCCTTGCAGCAAGAAAAGGTGATTGACACTCCTAGTTCCACTGAGCAACAGGCTCAGAATATAGTGCCTCCTAGGGCAGAAACTACTTTTGATACATCGGTCCTCCAAACCCCACAAAAGGAGGACTTAACCAGGAAAAGAGATAGAGAGACTCCCCTGACTTCATCCATCGATCAGGGAGAGAAAAGGCAAAGGTTGAATGACTTCCCAGAAGATGATGAGGCAATAAGACAAGCATCGGGCATGGGCCCACCCAGCCGAGAAGTATCAGCCAGTTCTTTCCAGCATGAACATGATAGAGCTATGGGAGGGGAGGTCAGCTCCTCCAGCCAGCACAAAGAAGGACAGGTAAGCATCAAACAGCAGTTTATCGACATTAAAAGGAGGAGTGATCCTATTAAAGTACAGTTGTACAATCATTTGCTGAACCTGGCTCCCACCAATCAGCAAAGACTCATGTCTGCCTTTGATGTAAGTGAAGGCAAAATGATCATGAGTCACTTCATGCCCACAACTCTGCATCCCCAATCTACCTCGGATTACCTAAGGACCAACATGGAGGTTCTGGGCAAAGATATACACCCTATGGATAAAATCGAACTGCATAAACAAACTGGTGAAATGGTGTATGCCTCCTTGGCAGATGAAACATTGGAAAACTACAAATTGAAGAGCAGCCTTGATAATACAGCCTCTCAGCTGGAATTGGAGAGAGCATCATCACAAGCCAAGGACAACAGAATCAAGTCCTTGGAGGAGGTAATTATAGAAATAGGACATGATCCTAAAGATGTTAAAGGTATCCAAGAACTGTTGAAGATAAGGGATCAAGACATGGCTGCCTTAAGGAGGAAAATCAAGCTCCCAGCCACCATCCATCCTCAAACAGATGAAGTTGCTCAGCAAAGGCTAGAAAAGGATGCTACGGATTTGATGATATCCTTATACAAGGAGCTGGTTCGGACTCAAGACCAGCTAGGACAATCAGAAGCTGCAAAGGCAGCATTACAGACAGCATTGAAACAGAGAGAAGAGGGCCAAACTTCCCAGCCCCCTCCGGAAGTAATCAATCTTGAAGAAGCTCCTCCAACAACTACTCTTCCTCCTCAGCAGACAGGAACTACAGCACCATCTACAGCAACAACTACGCCAACAACAGAGCAGACTCCTAGTCTGGATATGCAGAAGCTGCAAGCTGAGATCCGAGTTCTTGAATCCCAAATGAAAGAGCTTGATGAAGTCAAAAGGTCTTTGACTAAGGTGAATGAAAGATTTGACAAAAGCAAGCAGAATGAGGCAGCAAAGGAAAGAGAAATAAAAGTTCTAAAAAAGAGAATAGCTGAACTAGAAAAGGAGCTTGCACTAGAAAAAGTAACAGCAGAATTAAAAGCAGTCCTCTGGGGCAACATTGGTCGATCCATCACCAATCAGTGGCAGTATATTGAGACTATGGATGAGCAAATAGTACTCATCACAAAGGCAAACAAGGAAATACACAGAGCAAGAGCAAGCCTTGGCCACATGCCAGATGCTGCCAGCAGAATGATCAATATTTTAAATAACAAGACAAGCTCTCAGCTGGCCACCATGGGAATTACTAACAGGACTGAAACAATCTCAGTAGTTAAAAGAGTCCTGACACTAAGAAGCCTAGTTGGAACACTGGAGAGGAGAACACAGGACATGCAGAACGAAATCAACAAATTCCTGGACAGATTCCTGGCATTACAAAACAGAGGCCTCCCCAGCATATTAAGCAGTGTAGGAAGACTGCTTACCCTGGAAAATTACATCAAAAGGGTTGATGCCCATGCTGCAGCACAAATTGCAAAACAGCCCAGTACCTCAGCAGAAACAGGGCCAGCATCAGGACAGAATTTGTATGATAGGGTGGATAACCTGTTTTTTATTATGAATGAAATTGATCACCTGTTTGATACACCACCAAATTTCTTTAAGTATACAGAAGCAGATGAGACTATGGGGGCAATCATAAATCATCAATTGCCCACACAGGAAGTATGGAGGAATTTGACACAGATAATCTTATCAGGCCAGAACCTGTAGCGTTAATTTTCTCCAGTTTATGAACAGTCATGCACAGGCAGAATTTTGGTGGATAACTCCACAAGGAAAAGACAGATGCTGAGCCAGCTCGGCAGAGCTATTTACTCACCACAGCAGCAATCACAATCACAGGTGGCAGACCCAAAATACAGCGCACGAGCCATAAAGTCGGGTTCTCCAGCATTTGATCAAAGTATCCCAACCGACTTAGCAGCTCCCAAAGGCCAAAATATCTTCTGACAGAACATCAAGACGCCTTTATTTTGTATTCAATGCTGTAATAAATTTCTGATAATAATATCTCAAAAGTGGGTGAGAACATTAAGTCTGAGATAACTTAGAACTCAGATATTTTTGTAAAATCGTATGTATATATTCGCCCCTCACTGAAGCTTGGGGGGTTGTTGTTATTTTCATTTTGGAGATCTCACTTGCTGTAAAATTCTCAGAGAAATAATACAAAGGGTGAATGGAATTTCCAAAGCTGGGCGTACCTTGATGCATTGTGATGAATGGTGAATGTTGCAGGATTCCAGAGTGTTTCATAAAACAATAAGTCTTTCTTAAATCTCTGTGTTACATGTTTTCGAGTCTTTTGTTCTCTTTTATTGTTTAAATGTTTTACACTTAATAGCAAAGTAGAAGAATAGTTCCAGGATTTAATCACTGATTACCCTGAACTCAATCTGAGCTATTATCCATGTTTTCTTCAGATACAGTGAATGAAGTGTAATTCTTAATTGCTGCACTTTAAAACTATATCTTTTACAGTGATAGACATTCCCAGGGATTCAAGTTTGCTCCTGAGACATCTATCCGTTTCTCATACCTAGTTTGGTGGAAATACTTAAATACTTTAGTGAAAATTCTTAATTGCTTTCACTGGTTTTTTCACCTGTTTGTGTTATAAATCAAAAATTTTGTTGTATGAAGTATCCAAATGGCCCTGTAAGTTTCACCAATTCACCTCAAGGTTTCTAGACACCTACAGCCATAGACTCCATTGCCCAATGATATTTGACTCTTTGAACATTATATCACAAGACCTGAAAGAAAATCTTCAACCAAAACATAAACAAAACCTGTGCATAATACCTAGCCTAAAAACTATCATAACAGATACAAATCATAAAGAGAGAGCCCTCTCTGATCACAATTTGGCTAGAAACGGTGATCAAAAGATTGGTTAGTGGTTACCCCGACTGTATTCCCTTGGGAGTCATAGGGAACAACCTGGGTGTTAACATAATTGGCGACTCCACTGGGGACTTCTTAAAGATTTTTCAATTACTATCTATCTTCCAAAGCTACCATCAAGCCTGAAACTAGCCAAGAGGCCTTAGGACTGTTTCTGTAGCACAGGAACAGCTTTAGGGAAGAGCTGATTAGGGAATCTTCATCCCAGCTTTGGAACATATATAGCCATTCCAAAATTCACATCCAGTCCTTGCATATATAAACTTCTTGTACAAATTCAAAAAAAATTAGAAGCTGGCTCCCAAAAGAAACCCAAGGCACACTAGGGCAAACCCTGACCCTAATCAACCTATCATTGTTGATAATCCAAATATCATTCCAAAGAACATTAGGAGACAGCAAAAGCAGGAGAAGCCTGCTGATTCAGATATAAGTTCAGATCGACCTATCCTTATTCCTACTCCTTGCAAAGTTCTTTTCCGATCCACTCCTAGTTCCCCTAGTTCATCATCAACACCTCAAAGTCCTCCTCTTACATCTTCACCCACTGCACATACTCTTTCAACCAGTTCCCCATTTGTTACCCATCCCATTAACCCTGTTACACCAGTAATCCCTGCTGTTCCATTTATTCCTGTCAACCCTGTAAATCCCATAAACATGGCCAACAGGTATGCACCTCTGCAGATACCAGCTAATGCTCCAGCTCTACCCCAAGACTACCAAACCAAAATCTCATTTTTTGACTCCCATGGCCCTTTGACAGCTGTCCAGCATGCTAAGAAGATGCAAGACCACTTTGAGACCTATGAAATAGATGATAACAGTGTCAGGATGAGAATTTTTGTTCAAAGCTTAACTGGGGATGTTAGAACTTGGTTCAGATCCCTCAATGCAAACTCCATTGCAACACCTGATCAGCTTTACGAAGCCTTTACTGAGAGATGGGAGAAGAAGAAAGATCCTCTCCACATACTTGGTGAATATAACACTATTAAAAGAGGTCCCCAAGAAACAGTTTTGGAATATTGTGCTAGGTTTAACAATGTATATAATGCTATCCCACAGAACTTAAGGCCCCCTCCTGATTTGGCCCTGTATAACTTCCCTGACGGTTTTGATTCTGATATGGCTTATCAATTGAAAGAAAGAGATCCTCCAACCCTTGCAGAAGCTCAAAGGGTTGCAGTCACTGTAGAGGCTAACCTAATTGCCAAAAGAAACAGGGCAAAGTTGGAAAAGAAAACTGGCTTCAGAGAAGAGCCCTCGGGTTTTGATCAAAAGCTGGATGCAATACTAAACAGCATGAAGAGATTGGGTGAAAGAGTGGAATCAGTTGAAAGAAAATCATCATGGGAGGCATCACAAAGCAACCCTCCTAGAAACCCGAATTTTAGGAGACCTCAGAACCCAAACATAGGAAAGACAAGTGCTGACCAAGACATTAGACCCCCTTTTCAAGAAAACTATGCAGAAACTTCCACAGCCAATCAGCTCAATGAAGATCCTGAAATTAACTTAATGGGTCTGGATGGTAAAAGCCATGTTTTCCTAACGCAAGAAGACCATGAGGAGGATGAAAGCAAAACATTCCAAACTAAATCAGGAGAATCCTTTGACTTTAAACAAGGATATGATACTGCTGTCTATGAAGTCCATAAACAGTATAAACTGAGGAGTAGGACTGTGAATGTAAACCAGCCCGACAAGATAAAGGATAAACAGAGGTCTAAAGAAACCATGATCACAGAACCCAATGACAAAATAAACTTTCCTGCAGAAGAAATTGTAGTTGAGGAGGTTACTGAACTGCTGTCCCCACTACAACAGCCCATGGCAACTTCGTCCTCTCACCCTGATTCAAATTTTACCCCTCAAGACATGAGTAAAAGGGGCAGGTCTCAAAATCAAGATGAAATCCAACAAGAAGATTTAATGAACAAAGAAAAGACTGGTATCCGTGACTCTAAAACCCAAGTTGACAAACCTTTTGACCTAGGCACAGAGATTGGCAAGCTAAAAATAGCAATTCCTCTCTCAGAGCTAGCCAAGCATGACATATACAAACAACAGATCAAAAAATCCCTTCAACTCACTACTAGCAAAGATGATGTAAATGTGCTAGATGACACTCCAGAATTACTGTTTGGCCCAGAGGTAGATGGAAAAACTATGGTCACAGGGGTTTTACCTTTTTATGTCAGCCTGCATGTTCATGATAAAATACTACATAATGCAATGTTCGACTCAGGCGCCTCTCACAACCTTATGCCAAAAGCAGTCATGGAAAGATTGAACTTGGATATAACAAGACCATACAAAGACCTGTTTTCTTTTGATTCTAGCCAAGTCAAATGTTTAGGCCTAATAAAAGATTTATGTGTGTCTCTGGTTCAATATCCCAACAAAACCATTCTAATGGATGTTGTAGTCGCTGATATCCCACCTAAATATGGGATGCTGTTATCAAGATCATGGGGAGCCAAGCTCCAAGGCTCCCTGCAATTAGATATGTCATATGCCACTATCTCTGTCTTTGGGCAACCAAAAAGACTGTACAGGGAAACACTCATGAAGTATATGGTCAGCAGTGAAGAAAAGCCTCAAAACTTTCCAATATATGCTGTCCATTCGGACATAGACTCCTTCATCCTCTTCAATGACAGCACAAGCCTCTCAAACAATGACATTAGGACCGAAACACTCATACAAGAACAAAACATTGATCAAACAAGTATCACCTGCCAAACATCAATCAGCCCAACAATACACAGTATCCCTCCTCTAGTTGTCAAAGATTGTCAAAAAAGTGATAAAACTGTCCTAGAAAACAAATGGGAAAAGAAACCCCAACTCATGCTCACATTGCCATCCCATGAACAGAATTTTAAATCTCCTGTTCAGCAAGACATCCTGTGGGTCCTAGAATTTGATGGCTCAGTTAACAAGTTAGGGGCAGGAGCTGGAGTGTGGATACATAACAAAGAGAAAGATTATGCAGAAGGCAGGGCTTATAGATTGAATTTTAGATGCACTAACAACATGGCAGAATATGAAGCTCTGTTGCTGGGCCTAAAGCTAGCAAAATCACTACAAGCTCCTAAACTCTCCATCATGGGAGACTCTGATCTAGTAATTCAACAAGTGAAAGGAAACTTTGTCACCAATGACAAAAGATTGAGGTCCTACAGATCTGCTGTAATTGAAATATTAGAGACCTTCTCTGAGTGTGTTATCACAAAAATTTCAAGGGGCCACAATCTCCATGCACACAGCTTGGCAACGTTTGCCAGCACCTTCAAATTCCCATTAGAACCCAATAACTGTTTCATAGCCGAGGTCAAATACAGACCCTCTATTCCAAACAATGTCAAAGAATGGCAAGTATTTGAGGATGACATGCAAATAAACAATTTTTTAACCTTGCAACAAGAGTTCACAGGATTAAATATTGATATTGATGGAGCAAGTCAATCACAAATACTTGAATCAGCAAGTCAATCACAAATACTTGAGGGAGCAAGTCCATCACAAATACAGTTTCAACAGTCTGCTCACCCAATATCACCTAGAACAGCAAAACAATTACTGAGTCCAACCATTTTCAGCAATGAAAACATTCAGCAAATTCACCAAATTGACTGTGAAGAGATGAGCAACGCTGAAGCTGAAATCATACAACTCAAAGACAATTTCCTTCCAGTAGGCCTTACCCCACTAGAGGATATTTTTGATTCAAATGACATCCCTAGGAAGCCAAAGATGCAGCCATTAGATGCAACAGTTGAAGAATGCAACATTGGTACTATTGACAAGCCTAAAATAATAAAGCTATATGCCTCTTTGCCCCCTGATAAAAAACCCAAATATATTGACCTCTTTAAAGAGTTTCAAGATGTTTTTGCTTGGAGTTATGAGGATCTAAAGTCCTATGATACTTCTGTCATCCAGCACACCATTCCCCTCAAGCCTAATAAAAAACCATTCAAACAGAAATTGAGAAGGATCAATCCTGTGCTCCTTCCTTCCATTGAGAAAGAATTACATAAAATGTTCAAAGCTGGTATCATAGCACCAATCAGGTTCTCTGAGTGGATTTCAAATTTGGTCCCTACAAGAAAGAAAACTGGTGAGATTAGACTTTGTGTAGATTTAAGGAATTTGAATCAAGTATCACTCAAAGATAACTACCCGTTACCCAAAATGGATCATATTCTTCAAAGAGTAGTAGGGGCTTCAAGGATATCATTGCTTGATGGATTCTCAGGCTTCAATCAAATCCTAGTACACCCTGATGATCAAGACAAAACTGCATTTACAACCCCATGGGGAACTTTCAAGTATGTAAAAATGCCCTTTGGATTGAAAAACGCAGGGGCAATGTTTCAAAGAGCAATGGACATTGCTTTTGCAAAAGAGATTCATGACTTCTTGGTCATTTACTTAGATGATCTTACACCCTTTTCAAAATCTGACCAAGAACACTTGAAACATTTGAGACAGATTTTCATAACATGTAGGAAATATGGCATTTCCTTAAACCCCAAGAAGTCATTATTTGGCTTGGAAGAAGGGAAACTCTTAGGACACATTATTTCAAAAGATGGCATAAGAATTGATCCAGATAGGATACAAGCTATCCTACAAATGCCTCACCCAAGGAATGTCAAGGAATTGCAAGGATTCTTAGGGAAAATCAACTTTTTAAGAAGATTTATCCCTAATTTAGCAGAATTAATCAGATTACTAAACAATATGCTAAAGAAAGATTCAAAGGTCAAATGGACCGTTGAAGCAAAACAAGCCTTTCAAAATATAAAATTGGCCTTGACTCAAACCCCAGTGTTAACCAATCCTCAGTTTGACAGAGACTTCATCATTTTCTCCTTTGCCTCCCAACATACTATTGCTGCTGTTTTATTACAGAAAGATGACCAAGGGAATGAGAAGCCTATTGCCTTTTTCAGCAGAGCTCTTAGAGATGCCCCTCTAAAGTATCAAATTATGGAGAAGCAAGCCTATGCTTTGATCAAAGCTATTAAAGACTTTAGGATTTACATCCTTTACTCCCATGTTGTGGCTTATGTACCAAGTCCTATTGTCAAAGACATTCTCACCCAAGAAAACTTAGAGGGCAGGAGAGGAAAATGGATTGCAAACATACTAGAATTTGACATTGAAATAAGACCTACTAAGCTGATAAAAGGGCAAGGTTTGGCAAAATTAATGACAGAAGCAAATTTCCAAGCCTTAGATATCAACCAACTGGACAGTGAAACAGAGCTGGCGACTCCAAAGATCAATGTAGCCTTTGAACAATCTCCTTGGTACTCTGATATCTGCTATGTGTTACAAAACCTGTGTGCTCCCCCAGGACTGTCCAGAACTAAGTGTAGGTTCCTAAAAATGAAAACATCTAGATTTTGTGTGATAGATGGAAATTTACTTTGGAAAAACCATGAAGGCATATTGCTGCACTGTCTAATAGAGAATGAAACTAACAATATCATGCAAGATTTCCATGCTGGAGACTGTGGTGGACATTTGTACTGGAAGTCCACTGTGGACAAGATATTGAGGGCTGGTTATTACTGGCCCACCATGTTCTCAGATGTTAAGAAATTTACAACCTCATGCCACAAATGCCAACTGTTTGAAGGCAAAAGACAGTTGCTGCCACTTCCTTTGAAGCCCATTGCAACAGAAAGACCCTTCCAACAATGGGGCTTGGATTTCATTGGGGAAATTCATCCTTCATCTTCAGGCCAACACAGATGGATTTTAACAGCAACAGACTACTTCACCAAGTGGATTGAAGCTGCCCCATGCAGACAAGCAAATGATTCAGTAATTATTCAGTTTTTGGAAAACAATATACTGGCTAGATTTGGCTGTCCGGACAAGATAATAACAGACAACGCTGTTGCCTTCAGATCCAAGAAAATGGTGAACTTCTGCCATAAGTTTCACATAACTTTGGGCCATTCTACTGCTTACTATCCTCAAGGAAATGGTCTTGCTGAATCATCAAACAAAAGTTTAATAAATATCATAAAGAAAGTGCTGGAAGAGAACAAAAAGAACTGGCATAAGAAACTAGTAAACGCTTTATGGGCAGATAGACTAACAACAAAAAGATCAATTGGGACCAACCCATATGAGTTAGTCTATGGATTAGAAGCCAGATTTCCTTCATCACTAGGAGTACCGGTTATGAAGCTTCTGCAAGAAAGTCAAGCAGAGCCAAATGATATGCAAAGGAGGATCAATCAGATAATCTGTTTACAGCAAACTAGAGAACAAGTTTTCAGCAGAGTGCAGATATTACAAGAAAAATTGAAAAAGGCCTTTGATAAGAGAACCAAAGCAGAAGATTTCAATATGGGGGACAAAGTCTTAAAGTGGGATGCAAGAAGAGAAGAGAAAGGAAAACATGGAAAGTTTGATTCTTTATGGAGAGGACCATTTGCTGTCCAAGCAGTACAAGGTAACAACACTTACTTCCTTAAAAGTCTGACTGAAACTGACTTGGATGAAGGTCCTGTCAATGGCAGGATGCTGAAGCACTACTTTGACTATTCCCTATGAGTGGAAACTAAGGATTCATTGTATATATGCGGATGTACAGATAGTTTTCTGTTTTAGATTGTAAAATACAGTTTTCCAAGTGATTCACCAACCAGCAAGAGGCTAATAGGATCAGAGGTCTTTCAAAAAGGAGGCACACAGTTTTGACACATCAAAGCAGCGAAATTTCAAGATTGAGGTGGGCAGTCAAAGAACAAGGCAATCTGACCTGCTGTTCTTGGTCTTTCAAAAGAAAAACCATCCCCATGTGGAGCCACTGTTGGATACCTATACCAATAGGTTTCATATTTTATGATTGGCCAAAGAAAGTCCAAATATGCTCTGCTTGATACCACAAAGATCCCATATTTCCTAGAGAACAAGAGGTGTGTAAAGTGTTTCAAATATTGATGACCTTATTTCAAATTTTGATGGATGGTCCAAAAGTCTAATCTGGATCATGCCATGTTTAAATTTTCTGTTGTAGAATAGAGAAAGGAGTCTGTCCAAACTGCTTAATCTTGGCAGACAACTAGTTTAGGTAGAGAAGAAAAGGATCCCAACAGCCTAATCTGGGACCTTGGAAGAGATAAGGGTAAAAGTAGATAGAAAAGAATAAAGAAAAAGCCAAAGAAAAGAAAAGGCAAGTAAGGGTTTGCAAGTCCAAGTGCACCCTCCAATGGAGAAACAAAAAATGCTAGGAAAATAGCTGGGTAAGTAGTTGTGGTTGCAGAAAGGGCATTTTCACCATTGCACATATGTCAAAAGATGTATTGCCAAGGCAAAATCTATCAATGGAAAAAGTGGTTAATTCCATCAAATTACAGCAAGGAGCATGACTAACCTCCCTTTCCCCCTTCACTCCATTATTAACATTCCCTTTTCAGCTGAGATTCATGGAGAAAGATCATGGTTTTATGGTGGTTCTTGTTCATACAAAGGCCACATTTCTTGTCTAAGATCTTTTCATTTTGATCTACTCTCAAAACTAAATCAATTTCAGATAAACTCAGTGAGATCCCCTTCATTTGCTCCCTCATTCATATTAACCTCTAATTCTACTATATAGCTCCCCTATCTTACCCTTCCCCTAATAATATTAACACTATGGTGTATAAAGCCCCAAATTCTATAAATACTCCTCCTCTTGGCATTATAGCCATATGTTCTTCAAAAGGAACCAAAGTGACCTCTGGTCACCTTGGTGAACCTATCACGTCCCATTCCCCTTTGCTACAAGCCAACTTGCTCCTCAAACCGCCATTTGCATTGAAAAAACCCTTATAAACCCTCTTTTACCCTTAAAATCCTTTGAAAAAATTACCCAAAGTCTAAAAAGCCCGCCTCTGGCACGTTTCCAAAAGGTTAGCGCGCAGTTTGTTTTAATGGAAAACATTGAAAAACCATCAAAAAACCCACAACCCAAAGTTTTCCGCCCGCGCATATACTCCGAGCACGTTGTTGCTCCGCCCACCGTCGGATCAGGTCCCGAGGATCCGACGATCCACAGCAATATCGGAGCGGCCCCCATGGTGGTCCTTTACCGCCCGAGAAAGTGACGTTGCGTCACGTCACGGGCAGGCCACGCGTCAAACAATAAGGGCTCTCGGAGCCGGGCCTGACAGTTTCAGCGCCGTACCCAGACCGCCCCGAGAGACCGTAGCGGCTAAGCCTTAACCGTAACCGCTACGGTCCTAGCCGCCAGCTTCCCTCCTATGTCATATCGCCACGTCATTTCTGCTTATCCTTTTGCCGTTGATTGGTCCACCTCGCTGATGACATGGCTGCCACCTCATCGCCCCCATGGACCAATAGCTTACCGCCACGTCACCCAATGACGTCAGCTGACGTCACTTGACCTTGACCCGCCAATGACGTCATGCTGACGTCATCACTAAAAAGCGCCAAAATGGTAAAAAGGTCCATATTAACCCAAAAAACCGTGTTTTTCTCACTTTTTACTCCTGTCGCTACTTCGGCTCTGCATGGCTGTTTACGTCCAAATTTTCGCCAACCTGCTCAGTTAACCAAGGCGACCTCCAGAGCTCCAACAGTGCACGCCCATGCGACCTATGTTCGTCAATTAACAGGTATTTACCGCTTGCTGCCCTCCATACGCCTGTTATTGAAATTAAAGTTACTCAGAGGGCTAAGGAGACCTTAAAAATTATATTTTCACCGGCCATTTCCCTCTGCACATCCACATTTGCAACTGTGAAGTCCAAAAACATCGGCCGAGCCTTAATACCTGTAATTTCGCTCAAAAACATCATTCACTGCGTATTCCCGGCAAATTTCTGGTTAAACTCAATTCACCCGCTAAAAGAGGACATAGTGAGACCATAGAGAAGCCCTGCTCCTGAAACAAACAGTATTTCAACTGCTGTTGTGTAAATTCCTCCTCTGGTATCTGAGATACAAACTGTTTTTACAGAAAATCACTTCTATTCTATGTTGCTTCCATTAAACCATCCACCTACAATTGTTGAACTCTGAAGAAGATCATGGAGACTCCCATTGCTCTCAACATCAAGCCCCTCAATGCCCCTCACCAGGAATTGGAGTGGAAAGCCCTGGGAGATATGGATTACCAAATGCTGGACTGGTTTCTTATGGGCTCCAAATACAATATCCAGATGCTGAATGAGTTGAAAGCCCAGCACTTGAGTGGAGCAGACATCTTGGGGATTTGGGACTCAAACCTGCCAATCTACAACCTCCCCCAGGTAAATCCTATGCCAGAGTTGATATACAGCTGCCAGGAATGCTATGACCCAAACCAAAGAGCTGTCATTAGCCCCTCAGGCTTAGTTTTGTTCCAGATCACCTCAGAGAGTATTAATGAGATGCTGCACTTCCATACTGCCAAGCAATTGACCCCCCTCAATATGCAGAATTTGATAAAGAAAGGGAGCAAGTTGTCAAGTGACCAACTTATTAAAATCAATCAGCTGTTTGTAAAACCAGGCTCTGAATTTGTCAGAACTCCTCCTATTGGATATCAGTACTTGAATGAATTGGGCAGGATGTTAGTGGATTTGATCAGCTATGCCCTAGGATTCAAGGGAATGGAAGATGTGGATGAAACCATAATATCAATGCTGTCTCTATTTTCTCCTGGTAAGCCCCCAGCTGTGCATTATGATTATGCTACATACATTGCAGATAAAATCCATGACCAGTTTATGAACTTGAAGAGAGAAAGACTATTCAGGTATACCTCATACATATACCACCTCTTCTTGTTTTATCAACCAGCTACCTTCTCTTTTCCTTTGAAGCAACTCAATGCCCAAGGAAATCCAAGATCAGTGGTGTTCTGGACCTCTGTCTTTCACTATACATCTGTGTCACCTTACACATACAATGAGTTCATTGACTTATTCATTTATCCAGCCTTGACAGTATTGCATGGTGTTCCTCCTCCAAGGCTAACTGATGATATGAAGAGAGTTCTTCACCTAAACAAAACCTACAGCATTGGTAATTGGTACTTCTACCAAAACCACACAGTCATCAGAATATATGGCTGTGAGTTGACACCTTTTAGATTGCCAAGGTATGTCCCCATGAGGCTTTTTGCCTTGGAATATTTCAGACAGTTTGGCAACTCAGACTACCTGCATTTTCAGAGCAAGAACAAGAAGTCACAGCTAAAGGTGAGGAGCCAGCTGGGTCCTTTCCTATATAACAGAAAAGAGGAGGGATGGAAAGAGGCAAACACTATCCTGGAAGGCCTCAGACTGCAAACTAGTTTTGAATGGATACCCTATGACCCCAATCATTTTGTCTCCCTCAGGAGGATAAAATACAAATTGGGTGGTTATGCACACAAGAGACAACCTGAGATTGAACAGTATGCCAATGCCTTAAGCTGGGAAGAGGGTACCTTAGAAGAAGAAATAACTGCTGAAGAGCTTCTAGAAAGAGAAGCTAGAAATATACAAAAGCAAGCTGACTTGGAAAATTGTGGATAGGTTCCTCATTCATACAGAAGACAGCTTGGAGCAGCTACTACATCATCAACAACACAGCAGCAAACTGCCGAGAAGGCACCGCAGACAGCAAGCAAAGATAAAGGGAAGCAGGTGGAACAGCCACCTCCATTGACATAAGAACAAGTGGAGACATTGCTACAACAGCAAGAAGAAATGGAACAGCAGGAACAAGGGCAGCAGCAAGAAGAAGTGCCACTTAAGGAACAGCAACCCTTGCAGCAAGAAAAGGTGATTGACACTCCTAGTTCCACTGAGCAATAGGCTCAGAATATAGTGCCTCCTAGGGCAGAAACTACTTTTGATACATCGGTCCTCCAAACCCCACAAAAGGAGGACTTAACTAGGAAAAGAGATAGAAAGACTCCCCTGACTTCATCCATCGATCAGGGAGAGAAAAGGCAAAGGTTGAATGACTTCCCAGAAGATGATGAGGCAATAAGACAAGCATCGGGCATGGGCCCACCCAGCCGAGAAGTATCAGCCAGTTCTTTCCAGCATGAACATGATAGAGCTATGGGAGGGGAGGTCAGCTCCTCCAGCCAGCACAAAGAAGGACAGGTAAGCATCAAACAGCAGTTTATCGACATTAAAAGGAGGAGTGATCCTATTAAAGTACAGTTGTACAATCATTTGCTGAACCTGGCTCCCACCAATCAGCAAAGACTCATGTCTGCCTTTGATGTAAGTGAAGGCAAAATGATCATGAGTCACTTCTTGCCCACAACTCTGCATCCCCAATCTACCTCGGATTACCTAAGGACCAACATGGAGGTTCTGGCCAAAGATATACACCCTATGGATAAAATCGAACTGCATAAACAAACTGGTGAAATGGTGTATGCCTCCTTGGCAGATGAAACATTGGAAAACTACAAATTGAAGAGCAGCCTTGATAATACAGCCTCTCAGCTGGAATTGGAGAGAGCATCATCACAAGCCAAGGACAACAGAATCAAGTCCTTGGAGGAGGTAATTATAGAAATAGGACATGATCCTAAAGATGTTAAAGGGATCCAAGAACTGTTGAAGATAAGGGATCAAGACATGGCTGCCTTAAGGAGGAAAATCAAGCTCCCAGCCACCATCCATCCTCAAACAGATGAAGTTGCTCAGCAAAGGCTAGAAAAGGATGCTACGGATTTGATGATATCCTTATACAAGGAGCTGGTTCGGACTCAAGACCAGCTAGGACAATCAGAAGCTGCAAAGGCAGCATTACAGACAGCATTGAAACAGAGAGAAGAGGGCCAAACTTCCCAGCCCCCTCCGGAAGTAATCAATCTTGAAGAAGCTCCTCCAACAACTACTCTTCCTCCTCAGCAGACAGGAACTACAGCACCATCTACAGCAACAACCACACCAACAACAGAGCAGACTCCTAGTCTGGATATGCAGAAGCTGCAAGCTGAGATCCGAGTTCTTGAATCCCAAATGAAAGAGCTTGATGAAGTCAAAAGGTCTTTGACTAAGGCGAATGAAAGATTTGACAAAAGCAAGCAGAATGAGACAGCAAAGGAAAGAGAAATAAAAGTTCTAAAAAAGAGAATAGCTGAACTAGAAAAGGAGCTTGCACTAGAAAAAGTAACAGCAGAATTAAAAGCAGTCCTCTGGGGCAACATTGGTCGATCCATCACCAATCAGTGGCAGTATATTGAGACTATGGATGAGCAAATAGTACTCATCACAAAGGCAAACAAGGAAATACACAGAGCAAGAGCAAGCCTTGGCCACATGCCAGATGCTGCCAGCAGAATGATCAATATTTTAAATAACAAGACAAGCTCTCAGCTGGCCACCATGGGAATTACTAACAGGACTGAAACAATCTCAGTAGTTAAAAGAGTCCTGACACTAAGAAGCCTAGTTGGAACACTGGAGAGGAGAACACAGGACATGCAGACCGAAATCAACAAATTCCTGGACAGATTCCTGGCATTACAAAACAGAGGCCTCCCCAGCATATTAAGCAGTGTAGGAAGACTGCTTACCCTGGAAAATTACATCAAAAGGGTTGATGCCCATGCTGCAGCCCAAATTGCAAAACAGCCCAGTACCTCAGCAGAAACAGGGCCAGCATCAGGACAAAATTTGTATGATAGGGTGGATAACCTGTTTTTTATTATGAATGAAATTGATCACCTGTTTGATACACCACCAAATTTCTTTAAGTATACAGAAGCAGATGAGACTATGGGGGCAATCATAAATCATCAATTGCCCACACAGGAAGTATGGAGGAATTTGACACAGATAATCTTATCAGGCCAGAACCTGTAGCGTTAATTTTCTCCAGTTTATGAACAGTCATGCACAGGCAGAATTTTGGTGGATAACTCCACAAGGAAAAGACAGATGCTGAGCCAGCTCGGCAGAGCTATTTACTCACCACAGCAGCAATCACAATCACAGGTGGCAGACCCAAAATACAGCGCACGAGCCATAAAGTCGGGTTCTCCAGCATTTGATCAAAGTATCCCAACCGACTTAGCAGCTCCCAAAGGCCAAAATATCTTCTGACAGAACATCAAGACGCCTTTATTTTGTATTCAATGCTGTAATAAATTTCTGATAATAATATCTCAAAAGTGGGTGAGAACATTAAGTCTGAGATAACTTAGAACTCAGATATTTTTGTAAAATCGTATGTATATATTCGCCCCTCACTGAAGCTTGGGGGGTTGTTGTTATTTTCATTTTGGAGATCTCACTTGCTGTAAAAATTCTCAGAGAAATAATACAAAGGGTGAATGGAATTTCCAAAGCTGGGCGCACCTTGATGCATTGCGATGAATGGTGAATGTTGCAGGATTCCAGAGTGTTTCATAAAACAATAAGTCTTTCTTAAATCTCTGTGTTACATGTTTTCGAGTCTTTTGTTCTCTTTTATTGTTTAAATGTTTTACACATAATAGCAAAGTAGAAGAATAGTTCCAGGATTTAATCACTGATTACCCTGAACTCAATCTGAGCTATTATCCATGTTTTCTTCAGATACAGTGAATGAAGCGTAATTCTTAACTGCTGCATTTTAAAACTATATCTTTTACAGTGATAGACATTCCCAGGAATTCAAGTTTGCTCCTGAGACATCTATCCATTTCTCATATCTAGTTTGGTGGAAATACTTAAATACTTTAGTGAAAATTCTTAATTGCTTTCACTGGTTTTTTCACCTGTTTGTGTTATAAATCAAAAATTTTGTTGTATGAAGTATCCAAATGGCCCTGTAAGTTTCACCAATTCACCTCAAGGTTTCTAGACACCTATAGTTATAGACTCCATTGCCCAATGATATTTGACTCTTTGAACATTATATCACAAGACCTGAAAGAAAATCTTCAACCAAAACATAAACAAAACCTGTGCATAATACCTAGCCTAAAAACTATCATAACAGATACAAATCATAAAGAGAGAGCCCTCTCTGATCACAATTTGGCTAGAAACGGTGATCAAAAGATTGGTTAGTGGTTACCCCGGCCGTATTCCCTTGGGAGTCATAGGGAACAACCTGGGTGTTAACACACAAATGTAATTCATCAAATTTTTATTGGATCTATACAGTCTATTATATGAGAGTCGGTACTTTTATGATTAAAAGAATAGGACTGGATATACACAGTATTTTTTTTAAAGGTTTTTTAATTTTTTATTAAATTACTATAAATTTATTTGAAATACAAATTTAACATGAATATAGAGATTAATTTTTTTCGGTACAAATTTTTATAGAGTATAAAATATAATATGTTATTTTTCATTGTTTAAATTGTATTTTTGAATAGTAAATGGATTATATAAGAACAAATAAAAATTAGGACCAAATAAAAATTTTAGTCATAAAAACTTAATTTTTTTTTCTATATATATAGATATATATCAAATTGAGATCGCCATAAATAGTTTATTTAAATCTTTTATTGAAATATTTTTGAAAAGTATAAGATTTAAACATCTTATTCACACACTTTTTTTACAGTTTTACTTCTAATTACTTCATATCATATTCATATTTTTTTAATTATAATGGACATTATTTTTCTATTTAGAACATAATTTTTAATTTGTAATTCTAATTACTCTCACTCAATAAGAAAATTCAAAGTTTATATTGACTACCATAGATCCATCTTAAATACATATCTAACATGAGCCGAGAGATCCAATTTCTTCTTGTGAAAATTTTTATATGAATCTAAATTATTTCAATATTTTGTATAGTTTATTAAATTTTTTTATTTTAAAATATTTTAAAATTTTTATATAAAAAATATGAGTAAAATTTCAATTTTGATGAAGGACAAAAACAAAAAAAAAAAAAAAAAAAACTTTACACATAATAAGTTATCTCTACTAAAAATATAACAATTAACCTAAATTTAGATTATTTTAATTTAACTTTACACACCAATGATAAACGCTTGGAAGATTTTTGGTATTTTATTACGAAATGGGAAAGAGGGAAAGAGGAGATTCTTACATAGTGTAGACATTCAAATTAAGATTGATAGGAGTCTCACAAATGTGAAAAATTTGCGAAGTGTCGCTGATTTCTCGAGACTTTAAATGTGACCACGCTTGCAGTTGTAGATATAAATTAAAGCTATAATAAGGTGAATATATACAAATTATTACAAATAATTCACTCGCATATATACAAATTATTACAAATAATTCACTTGAGTACAGATAAGATTTCATCCAACAGGAAAGATCAAATGATCACTTGTGGTTGTTTAAGGGGTAGGAGGCAAAACCGTCTAACATTGCAGTGAATGGTGAATGTTATGAACACAAACTAAGAATATGTCCCACAATTAATCATAGTGATTCAAGTAATGGTCTCTTGATTCTTACACTGTCACCAAAAATAAACTGGATCGAACTGCTAAGCAATAATTATAAATCGTAAGGATTATATTTATTGATCTAGATTAAAAACCTATAATCATTCACAATAGTTAGGAAAACGATTTAAGGGTAAATTCCAACCTTGTTATGAACAACTAAGTTTTCATCCACGAATGAAGACCAATGGATGGCAGTTGGTCAAGCAAGATGGAAGGCCCTTTTTTTATTCATAGATAGGGTTTACTTTCCAAAAGTTAAATCTACAACTCAAAATCATTTTTTAAGTCTTATTTAAAAGGGATAAGAGGGTAGGAAGAGGATTTTTTTGAACAACCATTATTAATCCCACTAAACAAAATAATTGACGGAATCCTCTCATGCAAGAGGAAGAACCCTAGATATAGAGAAGTAAAGATGCCACAAAAGGTTGACATTCCATTGATATAGGGGATATATATGGCCACCCATCTCTTCCACTAGCTCAATGATTCTCTATCTTCTAGGAATTTTTTTCTATGACTATTCAGGTCCCAAACTTCTGGGATCATTTTAGAGTCGTCAATGATTTTTCTCGAAATTCTGGGGGGGCATTGTATGTGAAAGTTATGCCCTTGGGAAATTGATGTGCCAGCTAACCACCTTTCAACTCACAAATTTTCACGGACTCCATATTCTAGGTTTATAGTTTTGGACCTCTAGGGTTCCTTCTTTATGTTAAAATATCATTGTTTTAGCCTCTTGCAATAGATTTTGTAAATGCATGCACGTGCCATCTCTCTTTATAGACATAGCTACCAAAATTCTAGCCAGTTTTTTCATTTATTAATAGAAGTTGGGTTTTCAACATATTACTATGCTTTCTGCTATATTTCTCCATGTTTGTTTCATTTCCTTTCTTTCCTTCCCTTTTACTCATTATACAACCCAATTCATACATTTGTAGAAGATAGATCAATTACATCATTCACATTATTTAGGAAAGAGTTTTGAGGAGGGAGAACATCCTTACCATAAATGGCTAATATTTATCCTCTGAATCTAGATCAATAATCTATTTTCATCTATAATGATTAAGGAAAAAATTGAGAGAATTTTTAACTTGTTGTGAATGGTCAACGTATCACCTTCAGTTTTAAGTTAATGGTACAAAATCCATCAATAAGGATCTACCCTATTTTTCAAAATATTTCAACTTGTTGTATTGGATTGAAAGGGAACATGACTCCACCAACCTCAAAAATGGTTTCATGTGGCAAAGCGTACAAGAATAATAATACTTGGAGAAAAGAAAGGGGAAAAAGTTAAGAAAGAAAAGAATGAATGAAAGACGATGAATATTGAAAAAATGATAGAGATGAAGAGAAAGGATAGGGTAATAATGACATGGAAAAAACTTAGTTTGAACAAATAGGGACATCTAGTTACTAGAAAAATTACTTGTTGATTCTCAATAAGAAACATAAGATATGGCATGGAGAATTAGAAACATGCAGGAACCATTGAGGTGACATAATGTTTGATTGGGAGCTCGTTTGAGAAGAGAAGATAATCATGAGAAATTTATGGTATAGGATAAGAATTTAAAAGAATAAATCTCTATGATATAGTATAATTGATCCTCTACAATAGGAAGGATGACAATTTTAATATCAAGGAATGACAAGAACCTTTTGACCATGAATTAGAATTCAAAGAATTGAATGTTAATTTGGGGAATGAAGAGGTAGAATCTAAGGGGTAGAAGGATGTAGTTGATACGTTAGAATTAGAAAGAACCACAGAAAACTTGGAACTTGAAGTTTAGAGCTATAAAGTAAACAATGAGGGGATGATGAGACCATGAGAAAGGAAAAGTCAAATAAATATTGTATTGATTCAAAGCTTAAACCAAGTGTAGAGATAGATGGATGCTTGGACCAAAATAACTCAATGATATTGATAAGTAGATGGTAAAGGTCAAGAAATATTTCAAAGTTGCATGGGACATCATAATTAGTAACAATATAATGAAAATTCAAAATTATGGAGCATTCATTCTTGAAAATTAAATGAAAGAAAAATTCCTTAAACTTGGGGATCTATACTAAGTTTCCAACTAACTATTTTGGACCTTTTAAAATCCTAAATATTATACAAACTAGTGCATATAAGTTTGCATTGCCTACATGAGTAAGTGATCATAACGTTTTCCATGTGTCTTTATAGAAAAACCATGTTCACAATCCTAACCATGTTACTAATTAGGCTTTGATTCATGTTGAACTAGTAGGAAACTTCTATATATAACTAGTATGCATCTCAAGTAAGAAGGTAATGATGTTATAGAATTGAGCTATAGGATGAGAAGAGGTGCATAGGAAGAGCATTGATCTTTAAAAATAAATTTCCAAACTACAAGATGCAATGCAATAATCATATCCATGTTTCTTTTAAAAGTTAAGATACTTTAGATAAGCTAAAGGCTCTAAATTTGATATGGTGGATAAAGGATAAATATTTTTCATTATAAATATTAGTTTGACATCAAGAATCACCTTGAGAATGGCACAAAATCTAAAGGAGAGGGCGAGGAGGGTTGCTAGTGGGGAGGTGTAATAACCTATCTTGGTCCTGGACCTAAATGTATGTGTAAATTTGACCTGGATATGAATTTATATCTTTGTGGAAAGAAGTATAAGAAAGTACATTGAAAATAAATACAAATCCAATTGATCGACTACAAATGATGATGACTGCATGATAATAGAAAGCATGAGTCAAAGAGAGCGAAAGGAAAGGGGATGTAAAAAGTCCTCAACATAATACTAACAATATATTCATGTTCATTTATTGCTTACCTACCTTGAGAATAGATGTCCTTGACATGATATATGAAAATTTAGTATGAAGCATGTGGTCTCATTTTAAGGCAGGGTTTTATGGGTAGCTATTTATTTATTGTTCTTGAGATTTTGACACCATATGATCTAGGTGAATATTGGTTGCCACAAGCACCATTATTTCTTTCCACTTTCCTTAATTGTAGCATAAACTACTATTTTTGGCATTTTTTCGGGTCCTAATCTTTCGGAGTTGTCTTGTGGGACTAAAAGATATTTTAATGCAAAACTAAGAGATCGGGAAAGTCCCAATTTGGTTCTCTACTTTCTTTTCAACCTCCTCTTCAAGATCTTTGAAATGAGGTATTATGATAGCCAAATGGATGTTGTATGTCAAAGTTATGACCCTAGGGCGTTGATGTACCAATTTACCCAAACGAGGCCTACACTTTTGGCACTTCATCTCCTACGGTTAGATTTTTGGATTTTTATGGTTTTCCATTGTTTCTTAACAATAAATATGCCTTTGAAATTCATTGTAATATAGCTCATAGCTATGTAGCCATCATATATCTTCTCAGAGATAAGCTACTATCACCCGAGCTAGTTTATTTCCATTTCTAGATGTAAGAATATTTCAATTCTTTGATATTAATGAAACAAAATTTTATTTCTATTGCATATTTATGTTTATGTATATATCTATATTTTTTTGTGTCCCTGCATAAGTCCGTTGTAACACCGTCCTCCCACATCTACCAAAGTAACCAACCAACCAAGGTAAACATGCGAACAGAGGCTACTATATTTTTCTTTGACCTCCTGTGTGACGTTAAGGAAATAGAATCAATGGAAACACAAGAAGCAGACCTTCCACATTCGCTATAGGATCCCTCAAAACCTTTCCAACACTTCAGACATCTTGCCTCGGGTCCCACTGAAAATTATGATCACCCTCTCTATGGACGCTCTCATGCTATGGGCATGTGTGTGTCTAGGGACCTCTGGTCATTCTCACAGGCCTGCATGCCAGTGTCCAAAGACTAATTTATACATTTATGTGCAATTTTCCTTGGGATTTGAGCCACTTTTGAAGCCTAGAGTCCATGTCATAGTCAAGAATGGAATGAGTTCTTATGAGTAGTAAAGTGACAAGGAAATAATGATGAAAAATAATTATTTAAACAAGCACTTAATGAGACCCCTACTAGCAATGATAGGCATTTCATTAAACATATAACCAACACGTAATATATATGTGTAAACAATAGAATTAAGTTTAGGGATTTCATACTTATTTGAGAATCACTAAGAACCATTGTTTCGTGATTCCATTTGATGCATTATCATCTATTAGGTCATAGATACATTTTACATTAACTTACAAGTAAAAACATAATGAAATTCATACATAACTGTTGTCATAAAACATACATACAACCAACATAGTTATGATAGAAATACCATAACTATATCAGCAATAAAATCCACATATAAACCAATACATTTATAGATGAAAACCAAGGGAATTAATTTCTCATTAATGAATGGAGAAACCAACTAGAGATGGGACTACTACGTTCCACCCGACCATAGATTGACTAAGCCATGTCTCTCTTCAGCCAATCACCCTCGTTCTATATTTCAAGCATGAATGTGGGAATCATAACCAACCAAAAAGAACCAAACAATAATGGACACTACTAGAGTTCTCCACCTACATCGTGAGGAAATTCAGTGCCTCGTAGTCTCTCAATATTTACCGTAATCCACAGTGTGATCGAGGGATCACTAGGCCCTACATTAAGACTCATTCCCCAGGCATTACCGTACATCCCATCCTAGGACTACTAGGCCAAACAAAGAGCAATCCACCTCTTGGCTTTGTTGTATATCTGGCTATTCACTGGAAAGGATTCCTAGGACCACCGAGGCACACAATCTTGGATTTACTGCATCGCACAGTCGTTTCAGGGTTTACTAGGTTGGTGGCTTTATCATGATCCATAGTCCGGTTCAGGGACCACTAGGACATGTGTTTGTCATTTTAGAGATCCACCCCACTCAGCTTCAAATCCATCTGGCAATCCAGTTCAACCAAAGTATGAGAACCCATCTCATCAAGGTTATCGGAAAATGGCAAGGATACGCTTAAAACATTGTCATACTTGGAAAAGTCCATGCGATAACAATAAAGAACCACATGCAATACCACGCATGTCAAATATAGCACATAAAAAACACATACAAATAAATACCTGCAAAGAATCCTATTCTAATTGATTGATCCTGCCTTGCCCTGCTTGATCTTTGCTTCCTTTTGCCTTCTTTTCCTTTCTTGTTCCATTGCCAAAGTTCTCCAAGAAAAATCGAAGTGTCCAAGAGTGAGAGAGAGAGAGAATAATGAGAGAGCTCCAAAACTCAATTGAGAAAAGGTTACCCACTAATCCTCAGAATCCTTTTTATGAATTGGGCCTCTATTTTCTTCATTTTCCTCCTCACATGTAACCTATTACCTTTCACCTTAATTTTCTCCTAATTTTCATTATTTCCATAAATAAAATACCAATAAATTCCTCTTTTCCTTTTTAAATCCTTTTTCATAGCCTTTGCCAATTTCCTTAGCCATAATAAACCAAATCAAGACCCAATAGGATGTTTTTCCCACCATTCATCTTTGAATCCTTGTCCCATCAATTGTGGTTGTATATATTTTTACATGCGTTTTTAACTAGGGCTATCACGAAACCCTCCCCTTGAGGGGAACGCCATCCTCGATGTTCAATGACACCTATAACCAAAAATATTACTGAAAACAAAACATATTGCCCATGAAGATTTATAGCATAGCTCATTACGTATTTACAATGACCATATTCTAAAACATGACAATCATACTGTTTACTGGAGCTTTATAACATAGCTTATTACGGTATTTACAATAATAATCACATATAGGCACGTACACATTTGATTCAACTAAAAAATAATCATAATGTCTATGGAGCTTTATAAATTCAGCTTGATACAACATTTACAATAATACACACATATGCAGATTTTCACATCTAGCAGATAAAAGGGTACGATGCCTACATCGGCAATAGGGGAATCTAGAATTTCACACCTCCACCCTCAAAGTAATACCAGGATTCACCTCCTTTTCAGGAAGTCTAGAATCCACTGCAATGTCAAATCTGCATCTAATATCCCATGCTATAGTCTCGCGCCACTTGTCCTCTCGATGAACAATTATTAGCTCATTGGTTTAGGGAACACTCCCAATGTGTATCTGATTCCACTCGGAAATGATATTTAGCAAAAAAAATATATCTCTGGACTTCCCTTTTCTGCTACACACTCCCTCAAGCAATCCAGCCACCCCCTTCTGTGCGTTCACATAGTTTCCAATTTCCTCTGGCATACCCATCCTGGGTATTCCATCCCTTGGCAAGGCTTCCTTGTAATGGAAGATACAAAAGCCAAGGCATATCCCTTCCTCAAAACCATCATATTGGTCATAGAATGCTCATGGAAATCAATGGAAACTATTGGGTACCAGTGTCCCACAATGGCCCTGCTCCCGAATACTTTACCAGCATACTACTACCTATTCTAATTCTTTCACTCCTCATACTAATACTTGCAGTCAATTTCAACCACCCAACCAGTGATTTTCGTGCTTCTTGTACCAAGCACATACCTTCCATTAGATTTAAAATAAATTGAATTAAATTCACATCATACCTCATTGGTAGCTCTTCAGTAAGGTACACTTGCAATCTTGTTTACCTCCTATCACACCAAATAAAACTAGCATCTTTGACCAAATCATAATGTATAAACATATCATATCAGGTTAGCTCAAAACAAAACCATCATAGATCAAAATGATAAATCACATGTAACCATCATAAACTAGAATCATAGATCACATGTAATCATCATAGACCAAAATCATAAATCAGATGCATAATAAACCTGAAATAAAATACAAATACTTATCCTTTAATCGACTCTTATCTTATACCTTTGTCCTTATTTCGTACGCACATCGTATCAGTTGCCACACTCAAAAAACACTGAGTACCTCCTCATCAACCTTGTGCAAATACACATAGTGGGCATCACACACATACATTCACATGACACCCAACACCTTGCAATACATCGACCTACACTTGGCATACAACTCATACGCCTACACCCTATGTACAACATAACACATACATACACTTACACCCAGCATACGAAACAACACCATACATACACGCACCTACACTTGGTGTACGACACAATACATATAGATATACAGAGTACAACACAAGGAATACACATGTCATGGTACTGTGACTACACAATGCATATACATAGTACTGCATGCTCGCAACACATCATGTATGACGGGCACATAATACCACATGTACACCAGTACCACATGTACAACATATACATAGTACCACTTGTATACTGCACCATCTGCACAACATGTACGCAACATCACATGTACATGACACCTCCTGCATAATGTGTACACAACACCACATGTACATCGCGCCATCTATACAACGTGTACACAATATCACATGTACATAGTACCACATGCATGACATGTGCATGTCATCACATGTACACAACATCACATGCAAGACATGTACAGAGCACCACCCACACACAACGCCATTGGTACAACATGTACACAACGCCACATGCACACAACATCACATGTACATAGCACTGCATATCCAACATGTACATAGCATCATCTATACACAAAACTGCATATCCAACATGCGCACAACACCATTTGCACGCAATGCCCCATATCCATCATGCACATAATACGATATGTACATAGCACTACATATCAAATAATTCCCATAGCACCATCTATACCCAACAATCCCTATGCAATATTCACACAACATTATCTGTACCACCCTTTACAACATATACAACATGTGCATAATAGTAGTACCTCACATTTAAAAGCACATTGTCTCTACCAAGAAACCTTGCTTCCAGTGTCTTATCCATGCTTGTCCCAACATGTCATAGACCACATTGCTTTCCTTTCATTAATGCATCCCATGGTATAGCCTATCCATAACAAAAACATAATATAATCACATACTATCAACTAATAACCACATGATACTAACCTCATAGAATTTTCAGGACTACTCCTCCCAATTTATTCCTCGTAATACCTTAAACCACTTTAAGCCATTCACTTACATAATCAGTCATTCTTCCACAAGAATGATCCTTGATGACCTTGTCAGATAATGACATAGATACATGGATACATACATATATATACATAAACATTATCATAAAATATCATTATCCTTTCAGACAATGATATGCATACATACACATACATACATATAGACATCAACATAAAAAATAATAATCTAGTCAGTCGATGAAAAACATACATACATACATACATATGTACATATAAATATTATCATATAATAGTCATGATCCATGATGACTCTATACGCGACATAAATTCATACATACATGCATATAAACATTAGCATAAACATGATCACAACATAATTACCAAATACCAAAAGGTCAAGGTTAAGAGAACTCCCTTTATCTGTGCACACCATGCACAAAATTGAAAAGAATTGTTCCCAACATAGCCAAGGTATATGACGCCTTAGATCCATTTACTTCACCTTACCTTTCTTCATTTCCTTTCCCATGACTGTCTCACCATCATCTATTTACACCAATGGACCCAACCAATCTAACTCGTTGTCATACTCCTGCTTTCAACTTCCTCAATCTCAGTCCCTCCAAAGCTCTTCTTTGATCCTTCACATGGACTCAACAGTCCATGAAGATCTTCCTTGTCATGTCCTCCTCTGTGTAATCCACCTCGACTCTGTCTGCTTGTGTTCCTGCGCTTGTGTGCATAATTATATATGTACACTTTTCAATTACATTCAGTTCACCTTTCAACATTCAATCATGTGCTTGCACATGATTTTAATCAACCTCTATGTCTTTATAATTACAACAATGAATTACAAATTGGGATAGCGGTCTCTCTTGCCCGATTTTCAATATCAGTGGCCTCTATTTCCTAATATGCCCATAGGCTTACAACACTCCAATCTACTCTCTATTTCCTATTCAATCTCTCCAACCTTTGTTCATGCCTTTTAGGCTTACATTTATACAAAGGGGTTCTAAAACCAATTTTTGGTTTAGATCCCTAAATCCCTAAACAAAATCCTAAAATCCCTTTCTCATCCTTAAGGATTCTCTCAAATCCACAAAATCATGAACTAACTCCTAACCTAGGATTTACAATGAATTCTCAATCCCTCAATCTCTCAACTATCCTACATCTCTCATGTTCTCTTATATTCGGGAACATTTACAATAAAGCTTCACAATATTCCATTAATTCCTACTCTCATTAAAATCACTCAAAACATTAAATAACTACATAAATCCAATACATAGGAAACTAACTTACTTGAAATACAAGACCCCCTATTTCTACTAGAATACAATGATAATATTGAGCTCGATGTGCCTGCATAAATAACATATATAGGAAAACAATATACTCTTTTTATTAATCTGAAAAGGAGAGAGTTTACAACCAAAAATGGAAATTGATCTTGTAGAGATCCCCCCAAGGTGTCCTATCCTTCCTCATCATCAAGCACACCTTAATGTCACCATAATGAATGGAAATGATAAGTCTCTTAAGATCAAAGAAACAACATGAGGGTATGATTAGTCTCCAAAATCCAGCCGCTATCTTGTGGATGGTATTAAATATATATGAGAGGATGGTGCTTTAGGAATTCTTGTCCATTTACCAATATACTCTTGAGATCCACTCTTGATGGGTACATGAGCTCAATGCATAAGAGGTGAAATATCAAAGGTAGGATTAGATAGGATTTGAAGTTCTTATCAAAGGTAAATGGTTGTAACAACTCATGTAAGCTTTTGGAAGAGGAAGCTTCAGGATTCATTTTATCTTTCCTGAATTTCTAGAATCAACGCATCCCAAAAAAGGGATAGCCTTCTTTGATGAGAGCAGGTCTAGAAATGAGTAACCTATAGCTAAACGCAAGTCCCTAAAGGGCCAGGGTGCACTGGGAATTAAAACACAAGAATGAAGCAGTCAAGGTCAAAAAACCATGGATTTGAGAGAGTCATGCGTAGGGATTCATGTAGGGATTATGACAAGGTGTTCATGGATGTTGATTGATCTGGTTTGTAGGATTATTGATCATATGTGACAAAATTTCCTATAACATATTCCCCCCTAAAGCGTAATGTCGAAAATGGAAATTTATGACTAAAGTGCATTACCTTGCGACATGTTTGGATCAAGGACAACTGGTCGGATCTGTTGGCATTATGATGCAAGTGTTTTCCTTGATGGAAACTCACTCATAGGTTAGTTTATTTTTGATAAAAGGAACTCACAGTATAACAAGTATATTTAGAGGCAACAGGGCAGTGGTACAGAGGAACAAGAATATGGAACTAAGGCCTACTAATCAGAATAAAGAAGTTGAAGGAAAAGGTTGGAGTAAAGAAGTTTAAGAAGTATACGCAGGTCCACTTAGTCAAATATCTTATACACACTCGTCCACATAACAAAAAGAGCATATATGTATACACACACTCACAAGAGGAAAAGCGCGTACAGGTTGGAACATCAAGAGTAGAGAATAATAGGGGTCAATACCATGGTATTATCCCACAATATTGAGCGGAGTAACTACTATTTGACCCCAAAGATAATACCACGAGTCACTAAGTGGTTTTGGTTCGAGGTGTTGGGAAAGGCAAAAAAACTATATAAGGAGGAGAAGATCATAAGGCCAAGTGTGCAAGTGAATGGGTTTGTAATGATTTCATATTGGTTGGGCTAGATCTAATTATGTATACCTATTTTAGTCTCTAAATGTCATGATCTATGCTTGTCTGAAGTCCAGATTTGCAGCAAAGTTATGAGCCAATATTTGCAGATTTGTATGTTGGTTCGTCTCGGTAAAAGCGCGTGTGGACACAGGTTCTACTCTTCAAAGTAGTGTATACAAAAGAAAAGTCCTTTTATTCAAATCTGACTGATCTATCTAATCAGTTCTATTGTTTTACTATTGTCTCTCAATGAGGTCCTCTTAGATCTAAATGTAATTCTGAATGCATAAGGAGTTTGGTATCTGATTGATTGATTGTATAAATGAGAAGGGTGATCTCTACTACTGCCTCTGTAAATCTCTAGAAATAGACATGCGATGGTTAGTATATTTCTTGTTGGTACAGACTTGATTCAGAAGTGTTATGTTTTAGTAGTTTTGAAGGTATACGCAGGTTTGATTACAGGAAGTAGCATATACACGTAGGTTGGGTTCAGTAAAGTAGCGTATACATTCTGATAAATGATTTTTTAGATTATAACTAGTTCTGAATGATGATGTAGGTTTCTGAGTTTAGCATAGTGTTCTGGTGGCAATGATCTAATTGTTCAGATTAACTAAATGTTGGTTGATGCAGATTAAGTTTCAAAGTTTGATGGGTCTAGTATGAAAATTTGATGAAACGAGCCCTTCATGTGTATTGTTGTGTACCAGGAGAATCTAGTCTGAAAATTTATTAAATGTGGTCCCTGGAGGAAGAGAGAAGGTTATAGCCTTCTGTAGGTCGGTGCCTACATACTAGTAATCACATTGGCTAGTACAAGATCTAGGGGTTTGCAGCTCCCTTCCAATAGAAGCTAGAAAATGAGAGAAGGTTGTAGCCTTCTGCAGGTGGGTTCCTACGTACTTGTATGAGTTGGCACCAGTATAAGATTGTAAACATATTTACTTATTATTAAAAGAAGACAAAGATGACAACAACACATGGTTTTCACCCACATTGGGTTTCCACCTTAAATCTTGTAGTTCATGTGTGTTTCTTGTGTGTGATGGCTTATTCTATTTTTACTACTTTATTTAATAAGTTATTGATGCACTGGTTAAAGATCAACAGATGATAAATCATCTAAATCACAAGTTTTCTGGGTGTACGCTAGTTTCTCTAATCATAGTTGCATGTACACGCTAGTTCACTTCATAGAAGTAGCGTATATAAATCTATTTGGGAAAAGAAAAACTATTGATCAAATAATACTAATTACTTCCCTTCTTATTATTATTTCCAACAATTGGTATCAGAGAAAGTCGTTCTAAAGAAGCTTGATCGCTTGAAGGAAGATCTTTCAAGATGAATAATCAAGAAGGCATGGGATCCATCAGACCACCAATCTTCAATGGGAGCAACCTAGTATATTGGAAAATAAGAACCAGAGTCTATCTACAATCGCTTGGAGTAGATATTTTGGAATTGTAGAAGGAGGATATGAATTTCCAGCAGCAATTCCTATAGTCTCTGTAGGAAAGAAGTTATACGAAACCAATGCCAAAGCTGTCAATACATTATTGGGAAGCCTGTCAGAATCAGAATTTGTCAAAGTCATGCAGCTCAAGACAACCAAATAAATATGGGACAAACTCATTCCAAGCTACGGAGGAGACTCTCAGGTAAAACGTGTAAGATTCAAACTCTCAGAATTCAGTATGAGACTCTTAAGATGCATAGTGATGAGACTGTTGCTAGTTACTTCTTACGTATTGATGATTTTGTTAATTGTACGAAGAATCTGGGTGAAGAGATAAAGGAAGTTACATTACTAGTGGAGAAAATTTTGAGATCTTTGTCTTCTAAATTTGAGTCAAAAGTGTCTACCATAGAGGAAAAACAGGATCTTCAAACTATTATAGTGACTCAACTCCATGGAATCCTAACTGCCATTGAAATGAGAAAAGGAGGTCCATCAGATATGAGAGTAGAAGTTTCTTTTAAAGAATCAGTAAGAGGAAAAGAAAAGGAGGAGCACAATGAATTATGAAGCATTTTAGAAGAAGATGATGAAGTAAATTTTTTCAAGAAGATTCAACAAGGCTTCGAAAGATTCAGGTGTAAGCTACCTTTCAAATGCTTTTCTTGTGGTAGAGTCAGCCATTATGCTACCAAATGTCCTCATAAAGATAAATATGAAAAGGGAAAGGAATATTCTAAACGCAATAGAAAATAGGTTCTGAATAAAAGGAGTTACTATACACATGAAGACAATGATGGTTTATCTAATAGTGATGAAGATGAAAATAAACAAGATTATAGACTACTCATGGCCTATGACAATGATGATTTTTTTGATGCATTATAAGAGGAATATTTTCTTGAAGAAATCACTAAACTCAAAATATGTTTAGAAGAAAGGAATATGATCATATATACTTTGACACACCAACTTGCTAAAAGAGGAAAACACAATGGAAATGTAGAATGTGAAATTTTGATTATAAGAAAAGATATTGAGAAAACAAAATCTCTTAATCTTAGATTTGCTAAAGGATCAGAAATTTTAAATGAAATCATCAAAGTTTAGTGCTCTCCTCTGATAAAGAAAGGTCTTGGATATACTGAAGAATCATGTCAATCACAGAAACCTTCAACCTCTATGAGAAGTTATCTTGATGCAGTAAAGACTAGTGAACAGCATGTCAATCATCAACAAAGGCCTAAAATTACTCATTAGGTAAATGATACTCAATTTACTCCAAGGATGAATATCGGTAGAAGCCATAACCAAAAGGTAAACAATGACAAAAGATTCTATGATCATAGAAACTTCTTTAAATGGAAATGTTTTTCATGTCATAACTTTGGGCACAAGGCTACTCAATGTGTTGTTTACAAAACCATCATGACTAGAGAAGCACAAAATCAAAGGGATGTAACATGAAACAAGAAAATTTCCTATAATAACTTTTCTCCTCTTGAAAATGAAATAGAATGCTCGATTTGTAACAACTTTGGTCATGAAGAATCTGAATGCAGGAGCAAATTTCGGCCAACACTTTAAAAGGAGCAAACACCATTAAATCCCAAGAAATGGAAAAGGAAGGAATCTCAATCAGAAAGATGTGGTATAGATTTGTGTGTAGAAGGACAAGAAAATCAGTGGTACATCAACAGTGGATGCTCCAAAAACATGAAAGGTGATAAAGAGAAACTTCATTCATATAATGCTTTAGAAAAGGAAAAGAAAATCTCATTTGGAAATGACACTCCAGCTGCCATTAAAGGTAAAGGTTATGTTTTCTTGAAAGAAAAGGTTAAAGCTGGAAATGTCATGTATGTAGATGGTTTAAAGCACAAATTTTTGAGTTTCATTCAAATGTGTGATCAAGGAAATGAAGTGGTGTTTCGATCAAACAAATGTGTCATTCGTGAGCTTGATATAGGAAAAACCATGATCAAAGGTACAAGAACTCCAAACAACTTATACATACTCAAAGGAGGACAACAACAATGCTATTTGAGCAAAACAGATGAAAATTGGTTGTGGCATAGAAGATTGGGACATTTAAGCTTTTCTCAAATAAGAAAAGCATGCAGGTTCAAGGCAGTTTGTCATCTTCCAGATATCAGTATCCCAAAAATACCATATGCAAACCCTGTCAAATCAGTAAGCAAACCAAAGTTCACCTCATCGAAAACGAAGGGTCAGCAAGGAAGCCTCTTGAAGTCATCGATACTGATTTATGTGGACCAACAAGGAAAAAGTGAGAGAAGGTTGTAGCCTTCTGTAGGTGGGTGCCTGCGTACTGGTATGAGTCTGCATTAGTACAAGATTGTAAACATATTTTCTTATTATTAAGAGAAGACAGAGACACCAACAACAGGTGGTTTTCACCCACATTGGGTTTCCACCTTAAATCTTGGAGTTCATTTTTGTTTCTTATGTGTGATGGTTTATTCTGTTTTTATTGCTCTATTTAATAAGTTACTGATGCACTGGTTAAATATTAACACATGATAAATTGTCTAAATCATAAATTTTCTAGGCGTACGGTGGTTTCTCTAATCATAGTTTTGTGTACACGCTAGTTCACTTCACAAAAGTAGCATATAAATCTATTTGAGAAAAGAAAAATTATTTATCAGATAATACTGATTCAGCCCCATTATGGGAAAAATTATTTAACATTACATGTATAGCAATCAAGAAGACACATCTACTAATAATAAAGGGTGGAATGATGATTAGATGAATTTTGTATGATAATAGCCATCATGTTCTATAATCTTGCATTAATCCTGAAATCATAGCCAAAATGGATGAAACTAGATTTGGGGTCTTCTATCTCAATCACTTGATTGTCCTATGTATGAGTCTATCCATGTGAATTAAAAAAAAAAAAAAATTGAACATGGAAGACACTATCTGATTACTTTCCAATGATCCAAGTCATTAAGAGACACTAGACATACCACCGATGATGTTAATTGCTCTCAAGGTAATGTAGTACAATTTGTATGGTGAGAATGAATGAGTTGAAGTTGAACGCGACACAAAATCCATCAGTCGAAGGCCAATAATGAAAACATGTCGCTGAGAGTGAGGAAAATTCCCATTGATATATACAAGTCCTAAGGTACTGAAGGATGATTTTCTAAGTTAGCTTCTTGGATAGTGATTTGATGTCGACAAGAAGTGAACCATCACAGGAGGGCCTTAATGTATCCCCCATCAATGACATGAAACAAGTATCATTATTTGAGACATAATGATGTTGATTTGTAACTTTTTTAGAAATGACATATATGGAATGAAGGCTTAAGAGTATCGTAGAAGATATCAACTGAATGACTTCTCTTGAACACATCAATAACACTGAATGAAGTTGCCAACATTGACCTAAAATCAAAAATGAAGGCTTTGAAATGATGTGATGAACCCAAAGACAAGCACATTTCCCAACCCCACAACTATGTAGTTCAATTAAAAGAGTGTCATGTTCAAGAGTGACTCACACCATAATAGGTGGAGTATCCCATTTTCCAAATTTCCCAAACCATTTCTAGTCAGTACATATTTATTTTCTAACAAGATTGAGAAGTGTAACATATTTTTTATCTGTAAGTTCATCCTTCGGATGTCTCCCTCTAAGTATGCTTAATGAACCCAAAGAAGGAGTGGTTTGGACCCATCATGTTCAATGATTCTATCACTATTTGATGTTTTAAAGAGTCCAGGGATGGTCTAAGTTGACATCTTTTTCATATTTAGAGAGTTTGAAAAAGAGGCGAAAAAGAAAACTCCAAAGGTTCCTTTTCATAGATAGTCTCCTGAGTCTAAAAAGGTAGAAAAAAATATTCAGGAAAATCTCTTAGACATGTTTGACTAAGGCATTCCTTTTTTGTAGATGGTTTCTCTCAGTTCGGAAAAGGGTTAAACTTATACTAAGTAGATGTCTTTTCATTTACTTTAACGAGTTCAAAAAGATAATTTCTCGACAATATTTTCATGTTTAGGGAGTCTAAAAAGTGTTGAGAGAGGACTCCTCATGGAGGAGTGATTGGTATAAAGGGTAGAAAATGGTTCCAGTCATGATGTAACTACCCAAAACATGCATAGGTCAACATGTTGGCTAATAAGACCACTCATTGCAACAATTCCTCAAGAAATGGTAAAAAAACCAAGTGAAAGCATATGATCAGCCAAGCAGATGGTGAAAATGGAATGAGAAAACCAAGAATTATCTGGAAGAAATAGGCTGATAAAAAATAACAATCACAAGGGATAAAATGAGAATGGTTTCAATTTTACACAATCTTGAAACATGGGAAACTATGCTTTAAATTGGTTTCATTTTTACACAAGCTTGAAACAAAGAAAAGCTATGATTTAAATAATTTTGCATGCCCCTAGCATAATGACTCACTTAGATGTACGTGCCCCCCAAGATTCATTTCATTCACCTAATTAGACTATTGGTTACTAAGAGGTGAATGGAATGAATTTTCATTTACAAGGTCAAGTCAAAGATTCGACTGAAATTTACGAGATCTAATAAAAGACTTGAATTGGAAGGGGATTTGTTTCATCTTTTAACTACCTTGAGACAGTAACATAACTCTACTCATGGGAAATTGTTTCATTTTTTAATGAGATTGGCATAAGAAAATTAACTGTGCTCTAGGACCTTATTTCATTTTTTGAGGATATTGACACAAGGCAAGGAACTCTGCTTTGGGACATTGATCATGATTTGTAGAAGGCCATGAATTCCAGGCTGATATTATCAAACGGGAGAAAAAATCTTTCGAAGGGATCAAAGGATCCAATGGATGGATCATATTATAATGCCTCTAGTAAATGATGCACTACAACACCTACTAGATTATCAATAGACATAGGCATGGAATAGTTTGCCACATAATTAATCTATGTCGATGAAGATACCACTTGAATATAAGGACCATTTAGGGAATCTGGTTCATTGAGAGTCAAATTATGACCAACTAATGAAAGTTAGAAAATTATCACGATTCTTCCTTCATGCGGGAAACACATCACACAAAAGAGAGTAGGGACAAGGGCTCCCATGTCATAAACAGAGTCATGTCCAAGGAGTAAATTAAATTCCAAAGGGCCTTGGGCTACCATCACATATTTATAGATAGTGTTCCGTCCCAAAGTAATAGGGAACTAAGGAAGGACCGCTAATGGTTAACTGGTTCCTTTATTAAAAGCCAAGAGATTCTTGATAGCAGGAACAAGCTATGGAGAACCTAATTATTGCCAAGTAGTTGAGGATAGAATACTAATAGATTCACCTTGACTTATAATTGTGCCAGGTGAAGGAATATTATAAGCATGTACTATGATCTTGAAGGGCACATAAGAAGGAAGAGGATATCCTATCAGTCGACTCCACTGAAAGGATGTGACAAAACTACTTGGAGGGGGTGTCATGGGAATAAGAGACCTACCCCCTAGTGTTATGGGAATGGGATAAATGCTCAACTTTGTTGTGCGAACATGAAGATTCCCCCCCTGTGATGTGCGAATAGGAATATTGTCCTCCTGTGTCATTGGAATGGGAGGATTGTCCCTAGTGGAGGCACTAATTTTTTATACGAAATTTACGATTGCGGATAAAAGTATCTTCCTTAGACCTAGTGCTTGGTCTAGAAGAACATAAAGAGAATAATGTAAAGTTCCCCTTATAGATATTTGATAATGGAGAGATGGTTACTTGTCATCCATCATAAGATATTCTCTCATATCAGTTTGTAAGCTCCAATCGTAGCTCTAGTTGCTATAATTAAAACATGTACATACAATCAACTTTAGCTAAAAATATACAAAATCTATGTAGAATTATCCAGTCATTCTATTCAATGGATCATCATAGCATTTAAATATATGAGTGTAAACAAAACATAACACATATAAGGAAATGATATACTCTTTGTATACACATATAGAAGAGATCTCTCGAAGGTGTCTTTCCCTTCCTCGTCACAAAGCACACCCCAAGGTAACCCTAATGCATGGAAATGATAACTCTATTAAGATCAAAGGAGCAACATGATGGTATGATTAGTCTCCAGAATCCAACCCATGGCTTGTGGGTGGCAGTAAATATATAGCAGAGGATTGTAGTTTAGGAATTCTTATCCATTTACCAATCTAGGCTTGAGATATACTCTTGATGGGAGGATGAGCTAATGGGTTAAGAGGTGAAATATCCAAGCTAGGATAAGATAATATTCAAATTTCTTATCCAAGGTAAATGTTTGTAACAACTCCTAGAAGCTTTTGGAAGAGGAAGCTTCGATATTCTTTTTATTTTTCCTCAATTTCTAGAATCGGTGCACCCCCAACAAGGGACAACCTTCTCTGGATCAAAGCATGTGTATAACTAAGAAACCTAATTCTGAACATAGGTCCCTAAAGGACAAGGGTGCTCTTAGTGTTAAAAACAATATAATGAAGAAGTTAAGGTCAAAAACTCATGGATTTCAGAGAGTCATGCTTAGGGCTTTGTGTAGGAATGAGGTTAAGGTGTTCATGGATGTTGATTGATCCAGTTTGTAGTCGTGTTGACCAAATGTGACAAAATTTCCTATAACAAGCCCTGACAATAGCTCCACTTAAGAATGAAGATCTATTTGGATATCAATTCAAGCTATTGTATTTTTTGAAATTATTGTCAATGAATATCATACATTTTGTTTAACGTAATGGACATAGTGTCCAAATTGAAAGGCAATGGGTTACCAATAGAAATCCCATTTCTTATGAAAAGAGCCTATTATTTATATATAATAAGAATTTTAATTTATTATATTGCATTATCCAATGTCACTATGAAATGTTACACCACTAATTAAATATCATAATGAAGAAATGTGAAATCTCATAACATAAAAAATTAATCCAAACATCATATACAAATACACTAATGAAAATTTAATTTATATGAATATTGTTATAAGATATATGTCGATTTTTTGATGAATAACATATTTAAAAATTCACAATAATTGCACCGTCACAGGTTGATGTTTTTGAAAAAGATAAAATGTCATACAAGAAACTAGTAGTTCCATAGCATAAACACACGCTTGTGTGTTATGTTATCCAGAAGCATGGTTATGAATTTTTTTTTTTTGCATGGTTAGGGAATTTTATGAAAACCATAGCACTGGGGCCTTAATTCTTCAAGCACTGGTATTATTTGTAATTAACACCTTGATGCATTATAATTATTAAAGCACCATTTCTCTCATAGAACTAATGTCCTAGTCCTACACAATATTATTTCCAGTACGAGCGCATTATGAAAATTAAGAGCATCAAATTGTTTATATCATTAGTGAACTGGTTATTTTATATAAACCATACGCATTAGAGATACGATTTTAAATAAAAGCACAGAGTCTAAAATAGGTTTTTCCTCCCCTGGTATCATTCCTAAAAAAACACCCAAGCACGTTTAGTTAATATATATGCACTAGGATAGTATACATTTCATGCACCGGTATTCTTTGCATTCAATGCCTCAGTGCTTTTAGTTATGTATGTAGCCCCTGTGGTTTTATATATGTAGTTATGTAACACTAAAAACCTCTATTATAGCCTTTGCAAGAAGGTTTTTTCGTTGTAGTGAATCTATTATGCTTCTAGGAGCCTAAATAAACTTATATAAAATTACTATCCTAGGTAGAGATATTCTTAATAAACAAATTGGATTCCTAGAATCCTTCTTATAATTAAACCAAGTAGAGAAAAAAAAAAGATGACTAATTTACATATACATAGTCATTGTAAAGTTAGTTTTTCCAAATTCGAGAGAAAGACCATGTGAACCCCAAAACTAGAAAAGCCATAAAAACCCATGCTTAAAAATAAGAAACCTTGAAATCCATGTATGGAAATCTAAAATGACACCTCTATAGTAACAAAGAGTGAAGAATAAATTTTTGAGATGTCAATGGAGTGGTTTATGGAACTAGCAATAGATTCTAAAGATAGGATCCCACCATATTTCTTAGCGAACAATTTGTAGATAGTGAGGATCACTTTTCCTTACTTTTCCAACTTGTCTATATGGGTACAAAATTCCCTTTTATCTAGATATATACTAGTATATGCATGTGATACCAACATTTTTGTATTCTAATTCAATTCCATTGTTCTAAAAAACTTTGTATGATGAGAGTGACTTTAGATCCTATCAAGAATAAAATTCTTAAATTCAGCTTGGACATCCACATCGAAGATGAAGCCCCTCTCTATTTTGATGTCCTCTCAAATAATATCATTTTTTTGTGTCTCAAGAGAAATGGAATGGTAAACAGACTAAGGTACCTCCATGGCAGCAATATCGTCCCTTGTGCAATGAGAAGGATACCAATACAATGAGATAGAAGGGGAGTTAAAAGGATAACTAGAGGCCAAAGTGATCAAATAGAATATGAGAAAGGAGGGAATGTTAGAGATACAAAAGGTTGAATAGGGTTGAAGAATATATAAAGAAGCATGAATTAAATCAATATCTACTTCACTAATCAAGAAAGGCCAAATGTCCCACATTCCATAAGAAGTAGTGTTACTTTCTCTTAGCATCAGAGCCAGAGGCGTTAGACTAATCATAGAAAAATATGGATGTGTTCACATCACTAGAACCCTTGATTAAGATGGAGTTCCTATTACTAACTATGATTGTAGTTTGATGCAGCGAAGTTTCAACGTGGTCGTATGACAAAAGTGACCATTAAATCTTGTATACAACCACTATAGGAATCCAATCTCTTCCCACAGAGCATGCAATTTTTTATATTATATTGTTAACATAATTTTAGTACTAACACATCCAGTGAGGAATCAGTAAATGAAAAGAAATAATATTAGATACAACAACATTATTTTTTTAGTTCCCATTCACATAAAAATCAATTTATTCAAGAATATGTGTACATAACTACCTTTGGCTATTAAGCTACATACACACCATTTGTTTCATCACTAGATACACCTAGTTGTTCATCTTCCATTTGTTTCCTTATTCGTCTCTAACTTCCAAAGCTCTTCTCCCTCTCTCTTGCAATTGTCCTCCCTTTATCTTACTTTTTCCATTTCTTTCACCTAAATAGTGGTTTTGAAATTGAATAGTGCCATTGATTCAACTTCTTCATCCATTTCCAATCCAGTCATTATTTCTTCACATTATAAATTCCTTACTCTTAAATGGTAGTTTAGAAACTAAACAGTTGCAATAGTTAAAATTTCTCACATGTTTCCCAAATAAGTCACCATTTCTTCTCATAGGAGGTCCATTAATATTCCATATAATGTGGTAAGACACATGGAATCACCATAAGGCATGACTTGTCATGCTATAGTAGAGATGCAACATTATAATGATAATGGAAGATACATAACACTGTAAAAACAATGGAGGAGTCACAACAATATAATATGAAGCAGAGACATAGCTCTCCAACATCAACAATAGAGTTATATCACTATCATAATAAGGTGGAGTCACAACACTATAATAGTAATGGGAGAGGCACAACTCTATCATAATAAGACATACTCATAGCACTTTTGCAGTAATGGTGGAGTCACAACACTATTGTAGAAACAATGGATCATGGCAATATTGAAGCAAGGTGGATCATATCAATGTAACAATAATGACATAGTACAACACTATAACAAAAATGGAGAATATTTTTGTTACAATTGTAGAATTTTAACAACAATGGATGAGTCATAGCACTATTGCAACAATGGTGGAGTCAATGTGGTGTTGTCATAATAATGGTGGTGTCACAACATTATTGAAGAAATTGAAAACTTGTAACACTGTAACAGAAAATAAATTCACAACATTCCTATTTCATCCCATAAACTACTAACCAAATTATATTGATAGAGATTACTTTATGCCAAAGATGCTCGTACATCGTAAATCCTTAGTAAGAAAGCATATGCTTCTAGATCACATGGACACAACCTACATGTTACATAAGAGGAAGTATTTTGTAGGTGTGACAATTCTTCTGTAGAAAGACACAATGCATCTTTGGAATATCTATTTATTCACTTAACCAAACATTCATAGTATCCTTATTCTGGGTCATTTTACTGACCCTCTTCACCAATACTTTTTCTAATTCTTCATTTGGATTAATGGAAATTATGTCTTCCACCCAATCATGGTACCTTCTTCATCATACTATTCCCCTTTAAGAAACTCATATAAATTAGAAACATCAAATATCGAGGACATGTTAAAATTATCTGGTATCTCTAACTTATATGTATTATCAAAAATCTTCTTCATGATTCAATATGGTTTAATTTTCTATAGAAGAGTTTAGTATATTCAAAATTCGGAAATATTTCTTTCTCTAAATTCACCATTGGTAGCTCTCCTTATTCAAAATTATTTTTTCTTCTCTAATCATGCCCTTGCTTATATTTGGCATTGGTTTGTTGCAACTTTAATTTGACCTACATGCATTTTTCATATGTCCTCTACAAACTCACTTATGTCAACACTCCTTTTATTCTCCATATTTAAGAACTTAAATAAATCCAAAGCTCCCCTTGGTGACCTTCCATGAAAAATATAAAATAAAATTTTCCCAAAACTCTTATGTATTAAATGATTATAAGCCTATTCATCCTAGGCCAAAAACAAATCCCATTGTTCTAAATTTTTTTCCACTCAAGATTATTAACAAATTTCCAATGCTCTAGTTAACCATCGTGGTCAGTCTATCCTTTAGATGATATCCTAAAATGTACAATATCTTGGGTCCCATTTTCTTTCAAGCATCCTAAAAAATTCTCGAATGACTCAGGTATCTCTAGAAGAAGTGATACTCCTTGATCGTCCATTAAATCTCATAAGTTCTTGAAATAATGAAACAACTACTTCTATAAAATATTTTTTTTTTGCATGGAATGAAATATTCATTCTTAAAAAACATGTCTACTACAACCATCACAAAATCATGACCTCTCTATATTCTAGTTAGTCCCGAAATAGAATGCATACTTACATTTTCTCATGGCCTCTTCGGTAATAGTAGTGGTGTATATAACCTCATGTTCTTACTCATTCATTTTGCTAAATGGTAATTCCTATAGCACTCAAAAAAACATTAACAACCTTATTGAGGCTAGGCCAAAAACATCATTCCTTCACCTAACACGATTGTCCTTCCAACATCAAAATTTCCATCCAAATCTCCACTATGTATCTCTTTAAAGATAGACATGCACATCAAGTTTAATATAAGGCAGAAATTTTGATTCTTAAATGAGAATAATTCTTGGATATGGAAATCCAAATATGGATTTCCATTAATACTCTGAGGTGTCTTTCATGCCTATCGAGATTTTGTCCATACTCTTCATACAACTCCGCCATATGTTATAGTCACACAACCTCAATTCATCAGGTATTTAATAACATTATCGATCTATGCTTCAAAACTAACATGTAAATTTTACAAAACAAAATCCATTTTGAATGCATTTGATTAAGACAACCTTGAATATTGATGTATTTTAGGACCTCATGATAAATAAATAAGAAAAATTCCTTTAGCAGCGAGCAATATTGCCACCTCTTCAAAGATTGTATCATAAAAAATAACTCTTGATCATAAATGGAGTACTAATCTATAGAAGCATTCAACTTCTTGTTGACGAATACATTGGTTTTCCTTCTTGACTAAAAAATGCCCCAATTTCTAAACCACTTGCATCATACTCCACTTTAATCATGTTATAAAATATCAGAGCATCAAAATTGAATGTTCAATTATCAGTTTCTTCAAGTTTTCAAATGATTTTATGCTCATTGTTTCCGATTGGAAATTCCCTTTCTTATTACATTTTGTATGTGGCACACAAATATCACAAAAATTTCAAATAAATTTCCTATAGAGGCTCACTAGACCATGAAATATTCTTGCATCAAATGTAGATGTAGATGTTGGCCAATCCAAAATATCCATTTCCCTTTTAGCAGCCATCTTGAAGCCTTCCTTCGAAATTAGAAATCCCAATTATGCTAAATCCTCCTTTACAGAGGTGCACGATTTCAAATTTATCAATATTTCTTTTCCTTCAGTAATTATAACACCTTTATCAGATGTTATAGTTGTCCTTCCTTGGTCCTATTAAATATTAAATTCCCCAAAAATGGTTTCAATATTTCATTCATAAGTCTCATGAAGTGTGAGGAGAAGTAGTCAATCCAAATGGTAGAACTAGGCATCCATGCATCCCATCATTTGCTCCAGGTGTGTCATTTCTTCCTTTATTTCTTTGGCTACTAGTTTCTTCATTTTCGTTTTCATTTCCTCTAGTAGTACTTTTTCTACCTTGGCCTCTTAGTCCTTTTCCATAAAACATTTTCTTTGTTCTCAATCTTTTCTTCCACCTTCAATGAAACTTGATAAGATTCATCTACATTCTAAAAAGCGTTCATTCTCATCTCATATTGAATATGATATTTTAATCCATTCATTTATCTCACCACTCTTTGATATTCCATTTATTTAATCCATGATTTGGGTGACAGTTTAAAAGTTTCCTCAATGTACTCCAAGATAATCATCTCTTTTTTCCTTAAGTTGTGTACCTTCTTACATAAATTCTTTTGGTAATAAGTGGGTAGGTACTTATCCTTGATTTTTCTCACCATATTCCTCCAAATCCTAACGTTCTCTTGTTGTTTGGGTGCTCCATCCTTCTATAGCATATCCCACCAAAGTGTAATTCACCATTTAACTTTATCGTGGAAAGCCAAATGTGAATGAAGTACTGAACACTCTTGTACCCAAAGTACCTTCAAAGCTCCCCATCCAATGAATGAGAGTCTTGCATTTAAAACACTATCAGAGCATGAAACTTTAATCTTTTCATTACTGTTTTCCTTCACTAAGTATATCAACTGTTCTACAATGTCCACTTTTGTAGAATTTATCTCTACTTCAATCTCATGTTCTGACTCTGAGTCCAACTCAGCATCACTAAGTATTCTATCTTTTATTTTCTAGTCCCAAGGATGTGGTCCAATGGTTATGTGAAGTGGTTTGGATCCCACGGGTCTTGTGGTCGAATCCCATGCACAACTATGTATGGGTGAAAGTTGCTCCAAGCATGACTCAGGTGAAAAAAAAAACTTATATTATCTAGATCTTTTATTCTTCATCTTAATTCATGCAATTATTGGTTCCTCACACATCCTCTAATCATTCTCTAGTGAACCTCAATAGAATTAACATCCACAAGCCTTGTTATGCTTAGTTTTGTTATTTTGGAAAACCCCTCTCAAGTCCTTCCACAACATGCCCTATAGAAGCACTAACAAGAAACCAATCTCAAGAGCTTAAATGAGCTCTTATACTAACTAGCATAAATGACCATAAAATCCTATGTACAAACATTGCATGAATGATGTCTCTCATGAAAGATATTTATTTGCTATCGTCAATAGAATTTAAAGACTAACACATATAGTGAGAAATTAAGAAATTACATAAAACATTACTAGAGATTATAACATGATTTTTTACATGTATTATTCACACACACATCAATTTATTCAGCAAACTATGTGCATTCCTACTTTTTGCTATGACTTTGCATACACACTCTTTATGTTATCCTAAATGAACCTACTTTTTCATCTTCCCTTTGTTTTCTTAATCCTTTCTTCATGAACTATTCTCCCTTTCTCTTCCACCTCTTCCCCTTTCTATCTTCCTCTATCCATTCCTTACTCTTAAATGATACTCAGGAAATTCAATAGTCACAATGGTTCAACTTCCTCATCCATTCCCAATCTAGTAATTATTTCCACACACTATGTTTATTTCTTGCTCTTAAACAACACATTTGAAACTAAACAATCACAGTGGTTTATCTTCCTCACCTGTTTCCCAAACCAATCATCATTTCCTTGCATATATGGTTCAGTGATTTGCCACAAAGTCCCAAAAGACATGTGCAACAATAGCATGGAATGGCCCATCATGTTGTAGTAGAGTTACTGGGCTATACGAGCAATGATAGAGTCACAACACTATAATAGGAAGGTGGAATTGTAGCATAATAACAACAATAGTAGAGGCACAACATTCTTGCAAAAGGTGGACTCCTAGCATTGTAACAATAACAGTGAAGTCATAGCATTGTCACAACAATGACACAGTTGCAACACTGTCACAGTAATGATGGATTACAACGTTATTGTAGTAAGGCAAAATGATGACCACGGGGGCTTCAGTGGGGGAGCAATACCATACCATGTGTGTTCATATTGGGGGATATATATTGAGGAAAAAATGGCATATTATATTCGGGGATATATAGTGGGTAAAGGGTTTTTATATTAGTGGGTAAAGAGTTTTTATATTAGTGGGTTTTTGTATTTGATTCGTATTAGTAAAGCGTTAAATAATGTGTTTTGTAGGGGTATTTTCCAATATGTAGTCAAATTAAAGGTATTGTTTAATATGCAAAAAACACATGTAATAGGTCAAAGTTTCATTGAGTAAAACCCCATAATGAGAACACTATAATAGCAATAGTGCATGATAACATTTTCACAGCAAAATAAAATTATTGCATTGTAACAACAATACCATAGTCCTAGCAATATAAAATCATAGCATCATCATGGCAAAGGTAAAGTCCTAACACTACTATAGCAATAGCAAAATTACTACGAAACATAATCAAAACATTCTTATTCCATAGCCTAAACTATTAACTAGGTATGGATTACTTTAGGCTAATGGTTCTTCATCGCTGGACTTGTATTGATGGACCACCTACCTCGTGTATCTTCTCAATATTACAAAAACCATATAAAACATAAATAAAATATATTTGAATGTTAATGTTTAATAAAATATGTTAACGATGTGGTTCGTAATTTTTTTGCGGTTAACATGGCGTTCACATATAAAGCATATATATAATTGTCACCCAAAACAAAAATTTAGGAAACGTTCATCGAGATGAAATGTTTTTAAGTAAAATTTTAAAATATTTTGAATTTACAAAGTTTATACCTCACATAATTTAATCCCTTTCACACGTATAAACGCAAGACTAAAATAACCCTAGCCTATAAAGAAGTTCCGAAGCGAAGTTGACTTTTGGTCAAGTTCTGATTTACAGACTATCTATGGAGCGAAAGAATAAAGGTTTATCCCGATGCGTTCCGTTGTTTCCAGCTGAACAGTCACCTTACGAACTCCGCCTCCTTTCAAATGATGTTCCCCACATTCTAGATTGGCTTTGCTTCTCACCCAGATCAAATATCACGACTAAAGTGCGGGAGAAATAAGTTCAGGTATTCTACTATGAATACCTATGTGAATGGTAGGTATAAAGCTCCAGAATTATTGCATAATGAATAATGAACTCATGCTGCAGTAATTATTGAATGTCCCGTCTTGTGATGGTGAAGATAGCTCAGATTCTTTTATGATGCGTCAACTTCAGATTCCCCTCATCCATGCGTTTCTCATGTTTGTGAAATATGGTAAGCTTTAATTTAATATTCATTATATTTATTATATGTTCACAAATTTTCTATTGAAGGATTTGGTAGAGATCGTGACGTTTAATAAAAAAATTATTATATTTTCACAAATTTTACAGTAAGTAAAGATTTTGTTAGATATGTTAATGCTTAATTTAATATTTATTATATTTTGACAAATTTTCTACTATGTAAAGGTTTTGTTAGATCTTTATTATGGTTAATCTCAAAGTTAGTTTTTTTGTTTTTGGGAGGGGGCTTGTACTTCATTGAAAAATTGATACAAAAGTTATATCTATCAATTAACATACATGAAATCCTAACTTAGTGAATGAATTAAAATATTGCATAATATAGATGTGTGAAAATTTTATTGTAAAATAAGTAAATATTTATTTATTTGATTATTTAAAAATTTGTATTTTAATATTTTATATTTTTAAATATTTAATAAATTTAAATTGGTTTATAAGTAAAAATTTTGATTGAGTGGAGAGTGTTATTTTACAATATCAAAGTTGAAATTTTGCTCATGTTCCCCGAAAAAAATAAATAAAAAAATAACTATACAAAATATTTAAATGATGTGGTTTATAAAAAAATTGCACTTGAAAGATCCTTCTGGGCGCATGTTAGATATGTATTTAAGATGGATCTATGCTAGTTTTATAAAATCAATGGTGTATATTATACTATTTATTACTATTTGTTTTATAAAGTTGACAGTTACATTATGTTATTTATTATTATTTTGACTTGGTAATAGAGTAATTAATATGAAGTTTAGTTGTTATTGATAGGTTTATTGTTGTTTTTTAACTATTTATAGGTCTATGGTATTTTGCCACCGGTGGGAAAATTGTAGGAATAGTTTAGTTATTCAATTGATGGATTCAATACCTAGGGTGAATTCTATCAAAATTTGAGGTGCATTATGTCAAAATTGAGATGGGGTGGGCATAGTAGAGGGGTGAGTAGTTCGTAATTAGAAGGTTCCTATTATGTTTGAGAGAACAAATGAAAGAGGTGAGAAAATAAGACCAATAATAGAGAATAAAATGTGCATTTCAATCCCCATACACCTTAATGAAAGGTATATTACTATGAATATCCTAGATTTATCCCATTAATTCATATTGATGGATTAGGGTCCCTCACAAATGTGTTATATGCATGTACTCTAAAAAGAGGCTTCTGCTACAAACAACTAGGATTTAACCCATTAATATAGATTAATAGTCAATAATCACTTATGGTGGCTTGTGGGGTGGGAGGCAAGGGGGCTAATCTAGAGTGAATGGTGAATGCTATGACCATAATCTAAGAATAGAGACCAATATTTAATGATAGTGATGCAAGTAATTGTACCTTGATTGTTGGAATCTCACCAAAAATAATTTAGATAAAATTGGTAAGAAACAATTATAGTCTATCATTGATTGTGGTGATTGTAACTTAATGGGCAGTTTCTATAATGAATTGTTAGGATTATGCTTATTGATCCAGATCAACAATCTATAATCATTCACAATAGATAGGAAAAGAATTTGAGGGAAAATTGCAACAATGCTATGAACAAGTAACTTCTCACCCAAGAACTACGATCAATTGCTAGCTTTTGATCATGTATGATGGGAGGCCCATTTGTCATGAATCAATGGGACTTACTTCACAAAACCTAAATCAAGAACTAAAAATCATTTGAAAAGTGCTTTGTAAAAGGGATGGAAGGGTAGGAAAAGGATTGTTGTGAAAAAAAACTATTTCTCCCACCAAAAAAATTAACTGGCCCAATCCTCTCATGCAAGACAAAGAACACGAGATGCAGAGCGAAGTGTGGATGCCACAAAATATTGAAATTAAATTGATATAAGACATGTTTATGGCCACTCATCTATTCCACTAGTTGAATGGTTCTCTATATTTTAGAATATTGTTTTATCACCTTTTAGGTCTCAAACTTATAGGGTTGTTTTGAGGACCTAATTGATTTTTTTGTTAATTCAAGGGGCATGAGTTGCCATGACATAACCTATATCCATTCAAATGTTATATCCCTCGGATAATTCTTGACAATGAGCTATTGTACACCCCAAGTTGCGCCCTTAGGATATTGATGTACCAACTAACCACCTTTGGGGCCTATAAAACTTTTGGGACTCCATATTCTAGGGTTAGGGTTTTATACCTCTAGGTTTCTTTATTTATGTTGGAATTCCATTCTTTTGGCCTCTTGTAATATCCTTTTCAAATGTCTCTAGTTTCCACCTCTCTCTCTATACATGTAACCACCACCATTCTTTCCAATTTGTATTCTATAGTGTTATTCTATTTCATTTCTTAACAAAAGTTGGGTTTTCAAAAAATTACATTGTGTTCCATTATATTTATTCGTGTGTGTTTTATTTCCTTTCCCTCCTTCCATTTCATTCATTTTACAAATTGGATCATCCATTTATGGAAGTTAGATCATATGTATCATTCAAATTATTCGGGGAAGAGTTTCAAGGAGAGAGAGCCTCCCTACAACAAAGGGGAAAGGTTTGACTTCTAAATCTATATCAATGATCTATGTTCAACTACAAGATTAAGAGGAATCTTGACAAAATTTCTAACTTACCATGAATGGTCATAATGTCACCTCTAATTTTAAATTAATGGTCGAAAATCCATCACTAAAGATCTCCCATGTAGTTTAAAATATTTCAACTTGTGGTAGTGGAATGAAATTGAACACAATTCCATTAACCTCAAAGTCAATTTCCTGTGAGAAGCCATACAAGCGCAATAATATTTAAAGAAAAGAAAAGAGGAAAAGTTAAGAAAGAAAGAATGAAGGAAAGGCATGCAATATTGATAAAAGGAAGAGAGAGGAAAAAGGGAAACAAAAATAATCACATGGACAAACCTTAGATCAAACCAGTAAGAAGATCTAGCTACTACAAAAATTACATGTTTTGGGGAACATAACATACGACTTGGAGAATTAGAAGCATACATGAAACTTTGAAGTGACATAACATTTAATTGGGAGCTCAATTGAAAAAATATGGTAATCATTAGAAAGCTATGGGAGAAGAGAATAATTTCAAAGCACCAATCTCTATGAAATATTATAGTTGATCCTCTAGAGGAAGAAGGACAACACTATTAGTATGGGAATTGAGAATTTTGAGTATGAAAAATACATGAGGTTGATTAAGCCATTGAACAAGAAATAATTAAGAAGGACAATATCATTTTTTATGATGAGTAAAAAGTCGAAGAATTGAATGTTAGTTTTGGAAATAAAGAGATAGAATCTAATGGGTGCAACGATGTAGATGGACCTGTAGAATTGGAAGAAACCATGGGAAGCTTGGAAGTTAAAGTTTAAATCTATCAAGTAAACAATGAATGAATGATGAAACCATGAGAAAGGAAAAGCCAAAGAAATACTCTACTAAGTCAAAGCTTAAACCAAGTGTAGATATAGAGTGATGCTTGGACTGAAATAATTCATGGATATTGAACAGTAAATGGTAAAGAGCAAGAAAAGTTTTAAGGTGCATGGGACATGATAATTAGTAACAATACAATGAAAAATAAGAATTATTTAACATTCATTCTTGAAATTTAAATAAAAGAAAATTTCCTTAAACTTAAGGATCTATACTAGGTTTCCAACTAACTATTTAGAACATTTTAAAATACCATATATGATAGGATCTATTGCATATAAGTTTTCGTTTCCTACATGAATAAAAGGTTATAATTTTATCCATGTGTCTTTACACAAAACTCATCTTCACAATCCTAACCATGTTAGTAATTAGGCTTAGATTCAAGTGAAATCAATAGGAGATTCCTATATATAATCAATATACATCTCAGATAAGAAGGTATTCATACTTTATAACTAAGCTATAGGATGAGGAAAGGTTCACATGAAGAACATTGATCTTGAAAAAGAAACCTACAAACTATAAGGTGCAACGCATAAAGCATATCCTTGTTTGTTTTGAATGTATCGATACTTTAGATAATATAAAGGCTTTAAATTTGGTATGGTGTATAAGGGATAAATATTGTGCACTATAAATATTAGTTTGTATGATGTATATATACATCAATATTTACCTTGAGAATGGAGCATAATTTAAAGGAGAGCGGAGGGGAGGGGTGATTTTAGGGACATGTAATAACCTAATTTGGTTCCAATCCGAAATGTATATGTAAAGTTGAATTGGATATGAATTTAAACATATTTGAAAACAACTATAAGAATGTACATTAAAAATAAATACAAATCTAATTAAGAAAATGCAAATGATGAAGACTAAATGATAATAAGGAGCATAAGTCCGTGAAAAGGAATGGAAAAGGGATGTAAAGGGTCCTTAACATAACACCTAACAAAGTATTCATGTTCATTTATTTCTTACCTACCCTTGAAAATGTTGTCCTTGGCAAGAGACATGAACAATTAGTATGAGGCATGTGGGCTCGTTTGAAAGGGGGTTTTTAAGGTGAGTTGATTGTTTATTATTCTTGAGATTTTGGAACTTTGTGATTAGGATGATGACTTGATTGATTTGTGGATAATGTTTGTGAGGAAAGAAAACCTTATTGATGTTGAAATACTTAATTCCTAGTGGATGATATTATTTAGACAATTTATTGAGAATTAGGAGGGGAAATGGAAATAAACTAAAGGATTATGGTTCACTAAAGTGTATCTTTTTCCTAGTGTTGTGCAAGCTATGGGGGAAGACATGATAGTTGAGTGGGAGTGTTGTAGCGGAAATGATCCAATGTGTAACTTCCATGTGTATGTGTGCAATTTGTGAGTTGAGTTGAGTGAGAGAGATTTAAAGTATTGTCATAGCTAATTTTCCCTTGTAGATTCAGGTGTGGCCATTGTAATAGACTTCCTATGGGTGTAATGGTCATTATTTCCACCCATTTGGTGAAGAATTATTATAAACATAAGTACTTCTCTATTGGTTATGAATATCTAGTAGATATTGGTTTTAACTATTCTAAGTTACCTATTCATTTATGGTTTCTTTTATTGTATGAGTTAAGATTGTATATGTGGGACACGAAGCATTAGTGAACATTTGTGTTTATATGTGAATAATGTAATCATTTTCTTCTCTTTCCATGTTTGGATGCATCACTAGGTAGTTGGACAAATGTTGCTTTTGAAGTGCTCAATTCTTGATTGCAATACATGTGGTTGGTATCTTACAAGAGCATAGATCCAAGATATTTTTTAACTCCTAGTTAAATGGATATCTAACAGAAGAGCAATATGACTTGTTTAAGTAGGCAACAATTTTTCCCATACTATTAGAATTTGTTTTTTTTAATCTAAAATTGGAAGTGTTAGAATCATTTTTTAATAATGGAAATAGATTCAACACCTTGAAGAACCCCTCGACTTTGAAACTTGACTGTTGTAACTTAGATTCCATTGAATTTCGTCAAAATCATACCAGAAAAACCAATCTCTCTTAGACAAAATCATAATTTGTTTAGACTACACTTAAACAATGTCATTAAAAAGAGGAAGAATAATCATTATCTTAATTAAAGTAGTGCTAAGACCATTGACTTATTCCAAACATGGCTCTAATATGTCAATATAAATACTACAAAAAATAGAAAATAAGATATAACATTAGGTTATTACAATTAATTTCTTAAAAAAAAAAAATTTGTGACTACTTAGCAACAACATTTTGACACTTAACCAAAAATTATCTCCAAACAATGGTTATCAAAGATAATTGATCTTCCTAGAAAAAATTATTAAAAATTTGAAAAGTTCAGATGAAATCAATCAAACAACTTACATTACTAAAGTATATCTAAAAACATATATTTATCAAATTAATGTCTATATGTTTATTTTGGAGTAGGGCTTATGGAATTTGAATTTAACTAAGAGATTTAACCTGCTAAAATATCAAGGGAATTTTTTTAGTAGTAAGAAAAAAAACCCTAAAATTTATATCAAAAATAAGCAAGCTCCTTTTACCTTTCAATTTACTTAAATAATGTCATAACCAGAGCATGTTGTTTTAATATTTTTATATCTATATATATTTAATTCATTTATTATTTTTTTATAAACAATAATAAAAATGATTTAAAAGTTAGTTCTAATTTTCAAAAATTAACTTTAATGTGGTGGACAGCGTGTATGACAAGGCTAATCACATAATTAAAATTTGACTTTTTGTGGTGGAGAGCGTGCCATTTCATGCAATGCAACCTGGAACCTGCTGGCGTGTATCTTGTTATAATTTAAAAGAAATATATTTAATAGGGCGGGCAAAAAACATTCGCCATTGTTGGAATATCTTGTTGGCATAAAGAGTCATAGGCTTACTCAATCTCTGGTTGAAACCCATGATCTCAATCCGATGTTTAAGGTCACAATTCATTTAATGTTCTATGTAATTCAAACGTAAAAAGATTCGTAGAACGTGCTCGACACATGTTAGGTCTATGCCGCTCCCTCAACCCACAAATCTCCTCTCCGCCTTTAAAACCGAGCCAAAGTCCACCACATTTTTCTGTATCTCGCTACCTCCTTCCCAGTTCGCAGGGTGGAGAGAATTGGCAGAAGCTTCGGTTCTGTTTCGTAGTTGAGGTTCTATATTTTGCTTAACTTCTATGGAACGGTGTGCTGGAGGTAAGCAGAAAGCAGCATGGAGGGCTGGTTTTCAATGGAAATAGATAAGCCACTTGGCTGCCGTGCTGCGCCATGGTAGAATCCAACGCGTTACCAGTGGCTTAACTCGAAGCCGAGCCGTAAAACAGGCGGCGGACCTCTCACTGGCCATGATGGCGATGGGTCGAACCGCGTGGAGTAGGGCTATCCTCCGGAAATACCTTTCCAGGGACAATAAATCCCGCTGCCAACGGCGACAAGGAGTTAAATCCGAAGTGAAATTCCCCGGCTCAGTGTCTGCCAAGAATAGCAGGCCCTGCAAAACGAGCTTTCCAGGCAAGAACTCGGTCAAGCGGGCGTTCCGAGGGGCGTGCAAGTCCGGGACTAGCATCCGCTCAGAAAAGGCACTCTGGCTTCTCGTATGCAGATACTCAGGCAGGTCATGCCCGGAAGCCGCGGTCTGGACACGCCTGTTTTCTTGGAAGAGGTCGCGGACTACATCGTGGCGCTCAAGATGCAGGTTCAGGGCATGCAGGCGCTCACGAGCAGGTACACAAGTTAGAGTACTTGTGCTGCTTGAAAGGTCTAGGTATAATGTCGCAAGGTCGAATCTCGGGCCACACAGGCATGAATAAAAACATTTTGCTCTTAGAAGCTTATAGTATATATATATATATAATGGGTATATGTTACAGAAACACTGTGTCGAGGGTGTAGCGCTTCTAAAGAGAGATCCTAAATGATTTGGAATAAGCATACCAGGGAATTCGGATGAGGAACTTAGTTTGTATGTCATACATGTCTTCCAATATTAATTCCAGGATAGAAGTCTGTATCTTCAGGCTTCCATTTGACCCAGAAACTGTCTATATATTTTGCATTCTATCTGTCAATAGAATTTGGAGTTCTTTTTAGATTGTGTATTCAGGCATGTCTGATAAATATGAAATTATAATATTGGGCTTCTGTTTGGAAATTGGCCGTCTTTTATTTTCTAGAACTGGAATTACAGAATACATAGCAGAGCTGGCACTCACGCACTACTGGCTCAGGTTTCCAGCCTTTTTTCTGCTTTTCTAAACTAATAATTTCACATGCTCGAACCAATAGGCAGCCCTCAGCAATCGGGAAATAAGTGGCTTAGCACAGGGGCGTAAGCCAATGATGTTTGGCGTAGGTACAGACTATGAATTAGCTAATGGATAATGGATACCTAGCATTATAATTAATGATAAATTTAGTTTTTTTTTTAATTTTAGTTACAGTTACATTAGTATAGATTTATCTTAATTATGGATTTATTATAAGTTTAGAAGATCAATTTTTTTTAGAGATGTAAATTTATTTTAGAGTGTAAAAACAATGCTTAGTTTTTTTATTGTTTAAATTGTATTTTTGAATGTTAGAGAGATTAGATGTGAATTGAGCCATTTTATCAACTCACATTTAAATGGAGTTTTCTTTATTGATATATTTTTAAATATAAGTCAATATTAATTGATCTTAAAATACTTTTTTCATAACCAACATTGGATATTTTATTCCATACATGGTTAAAATATTTTATTTTAACATTTTATTTATATAAAAATATATATATGAAGTTGATATTGTTAAAAATTTTAGTCATAATTTATTTTTTTAACTTCTGATTATTTCACATGAAATTATAATAAGTCATATAAACAAGCAATTAAATATGCTAAGTACATTATTTTTTAATTCTTTCTCACATTGCTTTTCTATTTAAAAATAGTTTATTTTAATTTTAAGATATATTTAAATGTGCATTATATTAGGTCATATAAACAAGTAATTAAATAAGTACATTTTTTAAAATTCTATCTCACATTGTTTTTCTATTCAAAAATAGTTTATTTTTATTTTAAGATATATTACATGTCCTTCACAATAGATTGTAGAATCCATTAATTAGGACATCCCAGGAGGTCACCCATCCCATGGAGGTCACCTATCCCAAATCGCCTCGTTTTCCCCACAATCAAGTCCATTTAGCTTATTACCCCATTTGCAAAACCTTAGCAAGTATTGTGCCTCATGAACCATTGAAGGAGAGCTCCCTTCACTCTTATGTACTTAAATATTGAGGGTCTTTGGCACTCCATCATATTAGATATCATTTTTTGGGATTCAACTGCGTTAACAAAGTCATTCATCTATGACCATTTCCATGAGAAGTAGTCCTAACTTGCTAATTTCTCATGATTTTTGAATAGTCCACTTATTACTCATTGCATCCAGTGATGCTCACACAGATGAAACAATAACAAATTAAATTAAATTATTATTTATTTTTCCACACAAAACTACTCCTCTTTTACCAAAGTTTCTAGCTCCCCACATCGCCTTACCATCCATCCTTTCATTGCTCAATTCATTAATCTTTTATTATATTGCTAGCTCATTGTCATTCAACACAAAATGGACCGTAGAATAAGCCTTTATGTTCAATTATTTGTTTTATTAAAATTTTTATTATTTTAAATTTTAATATATTTATCTATTTATTAGAAAAATACATTACAAAACAATAACAAATTAAATCACTTATATTAAGACCTATCACTTGTGATACCCTTCCGGAAGTCTATAACAAAATTCAATTAAATTATTATTTCTTTTTCCACACGGCGCTGCTTCCCTTTCACCAAGTTTTCTAGCTCCTCATGGCACCTTAGCCCTCCATCCTTCCATTTGCTCAATTCATTAATCTTTTGTTGTATTGCTGGCTCATTGCGATTCATTGGATCCTCTCATTTTTTCTCCTCTCATTTACGCTCCTCGCCATCTTGTAATTTTGGAAGCCTGACGAATGGGTAATAGCACTAATAGTAATTTAGATTACTCTATAGAATTTATGTAGGGGTTTAATGGTAAAGTAGCATTAGTTTTCGCTCATCGCCATCTTGTAATTTTGGAACCCTAACGAATGGGTCATAGCATTAATACTAATTTAGATTACTCTATAGGATTTTTTTAGGGTTTTAATGGTAAAAGAATATGATTAACCAAAAAGATGTAATCCCCCTCCATTGTTGCAGAGATTGACATTTCATTTTCATATGTGATGCCCATATGATTATTTAGTGGTGCTTTTCAACTACAAAACGAAGTCATGACCTAACCACTGCTGTCCTTTTTCTTCCTTTAGGTTATTATGCTAATTTGCGTATTGCCAGGTATCTCTTTATCAATGTAAAAGAATTAAATACACTATATGAAAGTCATTTGTGTAATGTTTTGTAGTGTAGTTGTTAAAATTTGATTGTCCATTGCTAAGTCATTCCTGGAAATTTAGTTTTCAGATCAGGAGTTTTGCTATGCTGCAACAGTGGAAGAAAATACGTGTAATTACATTTATTTGTTTAATTCTGTTCTCTGTTAAAGTCAATATAGAAGCAATTTTTACAAAATAGAATTCGGGAAGGGAAAATTATATATATATATATATAAAGCGCCACAATGAGACTTTGTTTACCCATATATATGGTTTTCTTTAAAAAAGAAAACGGAATTTTACTTACCGACTAAAAGAGCATCCGCAGTAATGTAATTTATTAGTACACAAATGTATATTATTAGTACACAAATGTATAGATATGAGATGAGAACTATGTACATTAACTCATCAATAACGGAATTTTACTTACCGACTAAAAGAGCATCCGCAGTAATGTAATTTATTAGTACACAAATGTATATTATTAGTACACAAATGTATAGATATGAGATGAGAACTATGTACATTAACTCATCAATTTTTTATTAGATCTATACAGTCTATTATATGAGAGTCCGTACTTTTATGATTAAAAGAATAGGATTGGATATACACACTATATTAGGTATATTTTTTTAAAGTTAATTAATTTTTTATTAAATTATTATAAATTTATTTGAAATACAAATTTAACATGAGTATAGAGATCAATTTTTTTCGAGTACAAATTTTTATAGAGTATAAAATATAATATGTTAGTTTTAATTGTTTAAATTGTATTTTTGAATGGTAAATGGATTATATAAGAACAAATAAAAATTAAGACCAAATAAAAATTTTAGCCATAAAAACTTATATATATGAAATCGATATCCCCATAAATAGTTTATTTAAATCTTTTATTGAAATATTTTTGAAAAGTATAGGATTTAAACATCTTATTCACAAATTTCTTTTACAGTTTTACTTCTAATTACTTCATATCATATCAATATTTTTTTTAATTATAATGGACATTATTTTTCTATTTAGAACATAATTTTTAATTTTTAATTCTAATTACTCTCACTCAATAAGAAAATTCAACATTTAGAAAAGTTTATATTGACTACAATAGATCCATCTTAAATACATATCTAACATGAGCCGAGATATCCAATTTCTTTATGTGAAAATTTTTATATGAAGAGAAATTATTTCAATATTTTGTATAGTTTATTAATTTTTTTTATTACCCCTAAGGCGTTCCCCTCTGAAATCAATTCTCCCAAATGCCTCTCTGTAATCCCTTTACGCCATTAGATCCTTTGTTAGACGATTAGATTATCCTCACCCGATTTGAATTGGTTGGTGACCGGTTGGGACTCACTGGGCCGGTTGCTTTCCCTTCATGTAACTGCATCACAAAGAGACACTCAGTGATCATAATAGCACAATTTCGAAATCCAGATTAGCGTAAGCCCTTTCTAGTGGTCAGCCGCAGCGGCACAACCAGACGAGATCGCAGAGAAGAAAGATCATCCAGGGTACAACATCTGGTGTAAATACTCCCTTCACTCCTCTTTTGGACACCATTCTATTTAATTTCTAAACGAGGGTTTTATTCAGCTCGCCGAATTCACAGTGTAATGAGTTACATTGTTCCATAAAGTCCTCAGGTATTGGGATCGAGTATTTGCAGTTGGGCTTGAGTTCGAATCCCCGTGGGCTGTGTTAGATTTTGATAAGAGAGTTTACAATGGCACCCATAGCAGTCGGTGATAAGATTCCAGATGGCGTTCTGGCCTATTTTGACGAAGAGAGCAAGCTCCAGCAAGTTTCCGTCCACTCTTTGGCCGCTGGGAAGAAGATTATTCTCTTCGGCGTCTCGGGGGCTTTCACTCCCATTTGCAGGTCAGGGTTTTTTTAATTCTTCTGTAACTTGAATTTTTGCTTGGTTTGAGCTATGATTGATAGTTCTATGCTCTGGCTTTCGGATTATTAGAATCTTGATTTAATTATTAGGTTGTATGGTTAAATGGCTGATTGAGCCTCTTCTGGCTATTAAATCGATAAGTCTTCTTTAACTTGAATTTATGCTTGAATGCTTGATTTGAGATATGATTGATAGTGCTATGCTCTGGCATTTGGATTATTAGAGTCTGGATTTAATTATCAGTAAGGTTAATGGCTCATTGAGTTTCTTCTTGCTATTAAATCAACAAAATACACACTAAGATGTTGTCGCTGTGGCAGTATGAAGCATGTTCCGGGGTTTGTTAAGAAGGCGGAGGAGTTGAAAGGAAAATGGATCGACGAAATTATCTGCGTAAGTGGTAAGTTTTATGAAGTTTGATTTAATATCTGACTGGAGTTAGGGTTTTGTAAATGGTGCAGGGTTTTGTAAATGGTGCAGTTTATATTGACTTATTGATAACACAAGATACCTGTCTGTGTGAGAGGAATGTCTCTTGAAGGTTGTACCATTAAGACCAGCACTTCCCTTTGTCTATGGTGCGGCCATAGGGGTACTATTCCTTCAAAGTTGTCTAGTGCGGTCACAAGGGTGTCAACGGCTTATTAGTGTCTAGGGGGATGGATGGGATCTTGATAGGTGGCCTGGAATGCGGTCATCTTCATCATTAAAACACGATCTCGTCAACAATTTGATTGTAAGCTTATTGGTGCTGGGAATCGTACTTTGGTAGTGGTTTGGCCGGGTTTGAATTTCAAAAGACTTACCTACGGTTTTCACACCTCGTTGACCTATTTGCACATTTCAAGGAAAGATTTTGACGGTTTTACAATTTTTTAACTATATTTGACAGGCTTACCATTAAATCACAATCCTATTAACCGTTTGGATGATTTAGTATTATTCGTTGTACTCTGAATCTGTCTGGCCTGATCCAATCATCGTATTTTGGATGGATTCTGTCATGTTGTGCTCAACGCTGGTTGCCCTGTTTGCTTTTAACCTGATCTAGTCAATGAATTTTGACTAGATTCTGTAGTATGGCCGTGAATGTTGATTACCCTGTCAGGTTGGATCTCAACATTGAATCTACGTAGTGTAAATAGATTTTCACATAGGATTTCAATCTTTGTTGGTACCTAAAATATCTCAGTTTAGTATAAATTTATACTAATTATGTATTTGGTTTTTTATGTATTTTATTTTTATTTGAGAAACACAAAATTCAAAATTTATTCCTGCTTTCTGAGCACCGATGTTTTGATGTTCTCATGGTGATGGCAGACTATGGATATGTTGTCTGCATGATATCAAGGGAATAACTTATTCGGCTGATGTATTTCTTACCTACCTATGCTATTTGTAATCGTGTTGTTAAGATACTTAACAGTTTTCTTATGCACAACACTCATGTGTGCAATGTTCTAATAGTGATTTATGGTCAAGATTCCTAGCAGATCTATTTGTATCCTGCATGGTGGCCACTGTTTTCTCATAGAAATTTATACTTGAAAAGTGTTGATCTTACATTCATAATAAGGCCTCATGCTAATTGGAAATTAGTCTTAAATCTCTACAAATTACACAAATTAATTTATGTCATAATGGAACCATTTTTACACACATTTTGATGATTGAATGCGGTTGTGGGAAGTCATGAAGTCATTGTCGATGATGGTCAGTGTAATAATTATGTTGTATTTGGCAACATTGTTGAAGATCCAGTAGCTGCACTTAATGTACAAGGCTGGAACAACTCTTCATTTCGTTCTTGGGAGGTATCATCTTTTCTTCTTCCCATAAAGATATAAGCTATGGAGGATGAGTGGATGGACTCTAAAAGTTTCTAGGATGAAAAATGCATAACAACTTCTAAAATGAAGCATGCATATTTAGAGGGACTAAAGTCTTTATTTATGTTTCATATAAGGTGTAGTTCTTTATGCACTAAAGATAAACTTATGTATAATTTGTTATATCAAAGCTAAATCATTTATTTTTCAATACAAACATAAAATCATAGATTGATGGCACTAAATATCTCTAAAAATTCTATAAAAATAATGCAATTTACTCATTTAAATGATTTCCTAACAGTCATTGATAGCTTAGCTTGCCTATTTTTTCAACTATGAAACTGTCTGACACTACTCAGAAAATGCGCCTCTCTCAGAATACTCATATGGAAGGAAATAACCAAACTTGTCATGCCATCAGGGACTTGATCATAGAAATATTCCTGAAATCCTTTAAAGTAAATATCTCTGCTATTCCAAAGATAGCAAATTGTGGAGTTAAACAAATAACCAAGAGGCGTTCTAACTCTAGAACTATCAAGTAGGCTTTGTGTCTTGCTACATGTATCCCAACCCTTTGGAGAACAGTTTATCCTTTCCTGTTATTCTTTTGGCTAGAGGTACAAGGCAACAATCATATATAATTATGAGAACAAACCCACAAAGCCTGGAAAGGGCCACAAGAAAAGCCTGGACCTGGAATTGTGATCCGACATTTCTATCCATGGCGCTACCTTGGTTTATCAACAAAGATGTACTCTGTTTTACTGCAACCATTTCACAGATTAAGCAAGAGAACCAGATGGAAACCATTCTTAATATAAGTGTTTATTCTACTTGAGTTTATAAGTGTTTATTCTACTTGAGTTATTGCATAGACTTTTTATGGATTTGAATTCGTATTTCCTTGTGTATTAGTATACTTTTCTGAGGAGCCTTGCACCATAGCTGCTGCTTTGTCCAAAAAACAACGCTTGCCAACCAAAAGTAGATATCAAGAACAATTGTGTGTACACAAATGGGTTTGGGTTAATAGTTATTTAAGACTGAGAATATATTAATACTGCTTTATCTTTGATATTTTTGGACTAATAGTCCTAACTCATAAACTGATTTAAAAATCTAGAACTTGCTGAAAATTATTTGTGTGATAGCGTAGTTTGGCCTGATTTAACGGATTCTATATATTGGTTCTTGTAAAGCAACTTCGTATTGGAGGGCATGCTGATATTTCTCTTTCTTGTAATACATATTACAATGCAAGCAATATGAGTGATGGGGCTTCCTGCAAGAAGATCGTGCCTGTAAAATGGTATCCCACCGAAAAAGACAACAGTGGCTATACCCACTGCCACGGTGAGAATCCCAACATATTTTACATTCACATTAATCAGGTGGCTTCAGAATGGCTTCAGAGTTGAGAGATACACCAACAGAGTCAGCAAAGCAAAACTAATCCCTGAAACAATAATTTATACAACATTGGTTAAGAGATACACCAACCGAGTCAGCAAAGCAAAACTAATTCCTAACAATAATTTATACAACATTGTAAATCATCATCATCAAAGAGGTTACATAATGAGGAAAAATAGATATAAGCTCATGTTTAGAAGAATGAGGAAAAATTCACCCATAATTAATAGACAATCGCTATCAAAATATTGTATATTCAGTGGCCCTAAACAAAAGGAAATAGACTGCAATTTCGACAACCTTTGAGCTTGGGTATTTTAGTGTGCGAACTGGGCGAGCTATGGGGAACGGGGGTGATTAGGAAGAAAGGCCACAGACATGATTTTCATAATTCAGAATAGCTTCCTCTGGCCCTAGAATAGCTTACTCTGGCTCTCACGGCAACTCTGTTAGAGCTGGGTATTTCTGTGTGCAAAATAGGCGAGCTGTGGGAGAAAGGGGCAATAGGGGAGAAGGGCGAGGAGTGGAAGGACAGGGAGAAGATAATGGGGCAATTGGGGATAAGGGTGAGATGTAGGAGGGAATTTTAAATTGAGTCTCAAGCCCCTCTCGATACAGGCTGTCGAGAGTACAGTGCAGAGACAAGCGAGGGTTTCTCGAGCACATATTCCGTGGGAGGTTTTCGACTTGAGCATCATGTCTACGTCTAATGGAGACAGAGGAGGGCACCGCTATCCATGTTGACAGGGCCAATGAATATGCAACCGAGCTAAGCTCGGCAGATTTTCAAGTTCTTCCTCTCGCAAGCCGTTGTGTTCGCTTGAATCATGAAAGTTCAGGGCCAGCTTAAGGAAACCCCTCTCACTCTGGATCAATTTGCAGATTTACTTGGGCTTTTCGTTGGAGTGCTAGTATTCATTAGCCTCCTCGGAGTGGATACATTGAAAGCAAGAAAAAAAAGGGTCCATTGGGTTCCTGGTCATGTGCTTGTCCTCACTGCTCTCACCATCCAGGTTATGAACTTGCTGAACGCAGAGAGCACTTTACTAAAAGAGATCTTGAACAATCCACAACCATTGAATGGTGAGGTACTTAAAATAACTTGTATATGATACATAGCCGGAGGGTAATGTTATGTGTGATAGTGGCCTACTTGTTGCCAGCAATGGCTCGTCCCGACTATGAAGATTCATGGGGCAAATTAACTACTCTAGGTCTCACTATGTTCGTCCACATTTTCTCTGAGTTCTTCGTCGTACATCTTCGTTTGCATGAATCTGGTTTATCTGTCATCACCTATTACTTCTACTTCTGGCCACATGCCAAGGAGGTTACCGAATATTCGTTTATAGTATCGAGTGTGATAGTATCAATATCCTTAGCATGGCTTCTTCTCCTCCTCAGCTCTGCAACAATAGCCAATAAAAGCATCTAGGATACTATCACTCAAAAACTTCCCATTATTTTGGCAAATCAAGGTAACGCTACATAGAACTCCTCGTAGGCAGTAGAAGATCTGATACTCAAATCTTGGATTGTCTCCCGTGCACGTTATCCTGAAACCATAATTGCAAGATCAGTGTTAGACGCGTCAGCCGCAGTAGCAGTCACAATTTGCATTTTAAGTTCAATCGTCGGATGGCTTGTTCAGGGCCCAATTATAGACGTGTTTCCTGGTGTCAAATCTCGGTTAAAATTCATCACAACAAACATGGAAGTCGTATTCATCCTAGTATGGTGGGAAATCATCGGCTGGAGATGTCTTATCTCTGTAGTGTACTATGGAAGATGGCAAAGCTGGAATCCAAATGAATGATGGTATACCTATTTCCAGGTAGAGGACTTTTGGATCAGGTACATTGTTGAGTTGCAGGAAGCAGCATCCAAGAAGCAGAAAAGTATTGTTGATGTAAAGGTAAATAAAATGATTGGCTCGGAAGGAATAGAAATATGTTTCTTACGGGCCTTTTTATGGGGTTTGTTGCGATGTGTGTATTGGCTGCAATTTTTTATGGTTTATACTAGTAAACTCTGTTGGTTTATCGCAGAGTTCATGTTGGATAATAGATGTATGCAAAAAATATCCTCAAAGTTTTTATCAAAGCCGGGTGAAACAGAGGACGGGGATTTTTTAGAATACAGGCCAATTTTTGAGAACGTGGACCATCTATGGGGTGCTCCTTGGACCGTGTTTGTAACAAATTGAAATTCCATCAAGAAAGCAAAGGAACTTGTGAAAGAGGGCAACATGGATGGTAGAGAATGCGATACCCTAATCTGGTTTCTGAGAAACTATAGAAAATCAACAGGATGTGTGGGTATACGGAGTTTGGATCTTGCAAAATTACAAAATAAAGCGGGTTTGAAGTTCTTGTGGAAAAGAGATCGTGGCCCTGTATTAGATGTGGAAGAGCATTACATATACGTCAGCAAACTGTCATTGAAGCTAACAACGGTTTCATTGGTCAATATAATCGTTCGGTTGTCACCTGATTGTGAGAGAAATGCTTTAAAAGCATACTCTGAGGCATGTGAACTGATGGATTTGGTGGAGGACTCAGATCCTACAACCGATAGCTTGCTGAGTAAAGCAGCAGATAGTGTATTCAAAACATTACAGGAACAAACTGCAGAGAATGCTCTGGATACTACAAGTGTTGTATACATGGAAGATGCAGCTGCTACAATCGATAATCTTGCAGAAGAAAGTAAAAGGAAAGTTACGGTGATTGAACATGGAGGAGACTCTCTGGATTGGAAGAAGGCAGCGGCAGCGAACGCCTTATACAGATTATGCAAGAACATTGATTGTAGTTCAATAGGGAATTTTATGGAAGTGGTCGATGAATTACAGAGTGCTTTAGCAGACATTGTCGGTGGTTGCATAGAGAGTGTGGGGAATGCGTTAGTGGATAACTGCACTAAATGGGCACAAGATTTCCAGGAAGGTAAAGTTGCTAAAAGCAGTTTACATAGCCGGGAAAAATACGGCACTGTTGGAACAGCTGAGATCATGTCTGAACCTACACATTAGCCCAACAACAACACAGTTGTCGATGGTAAGAATTGCAGTAATTGTGCACTGAATTTTTAATCAATACACTGTCCATCTTCCCCACATGCTCTAAAATAACCTAACTCTACCTATGCGGTTATAGGATCCTAACACTTGCGGGTATTAGTCAGGATAGCATCTAATAGCGTCCACCCATTGTACTTTAATTCTTTGAATGCATTTTTTGTGGAAACGATTTCAATTATGTTTTAAATCTTTGATAACGTTTTTTGCGGGCAAGATTTCAATTATTGTGGTTATCGGTGGGAGAAACATATCACCACTGATATTTGATCAAACCAACAATGAAAATATGGCTAAGTTGTGAGCAGAGGCAGATGTGTGGACAACCAGGGTCTAGTAAGACGAAATTAGTGAAGGTTGAAAAAAATGTAACATGCGAAGTCAGGGAGGTAATATCACAAATTTATTATTGCACACATGGTTGATAGAGCCAAGGGATTCATTTTTGCTGGAGTATAAAAAGAATACAAATTCACTAGGATTGGATCCATGATTTTGCTGAGAATTTACCAACCAAGTCGCAACAAGAGGGAGCGCATTTTTAGGTGGTAAGGCACCCATCAAATTGTTGTATTGAAGGGCCAAGAAATGCCATTGACAGAGGCACGATTTCGTTGGGGAAGCAGTGACCAAAACATAGTAAATTTTAGAACGAATTAGCTGTGGAAATTGGTATGATTTCGCTTGGTAAAAGGTTCATTGAATCTACTGTTTGAGGGGCCATTAAATGGCAATTGTTTGTGCAATGATTTGTAGAGAAAACTGGAAGAGACACAAGTAAAAACTAAGTTCGAAAATAGCCAAGAAAATGGCTAATCTAAGAGGATCAGAAATGTGTCAGAAATATGAAATTTTGTTCAAGTCAATTTAGCGTATGGTTTATTTGGGTTTCAAGTCTACTAGGTGTATATTGTGCATTAGTGAAGCTCAATGCCAGGGAACCACCCCCAATCAATTCCACTTTTGGTTTTTGTCATTCCACTTTTCGAATCTCAGCCAGCAGACCGAGAGAGCCAACAAGCAAATATCTAGGTGTTGAAAAATCCAAGCATGTCACCAAGAATCAAACATTAAGTGCGTGCCAAGAAAGAAGAAGTGCGCTCACGAAGAGAATTCATGAATATCAAATGCACATCGCATCCAATAAAGAAGTGAACACATTTCCATATAATCGTCTTAAGAAACATTTTAGTGTTGGAACTTGCCAGTTTCATGCTTCTTCGTGAGACCAATATAAATGTACTTTTTCAACGTCATTGGTGGCAAATTTATGCAACATATTTGATCAATTAAGTTTAACATATTTGCCTTTTCTTTTCCTACAAAGAATTTTCTCTTTATATGTGCTGGAGTTATTGGGATATTCTTTAGGAACTATCAGGAATGCAAATTTATATTTTTAAATCCCTAATTCTCCTCATCATTTGCAAATTGTTCATCTGCATCTATGCTCAGAGAAGACAACTTAGCTTCAGAACGTTTGTAAGATAGAAAATGAAAATTTTGGCAAATATGGAGGTAATAATAAACGCCCTATGGTGTCAGAACAATGTTTTCTTGGGTTTCTTTTGAGCCATAGCATTAGAAAGTCGTATATTGGTGAGGGGCCTTTAACCCAATGCATCAGTGGCTTCATACAGGTGTGATTGGGGGTGCTCATCTTTGTAGGCAGAAGAAAGGAATGCCATTGATACATTTGTGATTATTTCTTTCAACAGAGCTCTCTAGAGTGTTATCAATCCCAGGTCTGGCATTTACAAAATGTGACTCAGCTCTTAAAAATGAGGTAACATTCTCTGCATTTTTAGAAAAGGAAGAAAAATTGAACACTTGTTTCTGCAATCGCAGAGTATGGATATGTTGTTTGCATGATATCAAGGGAAATATCTTATTCAGCTGATGTATTCCTTACCTTCCCGTGCTATTTGTAATCGTGTTGTTAAGATACTTAATAGTTTTCTTATGCACAACACTCATGTGTGAAATTTTCTAATAGTGATTTCTGGTCAAGTTTCCTAGCAGATCTATTTGTACCCTGAATGGCAGTCACTATTTTATCATAGAAATTTATACTTGAAAATTGTTGATCTTACATTCATAATAAGGCCTCATGCTAATTGGAAATTAGTCTTGAATCCCTACAAATTACACAATTTAATTAATGTCATAACGGAACCATTTTTACAGCTAGTTTGATGATTTAATGCACCTGCTCGAGATATTCAACTTTGTTTCTTCAGATTGAATGTGGTTGTGGGAAGTCATGAAGTCGTTGTCGATGATGGTCAGTGTAATAATTTTGTTGTATTTGGCAACAATGTTGAAGATCCAGTAGATGCTCTTAATGTAAAACGCTGGAACAACTCTTGATTTCGTTTTTGGGAGGTATCATCTTTTCTTCTCCCCATAAATATATAAGCTATGGAGGATGAGTGGATGGCTATAACGACTGTGAATGTGTAGTAATCCTCTGGATGGTATTTATTGTGAGAATGTCATGCGCTTGAAAAGGTTTCCAAATCAAAAGAAAACACAGCTTGGACGTACACATTCTGAAGGAGAAGGCCATAATGAAGGGTTCGTCTTCCTCATTATCTGTACTAAAGATCCTCTGCATACATGCCAGTGAAGAATTTGTTGCTATTTTGTTGAACACATATCTAGCTTGTCCTTTGGTAGAAATTCTACATACACCATTGAAAGAACCTTCTGGATGTAGGGAATTGGTGATGCAACATATATTCATTATGTGAGTAATAAGGAGCGGAACATAGATTTTCCCAAAGAAATTGAGGAAGATGAAGCCCTAGAAGAAATTCTTATCAAGGCATTCATGGATTGGACAAGCAGGTCAAAGATGGAAGCTTCTAGCTACTTAGGGTGTTTAAACTCCCATGACTGATTTATTGGATTGGGGATGTTGTAACATTTTCTTGGCAAAATGATACAGTTAAAATTTTTGAGCTCTTCTAGAAATCCACCATCTTTGTAGGAAGAAGAAAGGAATGTCATCGACACATTTGTGATTATTTCTTTCAACAGGGCTCTCTTGAGTGTTATCGATCCTAGGTTTGGCATTTAAAAATGTGATTTTGTTCTTAAAAATGAGGTAACATTCTCTGCATTTTTCGAAACGAAAGAAAAATTGAACACTTTCTTCTGCAATGGAAGAATATGGATACGTTGTCTGCATGATATCAAGGGAATAAATTATTCAATTGATGTATTCCTTACCTACCTATGCTATATGTAATCGTGTTGTTAAGATACTTAACAGTTTTCTTATGCACAACACTCATGTGTGTCATGTTCTAATAGTGATTTATGGCCACGTTTCCTAGCAGATCTATTTGTATCCTAAATGGTAGCCACTATTTTCTCATAGAAATTTATACTTGAAAAGTGTTGATCATACATTCATAATAAGGCCTCATGCTAATTGGAAAATTGTCTTGAATCTCTACAAATTACACAATTTAATTTATGTCATAATGGAACCATTTTTACACCCAGTTTGATGATTGAATGTGGTTGTGGGAAGTCATGAAGTCATTGTCGATGATGGTCAATGTAATAATTATGTTGTATTTGGCAAAATTGTTGAAGATCTAGTAGCTGCACTTAATGTACAAGGCTGGAACAACTCTTCATTTCGTTCTTGGGTGGTATCATCTTTTCTTCTTCCCATAAAGATATAAGCTATGGAGGATGAGTGGATGTCTATAACGACTTTGAATGTGTAGTAATCCTCTGGATGGTATTTATTGTGAGAATGTCATGTGCTTGAAAAGGTTTCCAAATCAAAAGACAACTCAGCTTGGACGTACACATTCTTAAGGAGAAGGCCATAATGAAGGGTTCATCTTCCTCATTATCTGTACTAAAGATCCTCTGTATACATGCTAATGAATAATTTGTTTCTATTTTCTTGAACATATATCTAGCCTGTCCTTTGGCAGCAATTCTACATGCACCATTGACAGAAGCTTCTGGATGTAGGGAATTGGTGATGTAACATATATCCATTATGTGAGTAATAAGGAGTGGGCCATAGAGTTTTCCCAAAGAAGTTGAGGAAGATGAAGCCCTAGAAGAAATGCTTATCAAGGCATTCATGGGTTGGAGAAGCAGGTCAAAGATGGAAGCTTTAGCTACTTAGGGTTTTTAAAGTCCCATGAATGATTTATTGGATTGGGGATGTTGTAACATTTTCTGGGAAAAATAATACACTTAAACTTTTTGAGCTTTTCCAGAAATCCACCAGCTTTATTGGGTTTTCTTATTGTCATAACAATTGGTATATGGCCCAAAGATTTTTTCACTGTATTATTTGCATCATAGTCGAGTTGTAGTCAAGATATTATAGGGTTTCAATACTCAATGATTATCAATGGCATAAATTAGTGTGAGTACTATGACATGGGCGTTATCACCTTTTGATGCATCTATCACACAATGTTTTTAATTGCACCAACAAAAGTCATTGAATTGTAGTCATAACAATGCCAGGGCTCTCTAATGAATGTGAGGCATATATGTTCATAGCAATGAGATGGAATAGTGCATCGATGGGCAAGCAATGTTCTATTTGCACTTTGTTTTATGAATGTGATATTGTCGGTGGCAACTAGATTAAACTTCCTCATTGGTCATATCAAAGATCTCTTAGTAATGGTTTATTTGGGTTTCAAGTCTACTAGGTGTATATTGTGCATTAGTGAAGCTCACTCCCAGGGAACCACCCCCACGCAATTCCACTTTTGGATTTTTTCATTCCACTTTTCGAATCTCAGCCAGCAGAGCGAGAGAGCCAACAAGCAAATATCCAGGTGTTGAAAAATCCAAGAATGTCACCAAGAATCAAACATTAAGTGTGTGCCAAGAAAGAAGAAGTGCGCCCACGAAGAGAACTCATGAATATCAAATGCACAACGCATCCAATAAAGATATCAACACATTTCCATATATACATTTTAAGAAATATTTTTGCGTTGGAACTTCGCAAGTTCATGCTTCTTCGTGAGACCAATATAAATGTATTGTTTCAACATCATTGGTGGAAGATTTATGCAACATATTTGATCGTTTAAGTTTAACAGATTTTCCTTTTCTTTTCCTACAAAGAAATTTCTCTCTATATGTGCTGTAGTTATTGGGATATTCTTTAGGAACTAGCAGGCATGGAAATTTATATTTTTAAATCCCTAATTCTCCTCATCATTTTCAAATTGTTCGTCTTCATCTTTGCAAGAAGACGACTTAGCTTCAGAATGTTTGTAAGATAGAAAAAGCAAATTTTAGCAAATATGGAGCTAATAATAAATGCCATGTGGTGTCAGAACATTGTTTTCTTGGTTTCCTTTGAGCAGTATCATTAGAAAGCCATATATTCTTCAAATTGGTGAGGGACCTTCAGCCCAATGCATCAGTGGCTTCATGGGATTAGATGTTCCTCTTCCACTAGTGGCAGATTTATTCAACATATTTGATCACTGAAGTTTAACAGATTTGCCTTGCCATCACATTCATCTCCTCCAAATTCAACTGAATTTCTTAATGCTGTCTCATTTTCTTCATGTAATCCTTCGGGAAAGCTTCCTATTTCCACCACAGTCTAAGTGAAGATGGAACGGTAGCATTAAGAACTTCTGAAGTGAGTTTGCCCTTATTTTCTTATCGTTTTGGGAAATAAATTGGGGTTTATTAACATATTCCTAATTATTCACTGCATATCTCTGTACACAAAGCAAGTTCGTTTTGAAGGGCATCAGTCTGAATACAAAGAGCAGTTTACCCTTATTTATTAACTGTTCAGTTAGGTTGGATAAAGAACCATCTAGAAGATGGAAGCAGAATATTGAAGAAACTAGTTTTGTTTGTAGATTTTGGGAAATCCTCTAAAGACCCAGGATTCGGCATCGACTAGAGAGACAATTTATTTGATATGGTTTATAAACAAATATATGCTTATGCTAGCATGGGACGAGTAGGTGGAGGAGCCATGTTTTGGCAGCTGATGGCAAAAGGAGTGAGCTCATATAGAGATGGTATGATATTGTCTTGTCTCAGAGTCCTTCCACAACATCTAACACTAATATGATGCATGTTCACTCAGGAGGATGCACAAAGATTTTATTTGTACAAATTAGTCCTCATGAAAATGACATGGGAGAAACTTTTTGCTTACTAAACTTTTCCAATAGAGTTCAAGGATTAGAGCTTGGTCCTACTCGGAGGTAGAAAGATGTAAGTTTTCACTGTAGCATGGTCCTTGCCTTTTCTTGATATTTTTTTGACTTTCAAAAATTGTCAAAAAAACATTAATTAATGTTATATGCTATTGCCTTACGGCGTTTCCATTGCAAAATCTGGTGCAATTAAATTAATTAAATTGTAAAATGATGTATAATGATGATTGAATAATGTTACAAATTTAAGTTACAACCCAAATTTCCAAGGCCAAGACCCTCAAGAAGTGCCAAGTTGTGTTCATGACTGCACAGGATGAAAGACTCAGAATAACATCTGAAATTCTTAATAGTATGAAAATAATCAAACTACAAGCATGGGAAGAAATATTTAAAGAGCTGATAGAAAATCTCCGAGCTGTTGAGTTCAAATGGTTGTCTTTAGCACAATTTAATAGAACGTATGGTACCATACTCTACTGGATGTCACCCATCATTACTGCATCTATAGTTTTTACCGGGTGTCCTATCATGGGGGATCCACTGTTAACTGCCACAACCATATTTACAGTGCTTGCAACATTCCGTGTGATACAAGATCCAGTGAGAATGCTACCTGAAGTTTTGGCTATATTAATTCAGGTTAAAGTCTCCTTATATCGTTTTGAACAAGTTCTTACAATATGATGAGCTGAGACTAGATTCTGTTGTGACGAAAGCACTTTCTGGATCCTAGTATACCATTGAAATTCATCAAGCCATACTCAGCTGGGATCCAGAATCTTCATTGACAAAGCCAACATTTGAAGGGAATAAATCTGCACATTAAAACTGGAGAAAAGGTAGCAATTTGTGGCTCAGTGGGATCAGGGAAATCTGCTCCACTATATACAATTCTTGGAGAAATCCCTAAAATTTCAGATGTAAGTTGAGCATTAACTACTCTTCTTGAGCAAAAGTAACCATTTCATAGTTCAACAAGATTGTAGATGCAACATTTTTGCTTTCTATATAAATAAAATTCTTCCATAAACTTTTTGATTGGACAACGTGCAGGTTGAAGTATATGGCAATGTTGCCTACGTGGCACAAACAACTTGGATTCAGAGTGGTACTGTCGGAGATAACATACTCTATGGGAAACCAATAGACAAAATTCAATACAAGAAGGCAATAAAAGCTTGTGCATTAGACAAGGATATAGAGAGTTTTGCTCATGGAGATATGACTGAGATTGGGGAGAGAGATTGAATATGAGTGGAGGACAAAAAGAGAGGATTCAGTTGGCTAGAGCAGCATATAACGATGTTGACATTTATCTATTGGATGATCCTTTCAATGCAGTCGATGCTCATACAATGCCAACTCTATCAAATAAGGAGGATACATTACATAAGAGAGACTCAAAGACTTTCTAATATTGCTTGTCGTAGTATGAAAAATCTGGTTTACCTCTGTATCAGATCTGTAAAGATCTTAGAATGAGATCCAGACATATTAATGTGAAAATTTCTGTGCATAGTAAATATAAAAGATTTGAGTTTTGGGTTATCAAAGCTATAGATTGAGAACTACATGGATCACTTGATAGGATGGCTGGTTTGATTTGTATATCAGGATTGCTAGCTTCTTTGTGGTGGTAGTGTGATATCAATTGGGAATTGCTACTCATTTCATACTTCAAGAGGGAAATGAATTTCCCAATGATGGTGGTGATGAAGGAACCTAGCAAAAGCATAGAGAATAGCATAGTTGATTGGATAAAAAAATCAATTGTGTAAATACAAATAACACACCCTACAAAATGATGTCTTCTTGAATATTGATCAATATGAATGATTTTGCTTTCACAGTTCTTGTGTTTTGATTCTTTATGAATAGGAATTGATTCATTCAACTAAAATTGGTATTGTTGATTTTGATGGTACTTCTGTTCTCCAGCTTGATGATTGGGTGCTGTGTTGAATTTACAAGAAAAATGGTCATTCTCAGGGAGTACAAGGGGTAGAACGAGATGAATCACCAAGTGCAGATGAAGTGATGGCTTCTTTGCCTGATATTTATCAGCAAAACAAACTACAACTGCCCAAAATTGCCTCTTTCAATGGGTTGTTGGAGAGTGACGATCCTTTCATAGATGGTTTTTTAAATGATGAAGCCATGGATGGCAATGGAAACAATAGCAGACTACCTCATGTCCAATTCTCCAACCTCTCTCACAACAATTTCGGCAATAACAATGACAACAATAGCGATTGCCGTTATGAAGTTGTCCCAAAACAAGAAGAATTAGCAGTGGATAATGACAACAAATTCAATTCTCTTAAGAGGACCCTCTCCTTAGCACATGGGCATGATGAAACCAAACTTGCAAAGAGATTCAACAACATGCAGAACAACTATAGCTACAACGTCAACATTAATGTTTCAGCCTTGCTTAATTCAATGCAACCCAATCAAACTTTGCAACAACAAAACTTCCTAAGCGCATTGCGTCATAAGGAAGATATCTTGGAAGGGATTTAGTTCATCACAATGTGACATGGTTTAAGGTCTTCATATTTCTAGTCAAATACATTAGAACGTTGTTCGAAAAGATTAACATGCCTCTCCTTAAAATTTTGTATATCGATATGGATACCGAGTTGTTGTTCGCGTGAATTCATTTGTTTAACTCCACCTTCAACTAGGCAATCTTTAAGGTATCTAAACAAGTTCAATGGATATGTATGACTACTTTTATTCCATTTCATAGACACTTTAACCCCCGAATAGGTTTTTTGGCATGCCTTCCTCCATTCAAATTCATTATCATCGACCCTTGCTTTCAAAAAAGCCCATTCACATTTCAATATTCTTCCACACACTATGCCTTACGACGTTTCATTTGCAACATTAGGTGCAAATGCTAGTTTTAAAATATTTTAAAATTTTTATATAAAAAATATGAGTAAAATTTCAATTTTGATGAAGGACAAAAAAAAACTTTACACATAGTGAGTTATCTCTACTAAAAATTAGATATAACAATTAACCTAAATTTAGATTCATTTTAATTTAACTTTACACACCAATAAAAAACGATAGGAAGAATTTGGTATTTTATTACGAAATGGGAAAGAGGAGATTCTTACATAGTTTAGACATTCAAATTAAGATTGATAGGAGTCTCACAAATGTGAAAAGTTTGCGAAGTGTCGCTAATTTCTTGAGACTTTCAATGTGACCACGCTTGCAGTTGTAGATATAAATTAAAGCTATAATAAGGTGAATATATACAAATTATTACAAATAATTCACTTGAATATATACAAATTATTACAAATAATTCACTTGAGTACAGATAAGATTTCATCCAACAGGATAGATCAATGATCACTTGTGGTGGTTTAAGGGGTAGGAGGCAAAACCGTCTAACATTGCAGTGAATGGTGAATGTTATGAACACAAACTAAGAATATGTCCCACAATTAATCATAGTGATTCAAGTAATGGTATCTTGATTCTTACGCTGTCACCAAAAATAAACTGGATCGAACTGCTAAGCAAGAATTATAAATGGTAAGGATTATACTTATTGATCTAGATTAAAAACCTATAATCATTCACAATAGTTAGGAAAACGATTTAAGGGTAAATTCCAACCTTGTTATGAACAACTAATTTTTCATCCAAGAATGAAGACCAATGGATGGCAGTTGGTCACGCATGATGGAAGGCCCTTTTTTTTATTCATAGATAGGGTTTACTTTCCAAAAGTTAAATCTACAACTCAAAATCATTTTTTAAGTCTTATTTAAAAGGGATAAGAGGGTAGGAAGAGGATTTTTTTTAACAACCATTATTAATCTCACTAAACAAAATAACTGACCGAATCCTCTCATGCAAGAGGAAGAACCCTAGATACAAAGAAGTAAAGATGCCACAAAAGGTTGACATTACATTGATATAGGGGATATGTATGGCCACCCATCTCTTCCACTAGCTCAATGATTCTCTATCTTCTAGGAATTTTTTCTATGACTGTTTAGGTCCCAAACTACTGGGATCATTTTAGAGTCGTAAATGATTTTTCTCGAAATTCTAGAGGGCATTGTATGTGAAAGTTATGCCCTTGGCAAATTGATGTGCCAACTAACCTCCTTTCAACCCACAAATTTTCAGGGACTCCATATTCTAGGTTTAAAGTTTTGGACCTCTAGGGTTCCTTCTTTATGTTAGAATATCATTGTTTTAGCCTCTTGTAATAGATTTTGTAAATGCATGCACGTGCCATCTCTATTTATAGACATAGCTACCAAAATTCTAGCCAATTTTTTCATTTATTAATAGAAGTTGGGTTTTCAACATATTACTATGCTTTCTGCTATATTTCTCCCTCTTTGTTTCATTTCCTTTCTTTCCTTCCATTTTACTCATTATACAACCCAGTTCATACATTTGTAGAAGATAGATCAATTACATCATTCACATTATTTAGGAAAGAGTTTTGAGGAGGGAGAACATCCCTACAATAAATGGCTAATATTTATCCTTTGAATCTAGATCAATAATCTATTTTCATCTATAATAATTAAGGAAAAAATGGAGAGAATTTTTAACTTGTTGTGAATGGTCAACGTATCACCTTCAGTTTTAAGTTAATGGTACAAAATCCATCAATAAGGATCTTCCCTATTTTTCAAAATATTTCAACTTGTTGTATTGGAATGAAAGGGAACATGACTCCACCAACCTCAAAAATGGTTTCATGTGCCAAAGCGTCAAGAATCATAATACTTGGAGAAAAGAAAGGGGAAAAACATAAGAAAGAAAAGAATGAATGAAAGACGAGGAATATTGAAAAAATGATAGAGATGAAGAGAAAGGATAGGGTAATAATGACATGGAAAAAACTTAGTTCGAACAAATAGGGACATCTAATTACTATAAAAATTACTTGTTGTTTCTCAATAAGAAACATAAGATATGGCATGGAGAATTAGAAACATGCAGGAACCACTGAAGTGACATAATGTTTGATTGGGAGCTTGTTTGAGAAGAGAAGATAATCATAAGAAATTTATGGTAGAGGATAAGAATTTAAAAGAATAAATCTCTATGATATAGTATAATTGATCCTCTACAATAAGAAGGACGACGACTTTAATATCAAGGAATGACAAGAACCTTTTGACCATGAATAAGAATTCAAAGAATTGAATGTTAATTTTGGGAATGAAGAGGTAGAATCTAAGGGGTAGAAGGATGTAGATGATACTTTAGAATTGGAAAGAACCACAAGAAACTTGGAACTTGAAGTTTAGAGCTATAAAGTAAACAATGAGGGGATGATGAGACCATGAGAAAGGAAAAGTCAAAGAAATATTGTATTGATTCAAAGCTTAAACCAAGTGTAGAGATAGATGGATGCTTGGACCCAAATAACTCAACAATATTGATAAGTAGATGGTAAAGGTCAAGAAATATTTCAAAGTTGCATGGGACATCATAATTAGTAACAATATAATGAAAATTTAAAATTATGGAGCATTCATTCTTGAAAATTAAATGAAAGAAAAATTCCTTAAATTTGGGGATCTATACTAAGTTTCCAACTAACTATTTTGGACCTTTTAAAATCCTAAATATTATACAAACAAGTGCATATAAGTTTACATTGCCTACATGAGTAAGTGATCATAACGTTTTCCATGTGTCTTTATAGAAAAACCACGTTCACAATCCTAACCATGTTACTAATTAGGCTTTGATTCATGTTGAACTAGTAGGAAACTTCTATATATAACTAGTATGCATCTCAAGTACGAAGGTAATGATGTTATATAATTGAGCTATAGGACTAGAAGAGGTGCATAGGAAGAGCATTGATCTTTAAAAAGAAGTTTTCAAACTACAAGATGCAATGCAAGAAGCATATCCATGTTTGTTTTAAAAGTTAAGATACTTTAGATAAGCTAAAGGCTCTAAATTTGATATGGTGGATAAAGGATAAATATTTTTCATTATAAATATTAGTTTGACATCAAGAATCACCTTGAGAATGGCACAAAATCTAAAGGAGAGGGCGAGGAGGGTTGCTAGTGGGGAGGTGTAGTAACCTAGCTTGGTCCTGGACCTAAATGTATGTGTAAATTTGACCTGGATATGAATTTATATCTTTGTGGAAAGAAGTATAAGAAAGTACATTGAAAATAAATACAAATCCAATTGATCAACTACAAATAATGATGACTGCATGATAATAGAAAGCATGAGTCAAAGAGAGCAAAAGGAAAGGGGCTGTAAAGGGTACTTAACATAATACTAACAATATATTCATGTTCATTTATTGCTTACCTACCTTGAGAATATATGTCCTTGACAAGATATATGAAAATTTAGTATGAAGCATGTGGTCTCATTTTAAGGCAGGGTTTATGGGTAGCTATTTATTTATTATTCTTGATATTTTGACACTATATGATATAGGTGAATATTGGTTGCCACAAGCATATTCCACTTGGACCCCCACCATTATTTCTTTACACTTTTCTTAATTGTAGCATAACCTACTATTTTTGGCATTTTTTCGGGTCCTAATCTTTCAGAGTCGTCTTGCGGGACTAAAAGATATTTTAATGCAAAAATGAGAGATTGGGAAAGTCCCAATTTGGTTCTCTACTTTGTTTTCAACCTCCTCTTCAAGATCTTTGAAATGAGGTATTATGGTAGCCAAATGGAGATTGTATGTCAAAGTTAAGACCCTAGGATGTTGATGTACCAATTTACCCAAACGAGGCCTACAATTTTGGCACTTCATCTCCTACGGTTAGATTTTTGGATTTTTATGGTTTTCCATTGTTTCTTAATAGTAAATATGCCTTTGAAATTCATTGTAATATAGCTCATAAGTATGTATCCGCCATATCTCTTCTAAGAGATAAGCTACTATCACCCAAGCTAGTTTATTTCCATTTCTAAATGTAAAAATATTTCAGTTCTTTGATATTAATGAAACAAATTTTTATTTCTATTGCATATTTATGTTTATGTATATATCTATATTTTTTTTTGTCCCTGCATAAGTCCGTTGTAACACCCTCCTCCCACATCTACCCAAGTAACCAACCAACCAAGGTAAACATGCGAACAGAGGCTACTATATTTTTCTTTGACCTCCTGTGTGACATTAAGGAAATAGAATCAATGGAAACACAAGAAGAAGACCTTCCACATTAGCTATAGGATCCCTCAGAACCTTTCCAACACTTCAGACATCTTGCCTCGGGTCCCACTGAAAATTATGATCACCTTCTCTATGGACGCTCTCATGCTATGGGCATGTGTGTGTCTAGGCACCTCTGGTCGTTCTCACAGGCCTACATGCCAGTGTCCAAGGACTAATTTATACATTTATGTGTGATTTTCCTCAGGATTTGAGCTACTTTTGAAGCCTAGAGTCCATGTCATAGTCGAGAATGGAATGAGTTCTTATTAGTAGTAAAGTAACAAGGAAATAATGATGAAAAATAATTATTTAAACAAGCACTTAATGAGACCCCTTCTAGCAATGATAGGCATTTCATTAAACATATCACCAACATGTAATATATATGTGTAAACAATAGAATTAAGTGTAGGGATTTCATACTTATTTGAGAATCGCTAAGAACCATTGTTTCGTGATTCCATTTGATGCATTATCATCTATTAGGTCATAGATACATTTTCCATTCACTTACAAGTAAAAACATAATGAAATTCATACATAACTGTTGTCATAAAACATACATACCACCAACATAGTTATGATAGAAATACCATAACTATATCAGCAATAAAATCCACATATAAACCAATACATTTATAGATGAAAACCAAGGGAATTAATTTCTCATTAATGAATGGAGAAACCAACTGGAGATGGGACTACTACGTTCCACCCGACCATAGATTAACTAAGCCAAGTCTCTCTTCAGCCAATCACCCTCGTTCTATATTTCAAACATGAATGTGGGAATCATAACCAACCAAAAAGAACCAAACAATAATGGACACTACCGGAGTTCTCCACCTACACCGTGAGGAAATTCAGTGCCTCGTAGTCTCTCAAGATTTACCGTAATCCACAGTCTGATCGAGGGATCACTAGGCCCTACATCAAGACCCATTCCCCAGGCATTACCGTACATCCCATCCTAGGACTACTAGGCCAAACAAAGAGAAATCCACCTCTTGGCTTTGTTCTATATCTGGCTATTCACTGGAAAGGATTCCTAGGACCACCGAGGCACATAATCTTGGATTTACTGCATCCCACCGTCGTTTCAGGGTTTACTAGGTTGGTGGCTTTATCGTGATCCATAGTCCGGTTCAAGGACCACTAGGCCATGCGTTTGTCATTTTAGATATCCACCCCACTCAGCTTCAAATCCATCTGGCAATCCAGTTCAGCCAAAGTATGAGAACCCATCTCATCAAGGCTATCAGAAAAATGGCAAGGATACGCTGAAAACATTGTCATACGTGGAAAAATCCATGCGATTTCAAGAAAGAACTACATGCAATACCACGCATGTCAAATATAGCACAGAAAAACACATGCAAATAAATACCTACAAAGAATCCTATTATAATTGATTGATCCTGCCTTTCCTTGCTTGATCTCTGCTTCCTTTTGCCTTCTTTCCTTTCTTGTTCCATTGCCAAAGTTCTCCAAGAAAAATCGAAGTGTCCAAGAGTGAGAGAGAGAGAGAGAGAGAATAATGAGAGAGCTCCAAAAGTCAATTGAGAAAAGGTTACCCACTGATCCTCAGAATCCTTTTTATGAATTTGGCCTCTATTTTCTTCATTTTCCTCCTCACATGTAACCTATTACCTTTCACCTTAATTTTCTCCTAATTTCCATTATTTCCATAAATAAAATACCAATAAATGCCTCTTTTCCTTTTCAAATCCTTTTTCATAGCCTTTGCCAATTTCCTTAGCCATAATAAACCAAATCAAGACCCAATAGGATGTTTTTCCCACCATTCATCTTTGAATCCTTGTCCCATCAATTGTGATTGTATATATTTTTACATGTGTTTTTAACTAGGGCTATCACGAAACCCTCCCCTTGAGGGGAACGCCATCCTCGGTTTTCAATGACACCTATAACCAAAACATATTTCCCATGAAGATTTATAGCATAGCTCATTGTGTATTTACAATGACCATATTCTAAAACATGACAATCATACTGTTTACTGGAGCTTTATAACATAGCTTATTACGGTATTTACAATACTAATCACATATATGCACGTACACATTTGATTCAACTAAAAAATAATCATAATGTCTATGGAGCTTTATAAATTCAGCTTGATACAACATTTACAATAATACACACATATGAAGATTTTCACATCTAGCAAATAAAAGGGTACGATGCCTACATCTGCAATAAGGGAATCTAGAGTTTCACACCTCCGGCCTCAAAGTAATACCAGGATTCACCTCCTTTCGAGGAAGTCCAGAATCCACTGCAATGTCAAATCTGCATCTAATATACCATGTTATAATCTCGTGCCACTTGTCCTCTCGATGAACAATTATCAGCTCATTGGTTTAGGGAACACTCCCAATGTGTATTTGATTCCATTCGGAAATGATATTTAGCAAAAAAAATATATCTCTGGACTTCCCTTTTCTGCTACACACTCCCTCAAGCAATCCAGCCACCCCCTTCTGTGCATTCACATAGTTTCCAATTTCCTCTGGCATACCCATCTTGGGTATTCCATCCCTTGGCAAGGCTTCGTCGTAATGGAAGATACAAAAGCCAAGGCATATCCCTTCCTCAAAACCATCATATCGGTCATAGAATGCTCATGGAAATCAATGGACACTATTGGGTACCAGTGTTCCACAATGGCCCTGCTCTTGAATACTTTGCCAGCATACTACTACCTATTCCAATTTCTTTCACTCCTGGTACTAATACTTGCAGTCAACTTCAACCACCCAACCAGTCATTTTCGTGCTTCTTGTACCAAGCACATAACTTCCATTAGATTTAAAATAAATTGAATTAAATTCACATCATACCTCATTGGTAGCTCGTTAGTAAAGTACACTTGCAATCTTGTTTACCTCTTATCACACCATATATAACTAGTATCTTTGACCAAATCATAATGTATAAACATATCATATCAGGTTAGCTCAAAACAAAACCGTCATAGATCAAAATCATAAATCACATGTAACCATCATAAACCAAAATCATAGATCACATGAAATCATCATAGACCAAAATCATAAATCAGATGCATAATAAACCTGAAATAAAATACAAATACTTATCCTTTAATCAACTCTTATCTTATACCTTTGTCCTTATTTCGTACACACATCATATCAGTTGCCACACTCAAAAAACACTGAGTACCTCCTCGTCAACCTTGTGCAAATACACATAGTGAGCATCACACACATACATTCACATGACACCCAACACCTTGCAATACATCGACCTACACTTGGCATACAACTCATACACCTACACCCTGTGTACAACATAACACATGCATACACTTACACCCAGCATACAAAACAACACCATAAATACATGCACCTACACTTGGTGTACGACCCAATACATATACATATACAGAGTACAACACAAGGAATACACATGTCATGATACTGTGACTACACAATGCATATACATAGTACTGCATGCTCGCAACACATCATGTATGACAGGCACATAATACCACATGTACACCAGTACCACATGTACAACATATACATAGTACCACTTGTACACTGCACCATCTACACAACATGTATGCAACATCACATGTACATGACACCTCTTGCACAATGTGTACACAACACCACATGTACATCGCACCAGCTATACAACGTGTACACAATATCACGTGTACATAGTACCACATGCATGACATGTGCATGTCATCACATGTACACAACATCACATGCAAGACATGTACATAGCACCACCCGCACACAACGCCATTGGTACAACATGTACACAATGCCACATGCACACAACATCACATGTACATAGCACTGCATATCCAACATGCGCACAACACCATTTGCACGCAATGCCCCATATCCATCATGCACATAATACGATATGTACATAGCACTGCATATCCAATAATGTCCATAGCACCATCTATACCCAACAATCCCTATGCAATATTGACACAACATTATCTGTACCACCCTGTACAACATATACAACATGTGCACAATAGTAGTACCTCACATCTAAAAGCACATTGTCTCTACCAAGAAACCTTGCTTGCAGTGTCTTATCCATGCTTGTCCCAACATGTCGTAGACTACACTTCTTTCCTTTCATTGATGCATCCCATGGTATAGCCTATCCATAACAAAAACATAATATAATCAGATAATATCAACTAATAACCACATGATACTAACCTCATAGAATTTTCAGGACTACTCCTCCCAATTTATTCCCCGTAATACCTTAAACCTCTTTAAGCCATTCACTTACATAATCAATCATTCTTCCACAAGAATGATCCCTGATGACCTTGTCAGACAATGACATAGATACATGGATACATACATATATAAACATAAACATTATCATAAAAAATCATGATCCTTTCAGACAATGATATGCATACGTACATACATACATATAGACATCAACATAAAAAATAATGATCTAGTCAGTCGATGACATACATACATACGTACATATGTACATATAAATATTATCATATAATAGTCATGATCCATGATGACTCTATACGTGACATACATTCATACATACAAGCATATAAACGTTAGCATAAACATGATCACAACATAATTACCAAATACCAAAAGGTCAAGGTTAAGAGAACTCCCTTTGTCTATGCACACCATGCACAAAATTGAAAAGAATCGTTCCCAACATAGCCAAGGTATATGACGCCTCAGATCCATTTACTTCACCTTACCTTTCTTCATTTCCTTTCCCATGACTGTCTCAGCATCATCTATTTACACCAATGGACCCAACCAATCTAACTCGTTGTCGTACTCCTGCCTTCAACTTCCTCAATCTCACTCCCTTCAAAGCTCTTCTTTGATCCTTCACATGGATTCAACAGTCCATGAAGATCTTCCTTGTCATGTCCTCCTCTGTGTAATCCACCTCGACTCTGTCTCCTTGTGTTCCCGCGCTTGTGTGCATAATTATATATGTACACTTTTCAATTACATTCAGTTCACCTTTCAACATTCAATCACGTGCTTGCACATGATTTTAATCAACCTCTATGTCTTTATAATCACAAAAAAAAATTACAAACTGGGATTGCGGTCTCTCTTGCCTGATTTTCAATATCAGTGGCCTCTATTTCTTAATCTGCCCATAGGCTTACAACACTCTAATCTACTCTCTATTTCCTATTCAATCTCTCCAAACTTTGTTCATGCCTTTTAGGCTTACATTTATACAAAGGGGTTCTAAAACCAATTTCTGGTTTAGATCCCTAAATCCCTAAACAAAATCCTAAAATCCCTTTCTCATCCTTAAGGATTCTCTCAAATCCACAAAATCATGAACTGACTCCTAACCTAGGATTTACAATCAATTCTCAATCCCTCAATCTCTCAACTATCCTACATCTCTCATGTTCTCCTATATTCGGGAACATTTACAATAAAGCCTCACAATATTCAATTAATTCCTACTCTCATTAAAATCACTCAAAACATTAAATAACTACATAAATCCAATACTTAGGAAACTAACTTACTTGAAATACAAGACCCCCTATTTCTACTAGAATACAATGATAATATTGAGCTGGATGCGCCTGCATCAATAACATATATAGGAAAACAATATACTCTTTTTATTAATCTGAAAAGGAGAGAGTTTACAACCAAAAATGGAAATTGATCTTGTAGAGATCCCCCCAAGGTGTCCTATCCTTCCTCATCATCAAGCACACCTCAATGTCACCATAATGCATGGAAATGGTAAGTCTCTTAAGATGAAAGAAACAACATGAGGGTATGATTAGTCTCCAAAATCCAGCCCCTATCTTGTGGATGGTAGTAAATATATATGAGAGGATGGCGCTTTAGGAATTCTTGTCCATTTACCAATATACTCTTGAGATCCACTCTTGATGGGTACATGAGCTCAATGCATAAGAGGTGAAATATCCAAGGTAGGATTAGATAGGATTTGAAGTTCTTATCAAAGGTAAATGGTTGTAACAACTCATGTAAGCTTCTGGAAGAGGAAGCTTCAGGATTCATTTTATCTTTCCTAAATTTCTAGAAGCAACGCATCCCAAAAAAGGGATAGCCTTCTCTGATGAGAGCAGGTCTAGAATGAGTAACCTATAGCTAAATGCAAGTCCCTAAAGGGCCAGGGTGCACTGGGAATTAAAATCACAAGAATGAAGCAGTCAAGGTCAAAAAACCATGGATTTGAGAGAGTCATGCGTAGGGATTTGTGTAGGGATTATGACAAGGTGTTCATGGATGTTGATTGATATAGTTTGTAGGCTTATTGATCATATGTGACAAAATTTCCTATAACATATTCCCCCCTAAAGCGTAATGTTGAAAATGGAAATTTATGACTAAAGTGCATTACCTTGCGACATGTTTGGATCAAGGACAACTGGTCGGATCTGTTGGCATTATGATGCAAGTTTTTCCTTGATGGAAACTCACTCATAGGTCAGTTTATTTTTTATAAAAGGAACTCACCGTATAACAAGTATATTCAAAAGCAACAGGGCACTGGTACAGAAGAACAAGAATATGGAACTAATGCCTACTAATCAGAATAAAGAAGTTGAAGGAAAAGGTTGGAGTAAAGAAGTTTAAGAAGTATACGCAGGTCCACTTAGTCAAAATAGCTTATACACACTCGTCCACATAACAAAAAGAGCATATACGTATACACACACTCTCACAAGAGGAAAAGCGCGTACAGGTTGGAACATCAAGAGTAGAGAATAATAGGGGTCAATACCATGGTATTATCCCACAATATTGAGCGGAGTAACTACTATTTGATCCCACCCAAGAATACCACGAGTCACTAAGTGGTTTTGGTTCGAGGTGTTGGGAAAGGAAAAAAAACTATATAAGGAGGAGAAGATCATAAGGCCAAGTGTGCAAGTGAATGGGTTTCTAATTAATACTTCTATCTAATTTATATTTTATGTTGTAGGGGCTATCTTGGTGATTTGATCTGAAATATTTATGTGCACCTTGAATGCAATGTTGGACTAAGATGATGACACCTGAAATGACTTATCATTGAATGATTTGATATTGGTTGGGCTAGATCTAACTATGTACACCTATTTTATTCTTTAAATGTCATGATCTATGCTTATCTGCAGTTCAGATTTGCAGCAAAGTTATGAGCCAATATTTGCAGATTTGTATGTTGGTTCATCTCGGTAAAAGCGCGTGTGGACACAGGTTCTACTCTTCAAAGTAGCGTATACAAAAGAAAAGTCTTTTTATTCAAATCTGACTGATCTATCTAATCAGTTCTATTGTTTTACTATTGTCTGTCAATGAGGTCCTCTTAGATCTAAATGTAATTCTGAATGCATAAGGAGTTTGGAATCTGATTGATTGATTGTATAAATGAGAAGGGTGATCTCTACTACTGCCTCTGTAAATCTCTAGAAATAGACAGTCGATGGTTAGTATATTTCTTGTTGGTACAGACTTGATTCAGAAGTGTTATGTTTTATTAGTTTTGAAGGTATACACAGGTTTGATTACAGGAAGTAGCATATACACACAGGTTGGGTTCAGTAAAGTAGCGTATACATTCTGATAAATGATTTTTGAGATTATAACTAGTTCTGAATGATGATGTAGCTTTCTGAGTTTAGCATAGTGTTCTGGTGACAGTGATCTAATTGTTCAGATTAACTGAATGTTGGTTGATAAAGATTAAGTTTCAAAGTTTGATGGGTCTACTATGAAAATTTGATGAAACGAGCCCTTCATGTGTATTGTTGTGTACCAGGAGCATCTAGTTTGAAAATTTATGAAATGTGGTCCCTGGAGGAAGAGAGAAGGTTATAGCCTTCTGTAGGTTAGTGCCTACATACTAGTAATCACATTGGCTAGTACAAGATCTAGGGGTTTGCGGCTCCCTTCCAATAGAAGCTAGAAAATGAGAGAAGGTTGTAGCCTTCTACAGGTGGGTTCCTGCGTACTGGTATGAGTCAGCACCAGTATAAGATTGTAAACATATTTACTTATTATTAAAAGAATACAAAGATGACAGCAGCACGTGGTTTTCACCCACATTGGGTGTCCACCTTAAATCTTGGAGTTCATGTGTGTTTCTTATGTGTGAAGGTTTATTCTATTTTTACTGCTTTATTTAATAAGTTATTGATGCACTGGTTAAAGATCAACAGATGATAAATCATCTAAATCACAAGTTTTATGGGTGTACGCTAGTTTCTCTAATCATAGTTGCATGTACACACTAGTTCACTTCACAAAAGTAGCGTATATAAATCTATTTGAGAAAAGAAAAACTATTGATCAAATAATACTAATTCACCCCCTTCTTTGTATTATTTCCAACAATTGGTATCAGAGCAGGTCATTCTCAAGAAGCTTGATCGCTTGAAGGAAGATCTTTCAAGATGAATAATCAAGAAGGCATGGGATCCATCAGACCACCAATCTTCAATGGGAGAAACCTAGTATATTGGAAAATAAGAACCAGAGTCTATCTACAACCGCTTGGAGTAGATATTTTGGAATTGTAGAAGGAGGATATGAATTTCCAGTAGCAATTCCTATAGTCTCTGTAGGTAAGAAGTTATACGAAACCAATGCCAAAGCTGTCAATACATTATTGGGAAGCCTATCAGAATCAGAATTTGTCAAAGTCATGCAGCTCAAGGCAACCAAATAAATATGGGACAAACTCATTCCAAGCTACGGAGGAGACTCTCAGGTAAAACGTGTAAGATTCAAACTCTCAGAATTCAGTATGAGACTCTTATGATGCATAGTGATGAGAGTGTTGCTAGTTACTTCTTACGTATTGATGACTCAACTCCATGGAATCCTAACTGCCCTTGAAATGAGAAAAGGAGGTCAATCAGATATGAGAGAAGTTGCTTTTAAAGCATCAGTAAGGGGAAAAGAAAAGGAGGAGCACAATGAATTAGGAAACATTTTAGAAGAAGATGATGAGGTAAATTTTTTCAAGAAGCTTCAAGAAGGTTTCGAAAGATTCAGGTGTAAGCTACCTTTCAAATGCTTTTCTTGTGGTAGAGTCGACCACTATGCTACCAAATGTCCTCATAAAGATAAATATGAAAAGGGAAAGGAATATGCTAAAGGCAATAGAAAATAGGTTCTGAATAAAAGGAGTTACTATACACATGAAGATAGTGATGGTTTATCTAATAGTGATGAAGATGAAACTAAACAAGATTATAGACTACTCATGGCCTATGACAATGATGGCTTTTTTGATGCATTAGAAGAGGAATATTTTCTTGAAGAAATCACTAAACTCAAAATATGTTTAGAAGAAAGGAATATGATCGTATATACTTTGACACACCAACTTGCTAAAAGAGGAAAACACAATGAAAATGTAGAATGTGAAATTGTGATTCTAAGAAAAGATCTTGAGAAAACAAAATCTCCTAATCTTAGATTTGCTAAAGGATCAAAAACTTTAAATGAAATCATCAAAATTTAGTGCTCTCCTCTGAAAAATAAAGGTCTTGGATATACTGAAGAATCATGTCAATCACATAAACCTTCAACCTCCATGAGAAGTTATCTTGATGCAGCAAAGACTAGTGAACAATATGTCAATCATCAACAAAGGCCTAAAATTACTCATTAGGTAAATGATACTCAATTTACTCCAAGGATGAATATCGGTAAAAGCCGTAGCCAAAAGATAAACATTGACAAAAGATTCTATGATCATAGAAACTTATTTAAACAGAAATGTTTTTCATGTCATAACTTTGGGCACAAGGCTACTCAATGTGCTGTTTGCAAAACCATCATGACTAGAGAAGCACAAAATCAAAGGGATGTAACATGAAATAAGAAAATTTCCTATAATAACTTTTCTCCTCTTGAAAATGAAATAGAATGATCGATTTGTAACAACTTTGGTCATGAAGAATCTGAATTCAAGAGAAAATTTTGGCCAACACTTCAAAAGGAGCAAACACCATTAAATCCCAAGATATGGAGAAGGAAGGAATCTCAATCAGAAAGATGTGGTATAGCTTTGTATGTAGAAGGACAAGAAAATCAGTGGTACATCAACAGTGGATGCTCCAAACACATGAAAGGTGATAAAGAGAAACTTCATTCATATAATGCTTTAGAAAAGTAAATGAAAATCTCATTTGGAAATGACACTCCAGCTGCCATTAAAGGTAAAGGTTATGTTTTCTTGAAAGAAAAGGTTAAAGCTGGAAATGTCATGTATGTAGATGTTTTAAAGCACAACTTTTTGAGTTTCATTCAAATGTGTGATCAAGGAAATGAAGTGGTGTTTTGATCAAACAGATGTGTCGTTTGTGAGCTTGATATAGGAAAAACCATTATCAAAGGTACAAGAACTCCAAACAACTTATACATAATCAAAGGAGGACAACAACAATGCTATTTGAGCAAAACAGATGAAAACTGGTTGTGGAATAGAAGATTGGGACATCTAAGCTTTTCTCAAATAAGAAAAGCATGCAGGTTCAAGGAGTTTGTCATCTTCCAGATATAAGTATCCCAAAAAATACCATATACAAACCCTGTCAAATCGGTAAGCAAACCAGAGTTCACCTCATCGAAAAGGAAGGGTCAGCAAGGAAGCCTCTTGAAGTCATCGATACTGATTTATGTGGACCAACAAGGAAAAAGTGAGAGAAATTGTAGCCTTCTGCAGGTGGGTGCCTACGTACTATTATGAGTCTGCATTAGTACAAGATTGTAAACATATTTTCTTATTATTAAGAGAAGACGGAGACACCAACAACAGGTGGTTTTCACCCACATTGGGTTTCCACCTTAAATCTTGGAGTTCATGTGCGTTTCTTATGTGTGATGGTTTATTCTGTTTTTATTGCTCTATTTAATAAGTTACTGATGCACTGGTTAAATATTAACACATGATAAATTGTCTAAATCACAAGTTTTCTAGGTGTATGGTGGTTTCTCTAATCATAGTTTTGTGTACACGCTAGTTCACTTCACAAAAGTAGTGTATATAAATCTATTTGAGAAAAGAAAAATTACTTATCAGATAATACTGATTCAACCCCCTCTTAGTATTATTTCCAACAGGATCTTCACATGTTACAATACATTTACAACATGATTTTTTGCTGAGGGAGGAATACCCATGCTCAGCACATAAGTTAACATTACATGTATAGTGATCAAGAAGACACATCTACTAATAATAAAGGGTGGAATGATGATTAGATGAATTTTGTATGATAATAGCCATCATGTTCTATAATCTTGCATTAATCCTGAAATCATAGCCAAAATGGATGAAACTAGATTTGGGGTCTTCTATCTCAATCACTTGATCGTCCCATGTATGAGTCTATCCATGTGAATAAAAAAAAAAAAAATTGAACATGGAAGACACTATCTGATTACTTTCCAATGATCCAAGTCATTAAGAGACACTAGACATACCACCGATGATGTTAATTGCTCTCAAGGTACTGTAGTACAATTTGTACGGTGAGAATGAATGAGTTGAAGTTGAACACGAAACAAAATCCATCAGTCGAAGGCCAATAATGAAAACATGTCGCTGAGAGTGAGGAAACTTCCCATTGATATATACAAGTCCTAAGGTATTGAAGGATGATTTTCTAAGTTAGCTTCTTGGATAGTGATTTGATGTCATGTATCCCCCATCAATGACATGAAACAAGTATCATTATTTGAGACATAATGATGTTGACTTGTAACTTTTTTAGGAATGACATAGATGGAATGAAGGCTTAAGAGTATCATAGAAGATATCAACTGAATGACTTCTCTTGAACACATAAATAACACTGAATGAAGTTTCCAACATTGACCTAAAATCGAAAATGAAGGCTTTGAAATGATGTGATGAACCCAAAGACAAGCACATTTCCCAACCCCACAACTATGTAGTTCAATTAAAAGAGTGTCATGTTCAAGAGTGACTCACACCATAATAGGTGGAGTATCCCATTTTTCAAATTTCCCAAACCATTTCTAGTCAGTACATATTTATTTTCTAACAAGCTTGAGGAGTGTAACATATTCTTTATTTGTAAGTTCATCCTTCGGATGACTCCCTCTAAGTATGCTTAATGAACCCAGAGAAGGAGTGGTTTGGACCCATCATGTTCAATGATTCTATCGCTATTTGATGTTTTAAAGAGTCCAGGGATGGTCTAAGTTGACATCTTTTTCATATTTAGAGAGTTTGAAAAAGAGGCGAAAAAGAAAACTCCAAAGGTTCCTTTTCATAGATAGTCTCATGAGTCTAAAAAGGTAGAAAAAATACTCAGGAAAATCTCTTAGACATGTTTGACTAAGGCATTCCTTTTTTGCAGATGGTTTCTCTCAGTTCGGAAAAGGGTTAAACTTATAGTAAGTAGATGTCTTTTCATTTACTTTAACGAGTTCAAAAAGATAATTTCTCGACAATATTTTCATGTTTAGCGAGTCTAAAAAGTGTTGAGAGAGGACTCCTCATGGAGGAGTGATTGGTATAAAGGGTAGAAAGTGGTTCCAGTCATGATGTAACTAGACAAAACATGCATAGGTCAACATGTTGGCTAATAAGACCACTGATTGCAACAATTCCTCAAGAAATGGTAAAAAAACCAAGTGAAAGCATATGATCAGCCAAGCAGATGGTGAAAATGGAATGAGAAAACCAAGAATCATCTGGAAGAAATAGGCTGATAAAAAATAACAATCACAAGGGATAAAATGAGAATGGTTTCAATTTTACACAATCTTGAAACATGGGAAACTATGCTTTAAATTGGTTTCATTTTTACACAAGCTTGAAACAAAGAAAAGCTATGATTTAAATAATTTTGCATGCACCTAACATAATGACTCACTTAGATGTACGTGCCCCCCAAGATTCATTTCATTCACCTAATTAGACTATTGGTTACTAAGAGGTGAATGGAATGAATTTTCATTTACAAGGTCAAGTCAAAGATTGGACTGAAATTTACGAGATCTAATAAAAGACTTGAATTGGAAGGGGATTTGTTTCATCTTTTAACTACCATGAGACAGTAACATAACTCTAGTCATGGGAAATTGTTTCATTTTTAATGAGATTCGCATAAGAAAATTAATTGTGCTCTAGGACCTTATTTTATTTTTTGAGGATATTGACACAAGGCAAGGAACTCTGCTTCGGGACCTTGATCATGACTTGTAGAAGGCCATGAATTCCAAGATGATGTCATCAAACGGGAGAGCAATTGTTTGGAAGGGATCAAAGGATCCAATGGATGGATCATATTATAATGCCTCTAGTAAATGATGCACTACAACACCTACTAGATTATCAATAGACATAGGTATGGAATAGTTTGCCACATAATTAATGTATGTCGACAAAGATACCACTTGAATATAAGGACCATTTAGGGAATCTGGTTCATTGGGAGTCAAATTATGACCAACTAATGAAAGTTAGAAAATTATCACGATTCTTCCTTCATGCGGGAAACACATCACACAAAAGAGAGTAGAGACAAGGGCTCCCATGTCATAAACAGAGTCATGTCCAAGGAGTAAATTAAAATCCAAAGGGCCTTGGGCTACCATCACATATTTATAGATAGTGTTCCCTCCCAAAGTAATAGGGAACTAATGAAGGACCCCTAATGGTTAACTGGTTCCTTTATTAAAAGCTAAGAGATTCTTGATAGCAGGAACAAGCTATGGAGAACCTAAATATTTCCAAGTAGTTGAGGATAGAATACTAATAGATTCACCTTGACTTATAATTGAGCCAGGTGAAGGAATATTATAAGCATGTACTATGATCTTGAAGGGCACATAAGAAGGAAGAGGATATCCTATCAGTCGACCCACTGAAAGGATGTGACAAAACTACTCGGAGGGGGTGTCATGGGAATAAGAGACCTACCCCCTAGTGTTATGGGAAAGGGATAAATGCTCCCCTTTATTGTGCGAACATGAAGATTCCCCCCCTGTGATGTGGGAATAGGAATATTGTCCTCTTGTGTCATTGGAATGGGAGGATTGTCCCTAGTGGAGGCACTAATTTTTTATACGAAATTTACGATTGCGGATAAAAGTATCTTCCTTAGACCTAGTGCTTGGTCTAGAAGAACATAAAGAGAATAATGTAAAGTTCCCCTTATAGATATTTGATAATGGAGAGATGGTTACTTGTCATCCATCACAAGCTATTCTCTCATATCAGTTTGTAAGCTCCAATTGTAGCTCTAGTTTCTATAATTAAAACATGTACATACAGTCAAATTTAGCTAAAAATATACAAAATCTATGTAGAATTATCCAGTCATTCTATTCAATGGATCATCATAGCATTTAAATATATGAGTGTAAACAAAACATAACACATATAAGAAAATGATATACTCTTTGTATACACATATAGAAGAGATCTCTCGAAGGTGTCTTTCCCTTCCTTGTCACAAAGCACACCCCAAGGTAACCCTAATGCATGGAAATGATAACTCTCTTAAGACCAAAGGAGCAACATGATGGTATGATTAGTCTCCAAAATCCAACCCATGGCTTGTGGGTGGAAGTAAATATATAGCAGAGGATGGTAGTTTAGGAATTCTTATCCATTTACCAATCTAGGCTTGAGGTATACTCTTGATGGGAGGATGAGCTAATGGGATAAGAGGTGAAATATCCAAGGTAGGATAAGATAATATTCAAATTTCTTATCCAAGGTAAATGTTTGTAACAACTCCTAGAAGCTGTTGGAAGAGGAAGCTTCGATATTCTTTTTATTTTTACTCAATTTCTAGAATCAGTGCACCCCCAACAAGGGACAACCTTCTTTGATCAAAGCATGTGTATAACTAAGAAACCTAATTCTGAACATAGGTCCCTAAAGGACAAGGGTGCTCTTAGTGTTAAAAACAATATAATGAAGAAGTTAAGGTCAAAAACTCATGTATTTCAGAGAGTCATGCTTAGGGCTTTGTGTAGGAATGAGGTTAAGGTATTCATGGATGTTGATTGATCCAGTTTGTAGTCGTGTTGACCAAATGTGACAAAATTTCCTATAACAAGCCCTGACAATAGCTCCACTTAAGAATGATGATCTATTTGGATATCAATTCAAGCTATTGTATTTTTTGAAATTATTGTCAATGAATATCATACATTTTGTTTAACGTAATGGATATAGTGTCCAAATTGAAAGGCAATGGGTTACCAATAGCAATCCCATTTCGTATGAAAAGAGCCTATTATTTATATATAATAGAAATTTTAATTTATTATATTGCATTATCTAATGTCACTATGAAATGTTACACCACTAATTAAATATCATAATGAAGAAATGTGAAATCTCATAACATAAAAAATTAATCCAAACATCATATACAAATACACTAATGAAAATTTAATTTATATGAATATTGTTATAAGATATATGTCGATTTTTTGATGAATAACATATTTAAAAATTCACAATAATTGCACCATCACAGGTTGATGTTTCTGAAAAAGATAAAATGTCCTACAAGAAACTAGCAGTTCCATAGTATAAACACACGCTTGTGTGTTATGTTATCCAGAAGCATGGTTATGAATTTTTTTTTTTTGCATGGTCAGGGAATTTTATGAAAACCATAGCACTGGGGCCTTAATTCTTCAAGCACTGGTATTATTTGTAATAAACACCTTGATGCATTATAATTATTAAAGCACCATTTCTCTCATAGAACTAATGTCCTAGTCCTACACAATATTATTTCCAATATGAGTGCATTATGAAAATTAAGAGCATCAAATTGTTTATATCATTAGTGAACTGGTTATTTTATATAAACCATACGCATTAGAGATATGATTTTAAATAAAAGCACAGAGTCTAAAATAGGTTTTTCCTCCCCTGGTATCATTCCTAAAAAAACACCCAAGCACGTTTAGTTAATATATATGCACTAGGGTAGTATACACTTCATGCATCAGTATTCTTTGCATTCAATGCCTCAGTGCTTTTAGTTATGTATGTAGCCCCTGTGGTTTTATATATGTAGTTATGTAACACTAAAAACCTCTATTATAGCCTTTGGAAGAAGGTTTTTTCGTTGTAGTGAATCTATTATGCTTCTAGGAGCCTAAATAAACTTATATACAATTACTATCCTAGGTAGAGATATTCTTAATAAACAAATTGGATTCCTAGAATCCTTCTTATAATTAAACCAAGTAGAGAAAAAAAAAAAGATGACTAATTTACATATACATAGTCATTGTAAAGTTAGCTTTTCCAAATTCGAGAGAAAAACCATGTGAACCCCAAAACTAGAAAAGCCATAAAAACCCATGCTTAAAAATAAGAAACCTTGAAATCCATGTATGGAAATCTAAAATGACACCTCTATAGTAACAAAGAGTGAAGAATAAATTTTTGAGATGTCAATGGAGTGGTTTATGGAACTAGCAGTAGATTCTAAAGATAGGATCCCACCATATTTCTTAGCGAACAATTTGTAGATAGTGAGGATCACTTTTCCTTACTTTTCCAACTTGTCTATATGGGTACAAAATTCCCTTTTATCTAGATATATACTACTATATGCATGTGATACCAACATTTTTGTATTCTAATTCAATTCCATTGTTCTAAAAAACTTTGTATGATGAGAGTGACTTTAGATCCTATCAAGAATAAAATTCTTAAATTCATCTTGGACATCCACATCGAAGATGAAGCCCCTCTATATTTTGATGTACTCTCAAATAATATCATTTTTTTGTGTCTCATGAGAAATGGAATGGTAAATAGACTAAGGTACCTTCATGGCAGCAATATCGTCCCTTGTGCAATGAGAAGGATACCAATACAATGAGATAGAAGGGGAGTTAAAAGGATAACTAGAGGCCAAAGTGATCGAATAGAATATGAGAAAGGAGGGAATGTTGGAGATACAAAAGGTTGAATAGGGTTGAAGAATATATAAAGAAGCATGAATTAAATCAATATCTACTTCACTAATCAAGAAAGGCCAAATGTCCCACATTCCATAAGAAGTAGTGTTACTTTCTCTTAGCATCAGAGCCAGAGGTGTTAGACTAATCATAGAAAAATATGGATGTGTTGACATCACTAGAACCCTTGATTAAGATGGAGTTCCTATTACTAACTATGATTGTAGTTTGATGCAGCGAAGTTTCAACATGGTCGTATGACAAAAGTGACCATTGAATCTTGTATACAACCACTATAGGAATCCAATCTCTTCCCACAGAGCATGCAATTTTTTATATTATATTGTTAACATAATTTTAGTACTAACACATCCAGTGAGGAATTAGTAAATGACAAGAAATAATATTAGATACAACAACATTATTTTTCTAGTTCCCATTCACATACAAATCAATTTATTCAAGAATATGTGTACATAACTACCTTTGGCTATGAAGCTACATACACACCATTTGTTCCATCACTAGATACACCTAGTTGTTCATCTTCCATTTGTTTCCTTATTCGTCTCTAACTTCCAAAGCTCTTCTCCCTCTCTCTTGCAATTGTCCTCCCTTTTATCTTACTTTGTCCATTTCTTTCACCTAAATAGTGGTTTTGAAATTGAATAGTGCCATTGATTCAACTTCTTCATCCATTTCCAATCCAGTCATTATTTCTTCACATTATAAATTCCTTACTCTTAAATGGTAGTTTAGAAACTAAACAGTTGCAATAGTTAAACTTTCTCACATGTTTCCCAAATAAGTCACCATTTCTTCTCATAGGAGGTCCATTAATATTCTATATAATGTGGTAAGACACATGGAATCACCATAAGGCATGACTTGTCATGCTATACTAGAGATGCAACATTATAATGATAATGGAGGATACATAACACTGTAAAAACAATGGAGGAGTCACAACAATATAATATGAAGCAGAGACATAGCTCTCCAACATCAACAATAGAGTTATATCACTATCATAATAAGGTGGAGTCACAACACTATAATAGTAATGGGAGAGGCACAACTCTATCATAATAAGACATACTCATAGCACTTTTGCAGTAATGGTGGAGTCGCAACACTATTGTAGAAACAATGGATCTCGGCAATATTGAAGCAAGGTGGATCATATCAATGTAACAATAATTACATAGTACACCACTATAACAAAAATGGAGAATATTTTTGTTACAATCGTAGAATTTTAACAACAATGGATGAGTCATAGCACTATTGCAACAATGGTGGAATCAATGTGGTGTTGTCATAATAATGGTGGTGTCACAACATTATTGAAGAAATTGAAAACTTGTAACACTGTAACAGAAAATAAATTCACAACATTCCTATTTCATCCCATAAACTACTAACCAAATTATATTGATAGAGATTACTTTATGCCAAAGATGCTCGTACAGTGTAAATCCTTAGTAAGAAAGCATACGCTTCTAGATCACATGGACACAACCTACATGTTACATAAGAGGAAGTATTTTGTAGGTGTGACAATTCTTCTGTAGAAAGACACAATGCATCTTTGGAATATCTATTTATTCACTTAACCAAACATTCATAGTATCCTTATTCTGGGTCATTTTACTGACCCTCTTCACCAATATTTTTTCTAATTCTTCATTTGGATTAATGGAAAATTATGTCTTCCACCCAATCATGGTACCTTCTTCATCATACTATTCCTCTTTAAGAAACTCATATAAATTAGAAACATCAAATATCGAGGACATGTTAAAATTATCTGGTATCTCTAAGTTATATGTATTATCAAAAATCTTCTTCATGATTCAATATGGTTTAATTTTCTATAGAAGAGTTTAGTATATTCAAAATTCAGAAATATTTCTTTCTCTAAATTCACTATTGGTAGCTCTCCTTATTCAAAATTATTTTTTCTTCTATAATCATGCCCTTGCTTATATTTGGCATTGGTTTGTTGCAACTTTAATTTGACCTACATGCATTTTTCATATGTCCTCTACAAACTCACTTATGTCAACACTCCTTTTATTCTCCATATTTAAGAACTTAAATAAATCCAAAGCTCCCATTGGTGACCTTCCATGAAAAATATAAAATGAAATTTTCCCAAAACTCTTATATATTGAATGATTATAAGCCTATTCATCCTAGGCCAAAAACAAATCCCATTGTTCTAAATTTTTTTCCACTCAAGATTATTAACAAATTTCCAATGCTCTAGTTAACCATCGTGGTCAGTCTATCCTTTAGATGATATCCTAAAATGTACAATATCTTGGGTCCCATTTTCTTTCAAGCATCCTAAAAAATTCTCGAATGACTCAGGTATCTCTAGAAGAAGTGATACTCCTTGATCGTCCATTAAATCTCATAAGTTCTTGAAATAATGAAACAACTACTTCTATAAAATGATTTTTTTTTTTGCATGGAATGAAATATTCATTCTTAAAAAACATGTCTACTATAACCATCACAAAATCATGACCTCTCTATATTCTAGTTAGTCAGGAAATAGAATGCATACTTACATTTTCTCATGGCCTCTTCGGTAATAGTAGTGGTGTATATAACCTCATGTTCTTACTCATTCATTTTTCTAAATGGTAATTCCTATAGCACTCAAGAAAACATTAACAACCTTATTGAGGCTAGGTCAAAAACATCATTCCTTCACCTAACACGATTGTCCTTCCAACATCAAAATTTCCATCCAAATCTCCACTATGTATCTCTTTAAAGATAGACATGCACATCAAGTTTAATATAAGGCAGAAATTTTGATTCTTAAATGAGAATAATTCTTGGATATGGAAATCCAAATATGGATTTCCATTAATACTCTGAGGTGTCTTTCATGCCTATCGAGATTATGTCCATACTCTTCATACAACTCCGCCATATGTTATAGTCACACAACCTCAATTGATCAGGTATTTAATAACATTATCGATCTATGATTCAAAACTAACATGTAAATTTTAGAAAACAAAATCCATTTTGAATGCATTTGATTAAGACAACCTTGAATATTGATGTATTTTAGGACCTCATGATCAATAAATAAGAAAAATTCCTTTAGCAGTGAGCAATATTGCCACCTCTTCAAAGATTGTATCATAAAAAATAACTCTTGATCATAAATGGAGTACTAATCTATAGAAGCATTCAACTTCTTGTTGACAAATACATTGGTTTTCCTTCTTGACTAAAAAATGCCCCAATTTCTAAACCACTTGCATCATACTCCACTTTAATCATGTAATAAAATATCAGAGCATCAAAATTGAATGTTCAATTATCAGTTTCTTCAAGTTTTCAAATGATTTTATGCTCATTGTTTCCGATTGGAAAATTCCCTTTCTTATTACATTTTGTATGTGGCACACAAATATGACTAGAATTTCAAATAAATTTCCTATAGAGGCTCACTAGACCATGAAATATTCTTGCATCAAATGTAGATGTAGATGTTGGCCAATCCAAAATATCCATTTCCCTTTTAGCAGCCATCTTGAAGCCTTCCTTCAAATTAGAAATCCCAATTATGCTAAATCCTCCTTTACAGAGGTGCACGATTTCAAATTTATCAATAGTTCTCTTCCTTCAGTAATTATAACACCTTTATCAGATGTTATAGTTGTCCTTCCTTGGTCCTATTAAATATTAAATTCCCCAAAAATGGTTTCAATATTTCATTCATAAGTCTCATGAAGTGCGAGGAGCAGTAGTCAATCCAAATGGTAGAACTAGGCATCCATGCATCCCATCATTTGCTCCAGGTGTACCATTTCTTCCTTTATTTCTTTGGCTACTAGTTTCTTCATTTTCATTTTCATTTCCTCTAGTAGTACTTTTTCTACCTTGGCCTCTTAGTCCTTTTCCATAAAACATTTTCTTTGTTCTCAATCTTTTCTTCCACCTTCAATGAAACTTGATAAGATTCATCTACATTCTAAAAAGCGTTCATTCTCATCTCATATTGAATATGATATTTTAATCCATTCATTTATCTCACAACTCTTTGATATTCCATTTATTTAATCCATGATTTGGGTGACAGTTTAAAAGTTTCCTCAATGTACTCCAAGATAATCATCTCTTTTTTCCTTAAGTTGTGTACCTTCTTACATAAATTCTTTTGGTAATAAGTGGGTAGGTACTTATCCTTGATTTTTCTCACCATATTCCTCCAAATCCTAACGTTGTCTTGTTGTTTGGGTGCTCCATCCTTCTATAGCATATCCCACCAAAGTGTAATTCACCATTTAACTTTATCATGGAAAGCCAAATGTGAATGAAGTACTGAACAATCTTGTACCCAAAGTACCTTCAAAGCTCCCCATCCAATGAATGAGAGTCTTGCATTTAAAACACTATCAGAGCATGAAACTTTCATCTTTTCATTAGTGTTTTCCTTCACTAAATGTTCTACAATGTCCACTTTTGTAGGAATTATCTCTACTTCAATCTCATGTTCTGACTCTAAGTCCAACTCAGCATCACTAAGTATTCTATCTTTTATTTTCTAGTCCCAAGGATGTGGTCCAATGGTTATGTGAAGCAGTTTGGATCCCACGGGTCTTGTGGTCGAATCCCATGCACAACTATGTATGGGTGAAAGTTGCTCCAAGCATGACTCAGGTGAAAAAAAAACTTATATTATCTAGATCTTTTATTCTTCATCTTAATTCATGCAATTATTGGTTCCTCACACATCCTCTAATCATTCTCTAGTGAACCTCAATAGAATTAACATCCACAGGCCTTGTTATGCTTAGTTTTGTTATTTTGGAAAACCCCTCTCAAGTCCTTCCACAACATGCCCTATAGAAGCACTAACAAGAAACCAATCTCAAGAGCTTAAATGAGCTCTTATACTAACTAGCATAAATGACCATAAAATCCTGTGTACAAACATTGCATGAATGATGTCTCTCATGAAAGATATTTATTTTCTGTCGTCAATAGGATTTAAAGACTAACACATATAGTGAGAAATTAAGAAATTACATAAAACATTACTAGAGATTATAACATGCCTTTTTACATGTATTATTCACACACACATCAATTTATTCTAGCAAACTATGTGCATTCCTACTTTTTGCTATGACTTTGCATACACACTCTTTATGTTATCCTAAATGAACCTACTTTTTCATCTTCTCTTTGTTTTCTTAATCCTTTATTCATGAACTATTCTCCCTTTCTCTTCCACCTCTTTCCCTTTCTGTCTTCCTCTATCCATTCCTTACTCTTAAATGATACTCAGGAAATTCAATAGTCACAATGGTTCAACTTCCTCATCCATTCCCAATCTAGTAATTATTTCCACACACTATGTTTATTTCTTTCTCTTAAACAACAAATTTGAAACTAAACAATCACAGTGGTTTATCTTCCTCACCTGTTTCCCAAACCAATCATCGTTTCCTTGCATATATGGTTCAGTGATTTGCCACAATGTCCCAAAAGACATGTGCAACAATAGCATGGAATGGCCCATCATGTTGTAGTAGAGTTACTGGGCTATACGAGCAATGATAGAGTCACAACACTATAATAGGAATGTGGAATTGTAGCATAATAACAACAATAGTAGAGGCACAACATTCTTGCAAAAGGTGGACTCCTAGCATTGTAACAATAACAGTGAAGTCATAGCATTGTCAAAACAATAACACAGTTGGAACATTATCACAGTAATGATGGATCGCAACGTTATTGTAGTAAGGCAAAATGACGACCACGGGGGCTTCAGTGGGGGAGCAATACCATACCACGTGTGTTCATATTGGGGGATATATATTGAGGAAAAAATGGCATATTATATTCGGGGATATATAGTGGGTAAAGGGTTTTTATATTAGTGGGTATAAAAAATGGAGCTCAAATTTAATAAAAAAATATAAAGGGGTATAAGAAAATGTCAATTAAAAAATAGATACCTACAATATCTAGTGGAAGTAGGGGTTTTTTAAATTAGGAAGGTGTATTTGATTCGTATTAGTAAAGCGTTAAATAATGTGTTTTGTAGGGGTATTTTCCAATATGTAGTCAAATTTAAAGTATTGTTTAATATGCAAAGAACACATGTAATAGGTCAAAGTTTCATTGAGTAAAACCCCATAATGAGAACACTATAATAGCAATAGTGCATGATAACATTTTCAGAGAAAAATAAAATTATTGCATTGTAACAACAATACCATAGTCGTAGCAATATAAAATCATAGCATCATCATGGCAAAGGTAAATTCCTAACACTACTATAGCAATAGCAAAATTACTACGAAACATAATCAAAACATTCTTATTCCATAGCCCAAACTATTAACTAGGTATGGATTACTTTAGGCTAATGGTTCTTCATCGCTGGACTTGTATTGATGGACCACCTACCTCGTGTATGTTAATGTTTAATAAAATATGTTAACGATGTGGTTCGTAATTTTTTTGCGGTTAACATGGCGTTCACATACAAAGCATATATATAATTATCACCCAAAACAAAAATTTAGGAAACGTTCATCGAGATGAAATGTTTTTAAGTAAAATTTTAAAATATTTTGAATTTACAAAGTTTTTTTTTTCAGAAATTACAAAGTTTATACCTCACATAATTTAATTCCTTTCACACGTATAAACGCAAGACTAAAATAACCCTAGCCTATACAGAAGTTTAAAATTTGCAACCCTAAATAAAAAAGCACAGGACTAAACAGCATAAACGGCTGAAGATCCGAAGCGAAGTTGACTTTTGGTCAGGTTCTGATTTACAGACTATCTTTGGAGCGAAAGAATAAAGGTTTATCCCAATGCGTTCCGTTGTTTCCAGCTGAACACAGTCACCTTACGAACTCCGCCTCCTTTCAAATGATGTTCCCCACATTCTAGATTGGCTTTGCTTCTCACCCAGATCAAATATTACGCCTAAGGTGCGGGAGAAATAAGTTCAGGTATTCTACTATGAATACCTATGTGAATGGTAGGTATAAAGCTCTAACGAATAATGAACTCATACTGCAGTAATTATTGAATGTCCCGTCTTGTGATGGTGAAGACAGCACAGATTCTTTTTATGATGCGTCAACTTCAGATTCCTCTGAACCATGCGTTTCTCATGTTTGTGAAATATGGTAAGCTTTAATTTAATATTCATTATATTTATTATATGTTCACAAATTTTCTATTGAAGGATTTGGTAGAGATCGTGACGTTTAATAAAAAAATTATTATATTTTCACAAATTTTACAGTAAGTAAAGATTTTGTTAGATATGTTAATGCTTAATTTAATATTTATTATATTTTGACAAATTTTCTACTATGTAAAGGTTTTGTTAGATCTTTATTATGGTTAATCTCAAAGTTAATTTTTGTGTTTTTGGGAGGGGCTTGTACTTCATTGAAAAGTTGATACAAAAGTTATATCTATCAATTAACAGAGACGAAATCCGTAATTTAGTGAATGAATTAAAATATTGCATAATATAGATGTGTGAAAATTTTATTATAAAATAAGTAAATATTTATTTTATTTGATTATTTAAAAATTTGTATTTTAATATTTTATATTTTTAAATATTTAAGAAATTTAAATTGGTTTATAAGTAAAAATTTTGATTGAGTGGAGACTGTTATTTTACAATATCAAAGTTGAAATTTTGCTTATGTTCGCCCAAAAAAAATAAAAATATAACTATACAAAATATTTAAATGATGTGGTTTATAAAAAAAATTGCTCTCAAAGGATTCCTCTAGGCTCATGTTAGATATGTATTTAAGATGGACCTATGCTGGTTTTATAAAATCGATGGTGTGTATTATACTATTTATTACTATTTGTTTTATAAAGTTGAGAGTGTACATTATGTTATTTCTTATTATTTTGACTTGGTAATAGAGTAATTAATATGAAGTTTAGTTGTTATTGATAGGTTTATTGTTGTTTTTTTACTATTTATAGGTCTATGGTATTTTGTCACCAGTGGGAAAATTGTAGGAATATTTTAGTTATTCAATTGATGGATTCAATACTTAGGGTGAATTTTATCAAAATTTGAGGTGCATTATGTCAAAATTGAGATGGGGTCGGTGTGGTATAGGGGTAAGTAGTTCGTAATTAGAGGGACCTATTATGTTTGAGAGAACAAATAAAAGAGGTGAGAAAATAAGACCAATAATAGAGAATAATATGTGCATTTCAATCCCCATACACCTTAATGAAAGGTACATTACTATGAATATCCTATATTTATCCCATTAATTCATATTGATGGATTAGGGTCCCTCACAAATGACTTATATGCATGTACTCTAAAAAGAGGTTCCTGCTGCAAACAACTAGGATTTAACCCATTAATATAGATTAATATTCAATAATCACTTATGGTGGCTTGTGAGGTGGGAGGCAAGAGGGCTAATCTAGAGCGAATGGTGAATGCTATGACCATAATCTAAGAATAGAGACCACTAGTTAATGATAGTGATGCAAGTAATTGTATCTTGATTGTTGGAATCTCACCAAAAATAATTTAGATAAAATTGGTAAGCAATAATTACAGTCTATCATTGACTGTGGTGATTGTAACTTAATGGGCAGTTTCTATAATGAATTGTTAGGATTATGCTTATTGATCCAGATCAACAATCTATAATCATTCACAATAGATAGGAAAAAAATTTGGGGGAAAATTGCGACAATGCTATGAACAAGTAACTTCTCACCCAAGAACCAAGATCAATTGCTAGCTTTTGATCATGAATGATGGGAGGCCCATTTGTCATGAATCAATGGGACTTACTTCACAAAACCTAAATCAAGAACTAAAAATCATTTGAAAATTTCTTTGTAAAAGGGATGGAAGGGTAGGAAAAGGATTGTTGTGAAAAGAAACTATTTCTCCCATGAAAAAAATTAACTGGCCCAATCCTCTCATGCAAGACAAAGAACAGTAGATGGAGAGTGAAGTGTGGATGCCACAAAATGTTGAAATTACATTGATATAAGACATATTTATGGCCACTCATCTATTCCACTAGCTCAATGGTTCTCTATATTCTAGAATATTGTTTTATCACCTTTTAGGTCTCAAACTTATAGGGTTGTTTTGAGGCCCTAATTTATTTTTTTCTTAATTCAAGGGGTATGAGTTGCCATGAGATAACCTATATCCATTCAAATGTTATAGCCCTCGGATAATTCTTGACAATGTGCTATTGTACGCTCCAAGTTGCATCCTTAGGATATTGATGTACCAACTAACCACCTTTGGGGCCTATAAAGCTTTTGGGACTCCATATTCTAGGGTTTGGGTTTTAGACCTCTAGAGTTCTTTATTTATGTTGGAATTCCAATCTTTTGGCCTCTTGTAATATCCTTTGTAAATGTGTCTAGTTTCCACCTCTCTCTCTATACATATAACCACCACCATTCTTTCCAATTTGTATTCTATAGTGTTCTTCTATTTCATTTCTCAACAAAAGTTGGGTTTTCAACATATTACATTGTGTTCTATTATATTTATTCGTGTGTGTTTTATTTCCTTTCCCTCCTTCCATTTCATTCATTTTACAAATTGGATCATCCATTTATGGAAGCTAGATCATATGTATCATTCAAATTATTCGGGGAAGATTTTCAAGGAGAGAGAGCCTCCCTACGACAAAGGGGAAAGGTTTGACTTCTAAATCTAGATCAATGATCTATGTTCACCTACAAGATTAAGAGGAATCTTGACAAAATTTCTAACTTACCATGAATGGTCATAATGTCATCTCTAATTTTAAATTAATGGTCGAAAATCCATCACTAAAGATCTCCCATGTAGTTTAAAATATTTCAACTGGTGGTAGTGGAATGAAATTGAACATAATTCCATTAACCTCAAAGTGAATTTCCTGTGACAAACCATACAAGCGCAATAATATTTAAAGAAATGAAAAGAGGAAAAGTTAAGAAAGAAAGAATGAAGGAAAGGCATGTAATATTGATAAAAGAAAGAGAGAGGAAAAAGGGAAACAGAAATAATCACATGGAAAAACCTTAGATCAAACCAATAAGAAGATCTAGCTACTACAAAAATTATATGTTTCCTATCAATGGGGAACATACCATACGACTTGGAGAATTAGAAGCATACAGGAAACTTTGAAGTGACATAACATTCAATTGGGAGCTCAATTGAAAAACTATGATAATCATTAGAAAGCTATGGGAGAGGATAATAATTTCAAAGCACCAATCTCTATGAAATATTATAGTTGATCCTCTAGAGGAAGAAGGACAACAATATTAGTATGGGAATTGAGAATTTTGAGTATGAAAAAGACATGAGGTTGATTAAGCCATTGAACAAGAAATATTGAAGAAGGACAATATCATTTTTTATGATGAGTAAAAAGTCGAAGAATTGAATGTTAGTTTTGGAAATAAAGAGATAGAATCTAATGGGTACAACAATGTAGATGGACCTTTAGAATTGGAAGAAACCATGGGAAGCTTGGAAGTTAAAGTTTAAATCTATCAAGTAAACAATGAAATGATGATGAAACCATGAGAAAGGAAAAGCCATAGAAATAATCTACTAAGTCAAAGCTTAAACCAAGAGTAGATATAGAGTGATGCTTGGACTGAAATAATTCATGGATATTGAACAATAGATGGTAAAGAGCAAGAAAAGTTTGAAGGCGCATGGGACATGATAATTATGAAAAATACAATGAAAAATAAGAATTATGTAGCATTCATTCTTGAAAGTTAAATAAAATAAAATTTCCTTAAACTTAAGGATCTATACTAGGTTTCCAACTAACTATTTAGAACATTTTAAAATACCATATATGATAGGATCTATTGCATATAAGTTTTTGTTTCCTACATGAATAAAAGGTTATAATGTTATACATTTGTCTTTACACAGAACTCATCTTCACAATCCTAACGATGTTAGTAATTAGGCTTAGATTCAAGTGAAATCAATAGGAGATTCCTATATATAATCAATATACATCTCAGATAAGAAGGTATTCATACTTTATAACTAAGCTATAGGACGAGGAAAGGTTCACATGATGAACATTGATCTTGAAAAAGAAACCTACAAACTATAAGGTGCAATGCATAAAGCATATCCTCGTTTGTTTTGAATGTCTCGATACTTTAGATAAGATAAAGGCTTTAAATTTCGTATGGTGTATAAGGGATAAATATTGTGCACTATAAATATTAGTTTGTATGATGTATATATACATCAATATTCACCTTGAGAATGGAGCATAATTTAAAGGAGAGTGGAGGGGAGGGGTGATTCTAGGGACATGTAATAACCTAATTTGGTCCCAATCCTAAATGTATATGTGAAGTTGAATTGGATATCAATTTAAACCTATGTGAAAAGAACGATAAGAATGTACATTAAAAATAAATACAAATCTAATTAAGCAAATGCAAATGATGAAGAATAAATGATAATAAGGAGCATAAGTCCGTGAAAGGCAATGGAAAAGGGATGTAAAGGGTCCTTAACATAACACCTAACAAATTATTCATGTTCATTTATTTCTTACCTACCCTTGAAAATGTTGTCCTTGGCAAGAGACATGAACAATTAGTATGAGGCATGTGGTCTCGTTTGAAAGGGGGTTTTTAAGGTGAATTGATTGTTTATTATTCTTGAGATTTTGGAACTTTGTGATTAGGATGATGACTTCATTGATTTGTGGATAATGTTTGTGAGGAAAGAAAACCTTGCTGATGTTGAAATACTTAATTCCTAGTGGATGATATTATTTACACAATTGATTGAGAATTAGGAGGGGAAATGGAAATAAACTAAAGGATTATGGTTCACTGAAGTGCATCTCATTCCTAGTGTTGTGCAATCTATGGGGGAATACATGATAGTTGGGTGGGAGCGTTGTAGCGGAAATTATCCAATGTGTAACTTCCATGTGTATGTGTGCAATTTGTGAGTTGAGTTGAGTGAGAGAGATTTAAAGTATTGTCATAGCTAATTTTCCCTTGTAGATTCAGGTGTGGCCATTGTAATAGACTTCCTATGGGTGTAATGGTCATTATTTCCAGCCATTTGGCGAAGAATTATTATAAACATAAGTACTTCTCTATTGGTTATGAATATGTAGTGGATATTGGTTTTAACTATTCTGAGTTACCTATTCATTTATGGTTTCTTTTATTGTATGAGTTAAGATTGTATATGTGGGACACGAAGCATTAGAGAACATTTATGTTTATATGTCAATAATGTAATTAGTTTCTTCTCTTTCCATGTTTGGATGCATCACTAGGTAGTTGGACAAATGTTGCTTTTGAAGTGCTCAATTCTTGATTGCAATACATGTGGTTGGTATCTTACAAGAGCATAGATCCAAGATATTTTTTAACTCGTAGTTAAATGGATATCTAACATAAGAGCAATATGACTTGTTTAAGTAGGCAACAATTTTGCCCATACTATTAGAATTTGTTTTTTTTTAATCTAAAATTGGAAGTGTTAGAATCATTTTCTTAATAGTGGAAATAGACTCAACACCTTGAAGAACCCCTCGACTTTGAAACTTGACTGTTGTAACTTAGATTCCATTGAATTTTGTCAAAATCATACCAGAAAAACCAATCTCTTTTAGACAAAATCATAGTTTGTTTAGACTACACTTAAACAATGTCATTAAAAAGAGGAAGGATAATCATTATCTTAATTAAAGCAATGCTAAGACCATTGACTTATTCCAAGCATGTCTCTAATATGTCAATATAAATACTACAAAAAATAGAAAATAAGATATAACATTACATTATTACAATTAATTTCTTTAAAAAAAAAAATTAATTGTGGCTACTTAGAAACAACATTTTGACACTTAACCAAAAATTATCTCCAACCAATGCTTATCAAAGATAATTGATCTTCCTAGAAAAAAATATTAAAAATTTGGAAGGTTCCGATGAAATCAATCAAACAACTTACATTACTAAAATATACCTAAAAACATATATTTATCAAATTAATGTCTATGTGTTTATTTTGGAATAGGGCTTATGGAATTTGAATTTAACTAAGAGATTTAACCTGCAAAAATATCAAAAGAATTTTTTTAGTAATAGAAAAAAAACCTAAAATTTATCTCAAAAATAAATATGCTCCTTTTACCTTTCAATTTATTTAATTTCATTACCAGAGCTTGTTGTTTTAATATTTTTATATCTATATATTTAATTCATTTATTATTTTTTTATAAACAATAATAAAAATGATTTAAAAGTCAGTTCTAATTTTCAAAAATTATATATATTAAATATTTATTTATTTTGTTTAAATCAGCCATTCAGTTTGTATGACTGGATTCATCACCTAGATTAAACTAAACTTTAATGTGGTGGACAGCGTGTATGACAAGGCTAATCACATAATTAAAATTTGACTTTTTGTGGTGGAGAGCGTGCCATTTACCTGTTCGTGCAATGCAACCTGGAACCTGCTGGCGTGTATCTTGTTATAATTAAAAGAAATATATTTAATAGGGCGGGCAAAAAACATTCGCCATTGTTGGAATATCTTGTTGGCATAAAGAGTCATAGGCTTACTCAATCTCTGGTTGAAACCCATGATCTCAATCCGATGTTTAAGGTCACAATTCATTTAATGTTATATGTAATTCAAACGTACAAAGATTCGTAGAATGTGCTCGACACATGTTAGGTCTATGCCGCTCCCTCAACCCACAAATCTCCTCTCCGCCTTTAAAGCCGAGCCAAAGCCGACCACATTTTTTCTGTATCTCGCTACCTCCTTCCCAGTTCGCAGGGTGGAGAGAATTGGCAGAAGCTTCGGTTCTGTTTCGTAGATGAGGTTCTATATTTTGCTTAACTTCTATGGAACGGTGTGCTGGAGGTAAGCAGAAAGCGGCATGGAGGGCTGGTTTTCAATGGAAATATGTAAGCCACTTGGCTGCCGTGCTGCGCCATGGTAGAATCCGACGTGTTACCAGTGGCTTAACTCGAAGCCGAGCCGTAAAACAGGCGGCGGATCTGTCACTGGCCATGATGGCGATGGGTCGAACCGCGTGGAGTAGGGCCATCCTCCGGAAATACCTTGCCAGGAACAATAAATCCCGCTGCCAACGGCGACATGTAGTTAAATCCGGAGTGAAATTCCCCGGTTCGGTGTCTGCCAAGAATAGCAGGCCCTCTAAAACGACCTTTCCGTGCAGGAAGTCCATCAAGCGGGCGTTCCGACGGGCGTGCAAGTCCGGCACTAGCATCCGCTCAGAAAAGGGCACTCTGGCTTCTCGTATGCAGATACTCAGGCAGCTCATTCCCGGAGGCCGCGGTCTGGACACGCCTGTTTTCTTGGAAGAGGTCGCGGACTACATCGTGGCGCTCAAGATGCAGGTTCAGGGCATGCAGGCGCTCACGAGCAGGTACACAAGTTAGAGTACTTGTGCTGCTTGAAAGGTCTAGGTATAATGTCGCAAGGTCGAATCTCGGGCCACCTGATAGTATATATATATATATATATATATATATATATATATATATATATATAATGGGTATATGTTACAGAAACACTGTGTCGAGGGTGTAGCGCTTCTAAGGAGAGATCCTAAATGATTTGGAATAAGCGTACCAGGGAATTCGGATGAGGAACTTAGTTTGTATGTCATACATCTCTTCCAATATTAATTCCAGGATAGAAGTCTGTATCTTCAGGCTTCCATTTGACCCAGAAACTGTCTATACATTTTGCATTCTATCTATCGATAGAATTTGGAGTTATTTTTAGATTATGTATTCAGGCATGTCTGATAAATATGAAATTATAATATTCGGCTTCTGTTTGGAAATTTGCCGTCTTTTATTTCCTAGAACTGGAATTACAGAAAACATAGCAGAGCTGCCACTCACGCACTACTGGCTCAGGTTTCCAGCCTTTTTTCTGCTTTTCTAAACTAATAATTTCACATGCTCGAACCAATAGGCAGCCCTCAGCAATCGGGAAATAAGTGGCTTAGCACAGGGGCGTAAGCCAATGATATTTGGCGTAGGTACAGACTATGAATTAGCTAATGGATAATGGATACCTAGCATTATAATTAATGATAATTTTTTTTTTTTTTTAATTTTAGTTGCAGTTACATTAGTATAGATTTATCTTAATTATGGATTTATTATGGGTTTAGAAGATCATTTTTTTTAGAAGTGTATATTATTTTAGAGTGTAAAAACAGTGCTTAGCTTTTTTATTGTTTAAATTGTATTTTTGAATGTTAGAGAGATTAGATGCCAATTGAGCCATTTTATCAAGTCACATTCAAATGGCATTTTCTTTATTGATATATTTTTAAATATAAGTCAATATTAATTGATCTTAAATTTTTTTTTTTCATAACCAATATTGGATATTTTATTCCATACATGGTTAAAATATTTTATTTTAACATTCTATTTATATAAAAATATATATATGAAGTTGATATTGTTAAAAATTTTAGTCATAATTTATTTTTTTAACTTCTGATTATTTCACATGAAATTATAATAAGTCATATAAACAAGCAATTAAATATGCTAACTACATTATTTTTTAATTCTCTCACATTGCTTTTCTATTTGAAAATAGTTTATTTTAATTTCAAGATATATTTAAATGTGCATTATATTAGGTCTTATAAACAAGTAATTAAATAATTACATTTTTTTAAATTCTATCTCACATTTTTTTTCTATTCAAAAATAGTTTATTGTTATTTTAAGATATATTACATTTCCTTCACAATAGATTTTAGAATCCATTAATTAGGACATCCCAGGAGGTCACCCATCCCAAATCGCCTCGTTTTCCCCACAATCAAGTCCATTTAGCTTATTACCCCATTTGCAAAACCTTAGCAAGTATTGTGCCTCATGAACCATTGAAGCAGAGCTACCTTCACTCTTATGTACTTCAATATCAAGGGTCTTTGGCACTGCATCATATTAGATATCATTTTTTGGGATTCAACTGCGTTAACAAAGTCATTCATCTATGACCATTTCCATGAGAAATAATCCTAACTTGCTAATTTCTCATGATTTTTGAATAATCTAATTATTACTCATTGCATCCAATGATACTCACACAGATGAAACAATAACAAATTAAATTAAATTATTATTTATTTTTCCACACAAAACTACTCCTCTTTTACTAAAGTTTCTAACTCCCCCACAGGGCCTTACCATCCATCCTTTCATTCCTCAATTCATTAATCTTTTATTATATTGCCAGCTCATTGTCATTCAACACAAATTGGACCGTCCATCCTTTCATTCCTCAATTCATTAATCTTTTATTATATTGCCAGCTCATTGTCATTCAACACAAAATGGACCGTAGAATAAGCCTTTATGTTCAATTATTTGTTTTATTAAAAATTTTATTATTTTAAATTTTAATATATTTATCTATTTATTATTAGAAAAATACCTTAAAAAAACAATAACAAATTAAATCACTTATATCACACCTTACCCTTCCGGAAGTCTATAGCAAAATTAAATTAAATTATTATTTATTTTTCCACACGGCGCTGCTTCCCTTTCGCCAAGTTTTCTAGCTCCTCATGGCACCTTAGCCCTCCATCCTTCCATTGCTCAATTCATTAATCTTTTGTTGTATTGCTGGCTCATTGCGATTCATTGGATCCTCTCATTTTTTCTCCTCTCATTTACGCTCCTCGCCATCTTGTAATTTTAGAACCCTGCCGAATGGGTAAGAGCATTAATACTAATTTAGATTACTCTATAGAATTTATTTAGGGGTTTAATGGTAAAGTAGCATTAATTTTCGCTCATCGCCATCTTGTAATTTTGGAACCCTGACGAATGGGTAATAGCATTAATACTAATTCAGATTACTCTATAGATTTTTTGTAGGGTTTTAATGGTAAAGGAATATGATTAACCAAAAAGCTGTAACCCCCTCCATTGTGGCAGAGATTGACATTTCATTTTCATATGTGATGCCAATATGATTATTTAGTGGTGCTTTTCAACTACAAAACGAGGTCATGACCTAACCACTGCTGTCCTTTTTCTTCCTTTAGGTTATTCTGCTAATTTGCGTATTGCCAGGTATCTCTTTGTCAATGTAAAAGAATTAAATACGGTTATATGAAAGTCATTTGTGTAATGTTTTGTAGTTTAGTTGTTAGAATTTGATTTTCCATTGCTAAGTCATTCCTGGAAATTTAGTTTTCAGACCAGGAGTTTTTCTATGCTGCAACAGTGGAAGAAAATACGTGTAATTACATTTATTTATTTAATTCTGTTCTCTGTTAAAGTCGATATAGAAGCAATTTTTAGAAAATAGAATTCGGGGAAGGGAAAATTATATATATATATATATATATAAGCGTCACAATGACACTTTGTTTACCCATATATATGGTTTTCTTTAAAAAAGAAAACGGAATTTTACTTAGCGACTAAAAGAGCATCCGCAGTAATGTAATTTATTAGTACACAAATGTAATTCATCAATTTTTTATTAGATCTATACAGTCTATTATATGAGAGTCGGTACTTTTATGATTAAAAGAATAGGAATGGATATACACAGTATATTATGTATATTTTTTAAAGTTTTTTAATTTTTTATTAAATTACTATAAATTTATTTGAAATACAAATTCAACATGAACATAGAGATCAATTTTTTTCCAATAGAAATTTTTATAGAGTATAAAATATAGAAGGTTATAGCACCAATCTCACCAAGAAATACAAGGAGCCAAATAATTAAAAACTAAGAAAATTATTAGATCAATTTGGTCTCTGTGGACCTTAACCATCATCATCATCATAATATGTTATTTTTCATTGTTTAAATTGTATTTTTGAATAGTAAATGAATTATATAAGAACAAATAAAAATTAAGACCAAATAAAAACTTTAGCCATAAAAACTTAATTTTTTTTCTATATATATAGATATATATCAAATTGATATCCCCATAAATAGTTTATTTAAATCTTTTATTGAAATATTTTTGAAAAGTATAAGATTTAAACATCTTATTCACACATTTCTTTTACAGTTTTACTTCTAATTACTTCATATCATATTCATATTTTTTTTAATTATATTGGACATTATTTTTCTATTTAGAACATAATTTTTAATTTTTAATTCTAATTACTCTCACTAAGAGAATTCAACATTTAGAAAAGTTTATATTGACTACCATAGATCCATCTTAAATACATATCTAATATGAGCCGAGAGATCCAATTTCTTCATGTGAAAATTTTTATACGAATCCAAATTATTTCAATATTTTGTATAGTTTAATAATTTTTTTTCTTTTAAATATTTAAAATTTTTATATAAAAAATATGAGTAAAATTTCAATTTCCAGGAAAAAAAAAAAAAAACTTTACACATAGTGAGTTATCTCTACTAAAAATTAGATATAACAATTAACCTAAATTTTGATTCATTTTAATTTAACTTTACACACCAATGAAAAACGCTAGGAAGATTTTTGGTAATTTATTACGAAATGGGAAAGAGGAGATTCTTACATATTGTAGACATTCAAATTAAGATTGATAGGAGTCTTACAAATGTGAAAAATTTGCGAAGTGTCGCTGATTTCTCGAGACTTTTAATGTGACCACGGTTGCAGTTGTAGATATAAATTAAAGCTATAATAAGGTGAATATATACAAATTATTACAAATAATTCACTTGAATATATACAAATAATTCACTTGAGTACAGATAAGATTTCATCCAACAGGATAGATCAATGATCACTTGTGGTGGTTTAAGGGGTAGGAGGCAAAACCGTCTAACATTGCAGTGAATGGTGAATGTAATGAACACAAACTAAGAATATGTCCCACAATTAATCATAGTGATTCAAGTAATGGTCTCTTGATTCTTACACTGTCACCAAAAATAAACGGGATCGAACTGCTAAGCAAGAATTATAAATAGTAAGGATTATGCTTATTGATCTAGATTAAAAACCTATAATCATTCATAATAGTTAGGAAAACGATTTAAGGGTAAATTCCAACCTTGTTATGAACAACTAAGTTTTCATCCAAGAATGAAGACCAATGGATGGCAGTTGGTCACGCATGATGGAAGGCCCTTTTTTCTATTCATAGATAGGGTTTACTTTCCAAAAGTTAAATCTACAACTCAAAATCATTTTTTTAAGTGTTATTTAAAAGGGATAAGAGGGTAGGAAGAGGATTTTTTTGAACAACCATTATTAATCTCACTAAACAAAATAATTGACCGAATCATCTCATGCAAGAGGAAGAACCCTAGATACAGAGAAGTAATGATGCCACAAAAGGTTGACATTCCATTGATATAGGGGATATGTATGGCCACCCATCTCTTCCACTAGCTCAATGATTCTCTATCTTCTAGGAATTTTTTCTATGACTGTTTAGGTCCCAAACTTCTGGGATCATTTTAGAGTCGTAAATGATTTTTCTCGAAATTCTGGGGGGCATTGTATGTGAAAGTTATGCCCTTGGGAAATTGATGTGCCAACTAACCACCTCTCAACCCACAAATTTTCACGGACTCCATATTCTAGGTTTATAGTTTTGGACCTCTAGGGTTCCTTCTTTATGTTAAAATATCATTGTTTTAGCCTCTTGTAATAGATTTTGTAAATGCATGCACGCGCCATATCTCTTTATAGACATAGCTACCAAAATTCTAGCTAGTTTTTTCATTTATTAATAAAAGTTGGGTTTTCAACACATTACTATGCTTTCTGCTATATTTCTCCATGTTTGTTTCATTTCCTTTCTTTCCTTCCCTTTTACTCATTATACAACCCAATTCATACATTTGTAGAAGATAGATCAATGACATCATTCACATTATTTAGGAAAGAGTTTTGAGGAGGGAGAACATCCCTACCATAAATGGCTAATATTTATCCTCTGAATCTAGATCAATAATCTATTTTCATCTATAATGATTAAGGAAAAAATTGAGAGAATTTTTAACTTGTTGTGAATGGTCAACATATCAACTTCAGTTTTAAGTTACAAAATCCATCAATAAGGATCTTCCCTATTTTTCAAAATATTTCAACTTGTTGTATTGGAATGAAAGGGAACATGACTCCACCAACCTCAAAAATGGTTTCATGTGGCAAAGTGTACAAGAATAATAATACTTGGAGAAAAGAAAGGGGGGAAAGTTAAGAAAGAAAAGAATGAATGAAAGACGAGGAATATTGAAAAAATGATAGAGATGAAGAGAAAGGATAGGGTAATAATGACATGGAAAAAAATTAGTTCGAACAAACAGGGACATCTAGTTACTATAAAAATTACTTGTTGATTCTCAATAAGAAACATAAGATATGCCTTGGAGAATTAGAAACATGCAGGATCCATTGAAGTGACATAATGTTTGATTGGGAGCTCGTTTGAGAAGAGAAGATAATCATAAGAAATTTATGGTAGAGGATAAGAATTTAAAAGAATAAATCTCTATGATATAGTATAATTGATCCTCTACAATAAGAAGGACGACAACTTTAATATCAAGGAATGAAAAGAACCTTTTGACCATGAATAAGAATTCAAAGAATTGAATGTTAATTTGGGGAATGAAGAGGTAGAATCTAAGGGGTAGAAGGATGTAGCTGATACTTTAGAATTGGAAAGAACCACAGGAAACTTGGAACTTGAAGTTTAGAGCTATAAAGTAAACAATGAGGGGATGATGAGACCATGAGAAAGGAAAAGTCAAAGAAATATTGTATTGATTCAAAGCTTAAACCAAGTGTAGAGATAGATGGATGCTTGGACCCAAATAACTCAATGATATTGATAAGTAGATGGTAAAGGTCAAGAAATATTTCAAAGTTGCATGGGACATCATAATTAGTAACAATATAATGAAAATTCAAAATTATGGAGCATTCATTCTTGAAAATTAAATGAAAGAAAAATTCCTTAAACTTGGGGATCTATACTAAGTTTCCAACTAACTATTTTGGACCTTTTAAAATCCTAAATATTATACAAACTAGTGCATATAAGTTTGCATTGCCTACATGAGTAAGTGATCATAACGTTTTCCATGTGTCTTTATAGAAAAACCATGTTCACAATCCTAACCATGTTACTTTTTAGGCTTTGATTCATGTTGAACTAGTAGTAAACTTCTATATATAACTAGTATGCATCTTAAGTGAGAAGGTAATGATGTTATAGAATTGAGCTATAGGACGAGAAGAGGTGCATAGGAAGAGCATTGATCTTTAAAAAGAAATTTTCAAACTACAAGATGCAATGCAAGAAGCATATCCATGCTTGTTTTAAAAGTTAAGATACTTTAGATAAGCTAAAGGCTATAAATTTGAAATTGTGGATAAAGGATAAATATTTTTCATTATAAATATTAGTTTGACATCAAGAATCACCTTGAGAATGGCACAAAATCTAAAGGAGAGGGCAAGGAGGGTTGCTAGTAGGGAGGTGTAATAACCTAGCTTGGTCCTGGACCTAAATGTATGTGGAAATTTGACCTGGAGATGAATTTATATCTTTGTGGAAAGAAGTATAAGAAAGTACATTGAAAATAAATACAAATCCAATTGATCGACTACAAATAATGATGACTGCATGATAATAGAAAGCATGAGTCAAAGAGAGCGAAAGGAAAGGGGATGTAAAGGGTCCTTAACATAATACTAACAATATATTCATGTTAATTTATTGCTTACCTACCTTGAGAATAGATGTCCTTGACATGATATATGAAAATTTAGTATGAAGCATGTGGTCTCATTTTAAGGCAAGGTTTTATGGGTAGCTATTTAATTATTGTTCTTGAGATTTTGACACTATATGATCTAGGTGAATATTGGTTGCCACAAGCCTATTCCACATGGACCCCCACCATTATTTCTTTCCAATTTTCTTAATTGTAGCATAACCTACTATTTTTGGCATTTTTTCGGGTCCTAATCTTTCGGAGTCGTCTTGCGGGACTAAAAGATATTTTAATGAAAAACTAAGAGATCGGGAAAGTCCCAATTTGGTTCTCTACTTTGTTTTCAACCTCCTCTTCAAGATCTTTGAAATGAGGTATTATGATAGCCAAATGGAGATTGTATGTCAAAGTTATGACCCTAGGATGTTGATGTACCAATTTACCCAAGCGAGGCCTACAATTTTGGCACTTCATCTCCTACGGTTAGATTTTTGGATTTTTATGGTTTTCCATTGTTTCTTAATAATAAATATGCCTTTGAAATTCATTGTAATATAGCTCTTAGGTATGTAGCCGCCATATCTCTTCTCAAAGATAAGCTACTATCACTCGAGCTAGTTTATTTCCATTTCTAAATGTAAGAATATTTCAGTTCTTTGATATTAATGAAATAAAGTTTTATTTCTATTGCATATTTATGTTTATGTATATATCTATATTTTTTTGTGTCCCTTCATAAGTCCGTTGTAACACCCTCCTCCCACATCTACCCAAGTAACCAGCCAACCAAGGTAAACATGCGAACAAAGGCTACTATATTTTTCTTTGACCTCCTGTGTGACGTTAAAGAAATAGAATCAATGGAAACAAAAGAAGCAGACCTTCCACATTAGCTATAGGATCACTCATAACCTTACTAACACTTCAGACATCTTGCCTCGGGTCCCACTGAAAATTATGATCACCTTCTCTATGGACGCTCTCATGCTATGGGTATGTGTGTGTCTAGGGACCTCTGGTCGTTCTCACAGGCCTACATGCCAGTGTCCAAGGACTACTTTATACATTTATGTGCAATTTTCCTTGGGATTTGAGCCACTTTTTAATCCTAGGGTCCATGTCATAGTCGAGAATGGAATGAGTTCTTATGAGTAGTAAAGTAACAAGGAAATAATGATGAAAAATAATTATTTAAACAAGCACTTAATGAGACCCCTACTAGCAATGATAGGCATTTCATTAAACATATCACCAACATGTAATATATATGTGTAAACAATAGAATTAAGTGTAGGGATTTCATACTTATTTGAGAATTGCTAAGAACCATTGTTTCGTGATTCCATTTGATGCATTATCATCTATTAGGTCATAGATATATTTTACATTCACTTACAAGTAAAAACATAATGAAATTCATACATAACTGTTGTCATAAAACATACATACAACCAACACAGTTATGATAGAAATACCATAACTATATCAGCAATAAAATCCACATATAAACCAATACATTTATAGATGAAAACCAAGGGAATTAATTTCTCATTGATGAATGGAGAAACCAAATGGAGATGGGACTACTACGTTCCACCCGACCATAGATTGACTAAGCCATGTCTCTCTTCAGCCAATCACCCTCGTTCTATATTTCAAGCATGAATGTGGGAATCATAACCAACCAAAAAGAACCAAACAATAATGGACACTACTGGAGTTCTCCACCTACACCATGAGGAAATTCAATGCCTTGTAGTCTCTCAAGATTTACCGTAATCCATAGTCTGATCGAGGGATCACTAGGCCCTACATCAAGACCCATTCCCCAGGCATTACCGTACATCCCATCCTAGGACTACTAGGCCAAACAAAGAGAAATCCACCTCTTGGCTTTGTTGTATATCTGGCCATTCACTGGAAAGGATTCCTAGGACCACCGAGGCACACAATCTTGGATTTACTGCATCCCACAGTCGTTTAAGGGTTTACTAGGTTGGTGGCTTTATCGTGATCCATAGTCCAGTTCAGGGACCACTAGGCCATGTGTTTTTCATTTTAGAGATCCACCCCACTCAGCTTCAAATCCATCTGGCAATCCAGTTCAACCAAAGTATGAGAACCCATCTCATCAAGGCTATCGGAAAATGGTAAGGATACGCTGAAAACATTGTCATACTTGGAAAAATCCATGCGATAACAAGAAAGAACCACATGTAATACCACGCATGTCAAATATAGCATCGAAAAAGCACATGCAAATAAATACCTGCAAAGAATCCTATTATAATTGATTGATCCTGCCTTTCCCTGCTTGATCTTTGCTTCCTTTTGCCTTCTTTTCCTTTCTTGTTCCATTGCCAAAGTTCTCCAAGAAAAATCGAAGTGTCCATGAGTGAGAAAGAGAGAGAGAATAATGAGAGAGCTCCAAAAGTCAATTGAGAAAAGCTTACTCAGTGATCCTCAGAATCCTTTTTATGAATTGGGCCTCTATTTTCTTCATTTTCCTCCTCACATGTAACCTATTACCTTTCACCTTAATTTTCTCCTAATTTCCATTATTTCCATAAATAAAATACCAATAAATGCCTCTTTTCCTTTTCAAATCCTTTTTCATAGCCTTTGCCAATTTCCTTAGCCATAATAAACCAAATCAAGACCCAATAGGATGTTTTCCCCACCATTCATCTTTGAATCCTTGTCCCATCAATTGTGGTTGTATATATTTTTACATGCGTTTTTAACTAGGGCTATCACGAAACCCTCCCCTTGAGGGGAACACCATCCTCGGTGTTCAATGACACCTATAACCAAAAAGATTACTGAAAACAAAACATATTGCCCATGAAGATTTATAGCATAGCTCATTTTGTATTTACAATGACCATATTGTAAAACATGACAATCATACTATTTACTGGAGCTTTATAACATAGCTTATTATGGTATTTACAATAATAATCACATATATGCACGTACACATTTGATTCAACTAAAAAATAATCATAATGTCTATGGAGCTTTATAAATTCAGCTTGATACAACATTTACAATAGTACACACACATGCAGATTTTCACATCTAGCAAATAAAAGGGTACAATGCCTACATCCGCAATAAGGGAATCTAGAGTTTCACACCTCCATCCTCAAAGTAATACCAGGATTCACCTCCTTTCCAGGAATTCCAGAATCCACTGCAATGTCAAATCTGCATCTAATATCCCATGCTATAATCTCGCGCCACTTGTCCTCTCGATGAACAATTATCAGCTCATTGGTTTAGGGAACACTCCCAATGTGTATCTGATTCCATTCAGAAATGATATTTAGCAAAAAAAAATATCTCTGGACTTCCCTTTTCTGCTACACACTCCCTCAAGCAATCTAGCCACCCGCTTCCATGCATTCACATAGTTTCCAATTTCCTCTGGCATACCCATACTAGGTATTACATCCCTTGGCAAGGCTTCCTCGTAATGGAAGATACAAAATCCAAGGCATATCCCTTCCTCAAAACCATCATATCGGTCATAGAATGCTCATGGAAATCAATGGACACTATTGGGTACCAGTGTCCCACAATGGCCCTGCTCCTGAATACTTTACTAGCATACTACTACCTCTTCCAATTTCTTTCACTCCTGATACTAATACTTGCAGTCAATTTCAACCACCCAACCAGTCATTTTCGTGCTTCTTGTACCAAGCACATACCTTCCATTAGATTTAAAATAAATTGAATTAAATTCACATCATACCTCATTGGTAGCTCGTCAGTAAGGTACACTTGCAATCTTGTTTACCACCTATCACACCAAATAAAACTAGCATCTTTGACCAAATCATAATGTATAAACATATCAGATCAGGTTAGCTCAAAACAAAACCATCATAGATGAAAATCATAAATCACATGTAACCATCATAAACCAAAATCATAGATCACATGTAATCATCATAGACCAAAATCATAAATCATATGCATAATAAACTTGAAATAAAATACAAATACTTATCCTTTAATCAACTCTTATCTTATACCTTTGTCCTTATTTCGTATGCACATCGTATCAGTTGCCACACTCAAAAAACACTGAGTACCTCCTCGTCAACCTTGTGCAAATACACATAGTGGGAATCACACACATACATTCACATGACACCCAACACCTTGAAATACATCGACCTACACTTGGCATACAACTCATACACCTACACCCTATGTACAACATAACACATGCATACACTTACACCCAGTGTACGAAACAACATCATACATACATGCACCTACACTTGGTGTACGACACAATACATATACATATACAAAGTACAACACAAGGAATAGACATGTCATGATACTGTGACTACACAATGCATATACATAGTACTGCTGCAACAGATCATGTATGACGGGCACATAATACCACATACACCAGTACCACATGTACAACATATACATAGTACCACTTGTATACTACACCATCTGCACAACATGTACGCAACATCACATGTACATGACACCTCCTGCACAATGTGAACACAACACCACATGTACATCGCACCATCTATACAACGTGCACACAATATCACGTGTACATAGTACCACTTGCATGACACGTGCATGCCATCACATGTACACAACATCACATGCAAGACATGTACATAGCACCACCCACACACAACGCCATTGGTACAACATGTACACAATGCCACATGCACACAACATCACATGTACATAGCACTGCATATCCAACATGTACATAGCATCATCTATACACAACACCACATATCGAACATGCGCACAACACCATTTGCACGCAATGCCCCATATCCATCATGCACATAATACGATATGTACATAGCACTACATATCCAATAATGTCCATAGCACCATCTATACCCAACAATCCCTATGCAATATTCACACAACATTATTTGTACCACCCTGTACAACATATACAACATGTGCACAATAGTAGTACCTCACATCTAAAAGCACATTGTCTCTACCAAGAAACCTTGCTTCTAGTGTCTTATCCATGCTTGTCCCAACATGTCGTAGACCACACTGCTTTCCTTTCATTGATGCATCCCATGGTATAGCCTATCCATAACAAAAACATAATATAATCACATAATATCAACTAATAACCACATGATACTAGCCTCATAGAGTTTTCAGGACTACTCCTCCCAATTTATTCCTCGTAATAACTTAAACCTCTTTAAGCCATTCACTTACATAATCAGTCATTCTTCCACAAGAATGATCTCTGATGACCTTGTCGGACAATGACATAGATACATGGATACATACATATATATACATAAACATTATCATAAAAAATCATGATCCTTTCAGATAATGATATGCATACGTACACATACATACATATAGACATCAACATAAAAAATAATGATCTAGTCAGTCGATCACATACATACATACATACATACATATGTACATATAAATATTATCATATAATAGTCATGATCCATGATGACTCTATACGCGACATACATTCATACATACATGCATATAAACATTAGCATAAACATGATCACAACATAATTACCAAATACCAAAAGGTCAAGGTTAAGACAACTCCCTTTATCTGTGCATACCATGTACAAAATTGAAAAGAATCGTTCCCAACATAGCCAAGGTATATGACGCCTCAGATCCATTTACTTCACCTTACCTTTCTTCATTTCCTTTCCCATGACTCTCTCACCATCATCTATTTACACCAATGGACCCAACCAATCTAACTCGTTGTCATACTCATGCCTTCAACTTCCTCAATCTCAGTCCCTCCAAAGCTCTTCTTTGATCCTTCACATGGACTCAACAGTCCATGAAGATCTTCGTTGTAATGTCCTCCTCTGTGTAATCCACCTCAACTCTGTCTCCTTGTGTTCCTGTGCTTCTGTGCATAATTATATATGTACACTTTTCAATTACATTCAGTTCACCTTTCAAAATTCAATCACGTGCTTGCACATGATTTTAATCAACCTCTATGTCTTTATAATTACAACAACAAATTACAAACTGGGATCGTTGTCTCTTGCCTGATTTTCAATATCAGTGGCCTCTATTTCCTAATCTGCCCATAGGCTTACAACACTCCAATCTACTCTCTATTTCCTATTCAATCTCTCCAACCTTTGTTCATGCCTTTTAGGCTTACATTTATACAAAGGGGTTCTAAAAACAATTTCTGGTTTAGATCCCTAAATCCCTAAACAAAATCCTAAAATCCCTTTCTCATCCTTAAGGATTCTCTCAAATCAAAAAAATCATGAACTGACTCCTAACCTAGGATTTACAATCAATTCTCAATCCCTCAATCTCTCAACTATCTTACATCTCTCATGTTCTCCTATATTTGGGAACATTTACAATAAAGCCTCACAATATTCAATTAATTCCTACTCTCATTAAAATCACTCGAAACATTAAATAACTACATAAATCCAATACTTATGAAACTAACTTACTTGAAATACAAGAGCCCCTATTTCTACTAGAATACAATGATAATATTGAGCTGGATGTGCCTGCATCAATAACATATATAGGAAAACAATATACTCTTTTTATTAATCTGAAAAGGAGAGAGTTTACAACCGAAAATGGAAATTGATCTTGTAGAGATCCCTCTAAGGTGTCCTATCCTTCCTCATCATCAAGCACACCTCAATGTCACCATAATGCATGGAAATGATAAGTCTCTTACGATCAAAGAAACAACATGAGGGTATGATTAGTCTCCAAAATCTAGCCCCTATCTTGTGGATGGTAGTAAATATATATGAGAGGATGGTGCTTTAGGAATTCTTGTCCATTTACCAATATACTCTTGAGATCCACTCTTGATGGGTACATGAGCTCAATGCATAAGAGGTGAAATATCCAAGTTAGGATTAGATAGGATTTGAAGTTATTATCAAAGGTAAATGGTTGTAACAACTCATGTAAGCTTCTGGAAGAGGAAGCTTCAGGATTCGTTTTATCTTTCCTGAATTTCTAGAATCAACGCATCCCAAAAAAGGGATAGCCTTCTCTGATGAGAGCAGGTCTAGAAATGAGTAACCTATAGCTAAATGCAAGTCCCTAAAGGGCCAGGGTACACTGGGAATTAAAAGCACAAGAATGAAGCAGTGAAGGTCAAAAAGCCATGGATTTGAGAGAGTCATGCGTAAGGATTTGTGTAGGGATTATGACAAGCTGTTCATGGATGTTGATTGGTCTAGTTTGTAGGCTTATTGATCATATGTGACAAAATTTCCTATAACATATTCCCCCCTAAAGCGTAATGTCGAAAATGGAAATTTATGACTAAAGTGCATTACCTTGCGACATGTTTGGATCAAGGACAACTGGTCGGATCTGTTGGAATTATGATGCAAGTGTTTTCCTTGATGGCAACTCACTCATAGGTCAGTTTATTTTTGATAAAAGGAACTCATAGCATAACAAGTATATTCAGAGGCAACAGGGCAGTGGTACAGAAGAACAAGAATATGGAACTAAGGCCTACTAATCAGAATAAAGAAGTTGAAGGAAAAGGTTGGAGTAAAGAAGTTTAAGAAGTATACGTAGGTCCACTTAGTCAAAATAGCTTATACACACTCGTTCACATAACAAAAAGAGCGTATACGTATACACACACTCTCACAAGAGGAAAAGCACGTACAGGTTGGAACATCAAGAGTAGAGAATAATAGGGGTCAATACCATGGTATTATCCCACAATATTGAGCGGAGTAACTACTATTTGATCCCAAAGGGAATACCACGAGTCACTAAGTGGTTTTGGTTCGAGGTGTTGGGAAAGGCCAAAAAACTATATAAGGAGGAGAAGATCATAAGGCCAAGTGTGCAAGTGAATGGGTTTCTAATGAATACTTCTATCTAAATTATATTTTATGTTATAGGGGCTATGTTGGTGATTTGATCTGAAATATTTATGTGCAACTTGAATGCAATGTTGGATTAGGATCATGAGTCCTGAAATGACTTACCATTGAATGATTTAATATTGGTTGGGCTAGATCTAATTATGTACACCTATTTTATTCCATGATCTATGCTTGTCTGAAGTCCAAATTTGCAGCAAAGTTATGAGCCAAAATTTGCAGATTTGTATGTTGGTTCGTCTCGGTAAAAGTGCTTGTGGACACCGGTTCTACTCTTCAAAGTAGCGTATAGAAAAGAAAAGTCTTTTTATTCAAATCTGACGGATCTATCTAATCAGTTTATTATTTTACTATTGTCTGTCAATGAGGTCCTCTTAGATCTAAATGTAATTCTGAATGCATAAGGAGTTTGGTATCTGATTGATTGATTGTATAAATGAGAAGGGTGATCTCTACTACTGCCTCTGTAAATATCTAGAAATAGATAGTCGATGGTTAGTATATTTCTTTCTGGTACAGACTTGATTCAAAAGTGTTATGTTTTAGTAGTTTTGAAGGTATACGCAGTTTGATTACAGGAAGTAGCATATACACGCAGGTTGGGTTCAGTAAAGTAGCATATACATTCTGATAAATGATTTTTGAGATTATAACTAGTTATGAATGATGATGTAGGTTTCTGAGTTTAGCATAGTGTTCTGGTGATAGTGATCTAATTTTTCAGATTAACTGAATGTTGGTTGATGTAGATTAAGTTTCAAAGTTTGATGGGTCTGGTATGAAAATTTGATGAAATGAGCCCTTCATGTGTATTGTTGTCTACCAGGAGCATCTAGTCTGAAAATTTTTGAAATGTGGTCCCTGGAGGAAGAGAGAAGGTTATAGCCTTCTGTAGGTCGGTGCCTACATACTAGTAATCACATTTGCTAGTACAAGATCTAGGGTTTTGCGGCTCCCTTCCAATAGAAGCTAGAAAATGAGAGAAGGTTGTAGCCTTCTGCAGGTGGGTTCCTGCGTACCGGTATGAGTTGGAACTAGTATAAGATTGTAAACATATTTAATTATTATTAAAAGAAGACAAAGATGACAGCAGCACGTGGTTTTCACCCACATTGGGTTTCCACCTTAAATCTTGGAGTTCATGTGTGTTTCTTATGTGTGATGGCTTACTCTATTTTTACTGCTTTATTTAATAAGTTATTGATGCACTGGTTAAAGATCAACAGATGATAAATCATCTAAATCACAAGTTTTCTGGGTGTACGCTAGTTTCTCTAATCATAGTCGCATGTACAAGCTAGTTCACTTCACAGAAGTAGTGTATATAAATCTATTTGAGAAAAGAAAAACTATTGAGCAAATAATACTAATTCACCCCCTTCTTAGTATTATTTCCAACAATTGGTATCAACGCAGGTCATTCTGAAGAAGCTTGATCGCTTGAAGGAAGATCTTCCAAGATGAAAAATCAAGAAGGCATGGAATCCATCCGACCACCAATCTTCAGTGGGAACAACCTAGTATATTGGAAAATAAGAACCAGATTCTATCTACAATTGCTTGGAGTATATATTTTGGAATTGTAGAAGGAGGATATGAATTTCCAGTAGCAATTCCTATAGTCTCTATAGGTAAGAAGTTATACGAAACCAATGCCAAAGCTGTCAATACATTATTGGGAAGCCTGTCAGAATCAGAATTTGTCAAAGTCATGCAGCTCAAGACAACCAAATAAATATGGGACAAACTCATTCCAAGCTACGGAGGAGACTCTCAGGTAAAACGTGTAAGATTCAAACTCTCAGAATCCAGTATGAGACTCTTAAGATGCATAGTGATGAGAGTGTTGCTAGTTACTTCTTACGTATTGATGATTTTGTTAATTGTACGAAGAATCTGGGTGAAGAGATAAAGGAAGTTACATTACTAGTGGAGAAAATTTTGAGATCTTTGTCTTCTAAATTTGAGTCAAAAGTGTCTATCATAGAGGAAAAATAGGATCTTCAAACTATTATAGTGACTCAACTCCATGGAATCCTAACTGCCCTTGAAATGAGAAAAGGAGGTCCATTAGATATGAGAGAAGTTGCTTTTAAAGCATCAGTAAGGGGAAAAGAAAATGAGAAGCACAATGAATTAGGAAACATTTTAGAAGAAGATGATGAGGTAAATTTTTTCAAGAAGCTTCAACAAGGTTTCGAAAGATTCAGGTGTAAGCTACCTTTCAAATGCTTTTCTTGTGGTAGAGTCTACCACTATGCTACCAAATGTCCTCATAAATATAAATATGAAAAGGGAAAGGAATATGCTAAAGGCAATAGAAAATAGGTTCTGAATAAAAGGAGTTACTATACACATGAAGACAGTGATGGTTTATCTAATAGTGATGAAGATGAAACTAAACAAGATTATAGACTACTCATGGCCTATGACAATGATGATTTTTTTGATGCATTAGAAGAGGAATATTTTCTTGAAGAAATCACTAAACTCAAAATATGTTTAGAAGAAAGGAATGTGATCATATATACTTTGACACACCAACTTGCTAAAAGAGGAAAATAGAATGAAAATGTAGAATGTGAAATTGTGATTCTAAGAAAAGATCTTGAGAAAACAAAATCTCTTAATCTTAGATTTGCTAAAGGATCAGAAACTTTAAATGAAATCATCAAAGTTTAGTGCTCTTCTCTGATAAAGAAAGATCTTGGATATACTGAAGAATCATGTCAATCACAGAAACCTCCAACCTCCATGAGAAGTTATCTTGATGCAGCAAAGACTAGTGAACAATATGCCAATCATCAACAAAGGCCTAAAATTACTCATTAGATAAATGATACTCAATTTACTCCAAGGATGAATATCGGTAGAAGCCGTAACCAAAAGGTAAACAATGACAAAAGATTCTATGATCATAGAAATTTCTTTAAATGGAAATGTTTTTCATGTCATAACTTTGGGCACAAGGCTAATCAATGTGTTGTTTACAAAACCATCATGACTAGAGAAGCACAAAATCAAAGGGATGTAACATGAAACAAGAAAATTTCCTATAATAACTTTTCTCCTCTTGAAAATGAAATAGAATGCTTGATTTGTAACAACTTTGGTCATGAAGAATCTGAATTCAAGAGCAAATTTTGGCCAACACTTCAAAGGAGAAAACAACATTAAATCCCAAGATATGGAGAAGGAAGGAATCTCAATCAGAACGATGTGGTATAGCTTTGTATTTAGAAGGACAAGAAAATCAGTGGTACATCAACAGTGGATGCTCCAAACACATGAAAGGTGATAAAGAGAAACTTCATTCATATAATGCTTTAGAAAAGGAAAAGAAAATCTCATTTGGAAATGACACTCCAGCTGCCATTAAAGGTAAAGGTTATGTTTTCTTGAAAGAAAAGGTTAAAGCTAGAAATGTCATGTATGTAGATGGTTTAAAGCACAACTTTTTGAGTTTCATTCAAATGTGTGATCAAGGAAATGAAGTGGTGTTTCGATCAAATAGATGTGTCGTTCATGAGCTTGATATAGGAAAAACCATGATCAAAGGTACAAGAACTCCAAACAACTTATACATACTCAAAGGAGGACAACAACAATGCTATTTGAGAAAAACAGATGAAAATTGGTTGTGGCATAGAAGATTGGGACATCTAAGCTTTTCTCAAATAAGAAAAGCATGCAGGTTCAAGGCAGTTTGTCATCTTCCAGATTTCAGTAGCCCAAAAAAAACCATATGCAAACCCTGTCAAATCGGTAAGCAAACCAGAGTTCACCTCATCGAAAAGGAAGGGTCAGCAAGGAATCCCTCTTGAAGTCATCGATACTGATTTGTGTGGACCAACAAGGAAAAAGTGAGAGAAGGTTGTAGCCTTCTGCAGGTAGGTGCCTGTGTACTGGTATGAGTCTGCATTAGTACAAGATTGTAAACATATTTTCTTATTATTAAGAGAAGACAGAGACACCAACAACAGGTGGTTTTCACCCACATTGGGTTTCCACCTTAAATATTGGAGTTCATGTGTGTTTCTTATGTGTGATGGTTTATTCTGTTTTTATTTCTTTATTTAATAAGTTACTGATGCACTGGTTAAATATCAACACATGATAAATTGTCTCAATCACAAGTTTTCTAGGTGTACGGTGGTTTCTCTAATCATAGTTTTGTGTACACGCTAGTTCACTTCACAAAAGTAGCGTATATAAATCTATTTGAGAAAAGAAAAAATATTTATCAGATAATACTGATTCAGCCCCCTCTTAGTACTATTTCCAACAGGATCATCACATGTTACAATACATTTACAACATGATTTTTTGCTGAGGGAGGAATACCCATGCTCAACACATAAGCTAACATTACATGTATAGCGATCAAGAAGACACATCTACTAATAATAAAGGGTGGAATGATGATTAGATGAATTTTGTATGATAATAGCCATCATGTTCTATAATCTTGCATTAATCTTGAAATCATAGCCAAAATGGATGAAACTAGATTTGGGGTCTTCTATATCAATCACTTGATCGTCCCATGTATGAGTCTATCCATGTGAATAAAAAAAAAAAAAATTGAACATGGAAGACACTATTTGAATACTTTCCAATGATCCAAGTCGTTAAGGGACACTAGACATACCACCGATGATGTTAATTGCTCTCAAGGTACTGTAGTACAATTTGTATGGGGAGAATGAATGAGTTGAAGTTGAACGTGACACAAAATCCATCAGTCGAAGGCCAATAATGAAAACATGTCACTGAGAGTGAGGAAACTTCCCATTGATATATACAAGTCCTAAGGTACTGAAGGATGATTTTCTAAGTTAGCTTCTTGGATAGTGATGTGATGTCGATAAGAAGTTGCCCATCACAGGAGGGCCTTAATGTATCCCCCATCAATGACATGAAGCAAGTATCATTATTTGAGACATAATGATGTTGATTTGTAACTTTTTTAGGAATGACATAGATGGAATGAAGGCTTAAGAGTATCGTAGAAGATATCAACTGAATGACTTCTCTTGAACACATCAATAACAATGAATGAAGCTGCCAACATTGACCTAAAATCGAAAATGAAGGCTTTGAAATGATGTGATGAACCCAAAGACAAGCACATTTCCCAACCCCACAGCTATGTAATTCAATTAAAAGAGTGTCATGTTCAAGAGTGACTCACACCATAATAGGTGGAGTATCCCATTTTCCAAATTTCCCAAACCATTTCTAGTCAGTACATATTTATTTTCTAACAAGCTTGAGGATTGTAACATATTCTTTATCTGTAAGTTCATCCTTTGGATGACTCCCTCTAAGTATGCTTAATGAACCCAGAGAAGGAGTGGTTTGGACCCATCATGTCCAATGATTCTATCACTATTTGATGTTTTAAAGAGTCCAGGGATGGTCTAAGTTGACATCTTTTTCATATTTAGAGAGTTTGAAAAAGAGGCGAAAAAGAAAACTCCAAAGGTTCCTTTTCATAGATATTCTCCTGAGTCCAAAAAGGTAGAAAAAAATACTCCGGAAAATCTCTTAGACATGTTTGACTAAGGCATTCCTTTTTTGCAGATGGTTTCTCTCAGTTTGGAAAAGGGTTAAACTTATACTAAGTAGATGTCTTTTCATTTACTTTAACGAGTTCAAAAAGATAATTTCTCGAAAATATTTTCATGTTTAGGGAGTCTAAAAAGTGTTGAGAGTGGACTCCTCATGGAGGAGTGATTGCTATAAAGGGTAGAAAATGGTTCCAGTCATGATGTAACTACCCAAAACATGCATAGCTCAACATGTTGGCTAATAAGATCACTCGTTGCAACAATTCCTCAAGGAATGGTAAAAAAACCAAGTGAAAGCATACGATTAGCCAAGCAGATGGTGAAAATGGAATGAGAAAACCAAGTGAAAATGGAATGATAAAAAATAACAATCACAAGGGATAAAATGAGAATGGTTTCAATTTTACACAATCTTGAAACATGGGAAACTATGCTTTAAATTGGTTTCATTTTTACACAAGCTTGAAACAAAGAAAAGCTATGCTTTAAATAATTTTGCATGCCCCTAGCATAATGACTCACATAGATGTACGTGCCCCCCAAGATTCATTTCATTCACCTAATTAGACTATTGGTTACTAAGAGGTGAATGGAATGAATTTTCATTTACAAGGTCAAGTCAAAGATTCGACTGAAATTTACGAGATCTAATAAAAGATTTGAATTGGAAGGGGATTTCTTTCATCTTTTAACTACCTTGAGATAGTAACATAACTCTACTCATGGGAAATTGTTTCATTTTTTAATGAGATTGGAATAATAAAATTAATTGTGCTCTAGGACCTTGTTTCATTTTTTGAGGATATTGACACAAGGCAAGGAACTCTGCTTCGAGACCTTGATCATGACTTGTAGAAGGCCATGAATTCCAAGATGATATCATCAAACGGGAGAACAATTCTTTGGAAGGGATCAAAGGATCCAATGGATGGATCATATTATAATGCCTCTAGGAAATGATGCACTACAACACCTACTAGATTATCAATAGACATAGGTGTGGAATAGTTTGCCACATAATTAATCTATGTCAACGAAGATACCACTTGAATATAAGGACCATTTAGGGAATCTGGTTCACTGGGAGTCAAATTATGACCAACTAATGAAAGTTAGAAAATTATCACGATTCTTCCTTCATGTGGGAAACACATCACATAAAAGAGAGTAGAGACAAGGGCTCCCATGTCATAAACAGAGTCATGTCCAAGGAGTAAATTAAAATCCAAAGGGCCTTGGGCTACCATCACATATTTATAGATAGTGTTCCCTCCCAAAGTAATAGGGAACTAAGGAAGTACCCCTAATGGTTAATTCGTTCCTTTATTAAAAGCCAAGAGATTCTTGATAGCAGGAACAAGCTATGGAGAACCTAAATATTACCAAGTAGTTGAGGATACAATACTAATAGATTCACCTTGACTTATAATTATGCCAGGTGAAGGAATATTATAAGCATATACTATGATCTTGAAGGGCACATAAGAAGGAAGAGGATATCCTATCAGTTGACTCCACTGAAAGGATGCGACAAAACTACTCGGAGGGGGTGTCATGGGAATAAGAGACCTACCCCCTAGTGTTATGGGAATGGAATAATGCTCCCCTTTTTGTGCGAACATGAATATTCCCCCCTGTGATGTGGGAATAGGAATATTGTCCTCCTGTGTCATTGGAATGGGAGGATTGTCCCTAGTGGAGGCACTAATTTTTTATACAAAATTTACAATTGCGGAGAAAAGTATCTTCCTTAGACCTAGTGCTTGGTCTAGAAGAACATGATGAGAATAATGTAAAGTTCCCCTTAGAGATATTTGATAATGGAGAGATGGTTACTTGTCATCCATCGCAAGATATTCTCTCATATCAGTTTGTAAGCTCCAATCGTAGCTCTAGTTGCTATAATTAAAACATGTACATACAATCAACTTTAGCTAAAAATGTATAAAATCTATGTAGAATTATCCAGTCATTCTATTCAATGGATCATCATAGCATTTAAATATATGAGTGTAAACAAAAAATAACACATATAAGAAAATGATATACTCTTTGTATACACATATAGAAGAGATCTCTCGAAGGTGTCTTTCCCTTCCTCGTCACAAAGCACACCCCAAGGTAACCCTAATGCATGGAAATGATAACTCTCTTAAGATCAAAGGAGCAACATGATGGTATGATTAGTCTCCAAAATCCAACCCATGGCTTGTGGGTGGCAGTAAATATATAGCAGAGGATGGTAGTTTAGGAATTCTTATCCATTTACCAATCTAGCCTTGAGATATACTCTTGATGGGAGGATGAGCTAATGGGATAAGAGGTGAAATATCCAAGGTAGGATAAGATAATATTCAAATTTCTTATCCAAGGTAAATGTTTGTAACAACTCCTAGAAGCTTTTGGAAGAGGAAGCTTCGATATTCTTTTTATTTTTCCTCAATTTCTAGAATCAGTGCACCCCCAACAAGGGATAAGCTTCTCTGATCAAAGCATGTGTATAACTAAGAAACCTAATTCTGAACATAGGTCCCTAAAGGACAAGGGTGCTCTTAGTGTTAAAAACAATATAATGAAGAAGTTAAGGTCAAAAACTCATGGATTTTAGAGAGTCATGCTTAGGGCTTTGTGTAGGAATGAGGTTAAGGTGTTCATGGATGTTGATTGATCCAGTCTATAGTCGTGTTCACCAAATGTGACAAAATTTCCTATAACAAGCCCTAACAATAGCTCCACTTAAGAATGACAATCTATTTAGATATCAATTCAAGCTATTGTATTTTTTTAAATTATTGTCAATGAATATCATACATTTTGTTTAACGTAATGGACATAGTGTCCAAATTGAAAGGAAATGGGTTACCAATAGCAATCCCATTTCGTATGAAAAGAGCCTATAATATAATAAAAATTTTAATTTATTATATTGCATTATCCAACGTCACTATGAAATGTTACACCACTAATTAAATATCATAATGAAGAAATATGAAATCTCATAACATAAAAAATTAATCCAAACATCATATACAAATACACTAATGGAAATTTAATTTATATGAATATTGTTATAAGATATATGTCGATTTTTTGATGAATAACATATTTAAAAATTCACAATAATTGCACCGTCACAGGTTGATGTTTCTGAAAAAGATAAAATTTCATACAAGAAACTAGAAGTTCCATAGCATAAACACACACTTTTGTGTTATGTTATCCAAAAGCATGGTTATCAATTTTTTTTTTGCATGGTCAAGGAATTTTATGAAAACCATAGCACTGGGGCCTTAATTCTTCAAGCACTGGTATTATTTGTAATTAACACCTTGATGCATTATAATTATTAAAGCACCATTTCTCTCATAACTAACGTCCTAGTCCTACACAATATTATTTCCAGTACGAGCGCATTATGAAAATTAAGAGCATCAAATTGTTTATATCATTAGTGAACTGGTTATTTTATATAAACCATACGCATTAGAGATACGATTTTAAATAAAAGCAAAGAGTCTAAAATAGGTTTTTCCTCCCCTGGTATCATTCCTAAAAAAACACCCAAGCACGTTTAGTTAATATATATGCACTAGGGTAGTATACATTTCATGCACCGGTATTCTTTGCATTCAATGCCTCAGTGCTTTTAGTTATGTATGTAGCCCCTGTGGTTCTATATATGTAGTTATGTAACACTAAAAAACTCTATTATAGCCTTTGCAAGAAGGTTTTTTCGTTGTAGTGAACTATTATGCTTCTAGGAGCCTAAATAAACTTCTATAAAATTACTCTCCTAGGTAGAGATATTCTTAATAAACAAATTGGATTCCTAGAATCCTTCTTATAATTAAAACAAGTAGAGAAAAAAAAAAAAGATTACTAATTTACATATACATAGTCATTGTAAAGTCAATTTTTCCAAATTCGAGAGAAAAACCATGTGAACCCCAAAGCTAGAAAAGCCATAAAAACCCATGCTTAAAAATAAGAAACCTTGAAATCCATCTATGGAAATCAAAAATGACATCTCTATAGTAACAGAGAGTGAAGAATAAATTTTTGAGATGTCAATGGAGTGGTTTATGGAGCTAGCAATAGATTCTAAAGATAGGATCCCACCATATTTCTTAGCGAACAATTTGTAGATAGTGAGGATCACTTTTCCTTACTTTTCCAACTTGTCTATATGGGTACAAAATTCCCTTTTATCTAGATATATACTAGTATATGCATGTGATACCAACATTTTTGTATTCTAATTCAATTCCATTGTTCTAAAAAATTTTGTATGATTAGAGTGACTTTAGATCCTATCAAGAATAAAATTCTTAAATTCAGCTTGGACATCCACATCAAAGATGAATCCCCTCTCTATTTTGATGTCCTCTCAAATAATATCATTTTTATTGTGTCTCAAGAGAAATGGAATGGTAAAAAGACTAAGGTACCTCCATGGCAACAATATCGTCACTTGTGCAATGAGAAGGATACCAATACAATGAGATAGAAGGGGAGTTAAAAGGATAACTAGAGGCCAAAGTGATCAAATAGAATATGAGAAATGAGGGAATGTTAGAGATACAAAAGGTTGAATAGGGTTCAAGAATATATAAAGAAGCATGAATTAAATCAATATCTACTTCACTAATCAAGAAAGGCCAAATTTCCCACATTCCATAAGAAGTAGTGTTACTTTCTCTTAGCATCAGAGCCAGAGGTGTTAGACTAATCATAGAAAAATATGGATGTGTTCACATCACTAGAACCCTTGATTAAGATGGAGTTCCTATTACTAACTATGATTGTAGTTTGATGCAGCGAAGTTTCAATGTGGTCATATGACAAAAGTGACCATTAAATCTTGTATAAAACCATTATAGGAATCCAATCTCTTCCCACAGAGCATGCAATTTTTTATATTATATTGTTAACATAATTTTAGTACTAAGACATCCAGTGAGGAATCAGTAAATGATAAGAAATAAGATTAGATACGACAACATTATTTTTTTAGTTCCCATCCACATACAAATCAATTTATTCAAGAATATGTGTGCATAACTACCTTTGGCTATGAAGCTACATACACACCATTTGTTTCATCACTAGATACACCTAGTTGTTCATCTTCCATTTGTTTCCTTATTCATCTCTAACTTCCAAAGCTCTTCTCCCTCTCTCTTGCAATTGTCCTCCCTTTTATCTTACTTTTTCCATTTCTTTCACCTAAATAGTAGTTTTGAAATTGAATAGTGCCATTGATTCAACTTCTTCATCCATTTCCAATCGAGTCATTATTTATTCACATTATAAATTCCTTACTCTTAAATGGTAGTTTAGAAACTAAACAGTTGCAATAGTTAAACTTTCTCACATGTTTCCCAAATAAGTCACCATTTCATCTCATAGGAGGTCCATTAATATTCCATATAATGTGGTAAGACACATGGAATCACCATAAGGAATGACTTGTCATGCTATAGTAGAGATGCAACATTATAATGATAATGGAAGATACATAACACTGTAAAAACAATGGAGTCACAACAATATAATATGAAGCAGAGACATAGCTCTCCAACATCAACAATAGAGTTATATCACTATCATAATAAGGTGGAGTCACAACACTATAATAGTAATGGGAGAGGCACAACTCTATCCTAATAAGACATACTCATAGCACTTTTGCAGTAATGGTGGAGTCACAACACTATTGTAGAAACAAGGGATCATGACAATATTGAAGCAAGATGGACCATATCAAGGTAACAATAATGACATAGTACAACACTATAACAAAAATGGAGAATATTTTTGTTACAATTGTAGAATTTTAACAACAATGGATGAGTCATAGCACTATTGCAACAATGGTGGAGTTAATGTGGTGTTGTCATAATAATGGTGGTGTCACAGAATTATTGAAGAAATTGAAAACTTGTAACAATGTAACAGAAAATAAATTCACAACATTCCTATTTCATCCCATAAACTACTAACCAAATTATATTGATAGAGATTACTTTATGCCAAAGATGTTCGTACATCGTAAATCTTTAGTAAGAAAGCATACGCTTCTAGATCACATGGACACAACCTACATGTTACATAAGCAGAAGTATTTTGTAGGTGTGACAATTCTTCTGTAGAAAGACACAATGCATCTTTGGAATATCTATTTATTCACTTAACCAAACATTCATAGTATCCTTATTCTGGGTCATTTTACTGACCCTCTTCACCAATAATTTTTCTAATTCTTCATTTGGATTAATGGGAAATTATGTGTTCCACCCAATCATGGTACCTTCTTCATCATACTATTCCCCTTTAAGAAACTCATATAAATTAGAAACATCAAATATCGAGGACATGTTAAAATTATCTGGCATCTCTAACTTATATGTATTATCAAAAATCTTCTTCATGATTCAATATGGTTTAATTTTCTATAGAAGAGTTTAGTATATTCAAAATTCGGAAATATTTCTTTCTCTAAATTCACCATTGGTAGCTCTCCTTATTCAAAATTATTTTTTCTTCTCTAATCTGTTGACCTAGGTTGTCATTGATGTCAAATGGCAATATTCTGGATACTAAAGGATGCCATGAAGCCAAGGGGATGCAGAGCAGATTCATGAAGAGACAGGAGCAAGGCCATCAGGATAGCCAAGCCATAAGCAAAGAGGAGCTACCTAAGGAGGCATATGAAAGCACATAACAGGATATTGGAGCAAGAGAGGCATTCATATATGCCAGGAGGTCTTTGGAAGACACTACCAAGCCAAAGGAGTAGATGGAGACAAGAGGAGCAGACAGAGCTACAAGACGAGCCATATATATATATATATATATATATATATATATATATATATATATGCGGAAACAGAATTAACGGAACTACAGGAGCAAATTAAGCGAGTAGAACGGAGCCAAAGAAGAGGAGCACACAAAGTTATCGAGGAGGAGACAAAGCCACCAAGAGGAGAAGACGGAGCCAAGAGGAGAAAACGGAGGAGCCTATCGGGAGCATACACAGCATATTGGGAGCCATCAGAGGAGAAAACCCATATTCATATGCCTTAACACTATCGGCAGCTAGAAATCATATAAACATGCACATAACAACTATCGGGAGCTATTGGGAGCCATATATGCCATAAACTCATATATCGAAGGCCAAAACTCATAAAACTCAGATATAGACAGGGCTATATACACTATCGGCGCAACAATGCCAAAGAAAGAACTATCGGGAGTACTAAGGAGTATATATATATATATATATATATATATATATATATATATATATATATATATATATATATAGATATGCGATATAATAACTCGGACCCGCGGCTCCATTGTAAACTTCCTTAATACCATATCGCATTCGGAGTGATCGCAAGTCATAAGGGATGGCGCTATAATCTGTCGATTGCGATAGAGGCATGGACCCGATGGACTTATTAAAAACAGTCTATAATATATCGCATCCGGCATTTCAGAGTGAGTATCGGGAGTGGTAAAGGCCCTACCTCCGATTGCGACAATATACGCGGACCCGATGGCATATCAAAGTTTGATTGAATAATATATCGCATCCGGTCCATCGCATCGGCCATCGGCCATTGGTGATTGCAGTTATGTTGCAATCGTCGATAGCGATGAAAGGAACGGACCCGACGGGCATATAAAACAAATTTCAATGCAATATTGCATCCACAAGTGGATTGTCCCATCGGCCATCGGCCCTTTGCGATCGTCGATTGCGATAGGGCTGCAGACCCGATGGGAATACAAACCATGGTGTAATACCATATCGCATCCGTCGCTATATCGCAAGCCGTGAAACCTTGCCACATGAAACCTCCGATTGCGATAATGGATGCGGACCCAACGCGGGATTGTGTTATGGTTGAATCTATTATCGCATCCGCCCATCGCAATGCTACATAGAAGGTTGGCTGACCAGAAGTGCCGATTGCGATAGTGGTTGGTTGTTGTCCGTCAACTGTTGATCTGCCCTCAAGAAATCGAACGATTGAGGTGAATATCGGAAGGCCTTTATTTGCTGAACGTTATGTCCCGATGGAAAGGCTATTTTGAAAATGTACAGAGGACACATGGCAGAGTTTTATTGCATCGGACTCGTTTGTACGAAAACGACTTGCTGAGCAAAAGCGGTCCGATAAGGTCAAGCGGTTTTCCAGAATGGTTTGCTGCCACACGATGGCGGATTCGAAAAATGTCTGCACTTCCGTCACTATCCCTGCACTGTAGTTGGAATTAATATTCCAACACAGTCTTTTAATCAGTAAGATGTGTTCTCCGTTGATTATTTAGCGCACTCCATTGAATCAACGTGTCCTGAGAACATGAATAGACAGATGAAACCGAAAGATGGGATGTTGAAGAAGCAAGCGAGGAGGTAACTGAGAGAATTAGTGAGTGTTGAGGAAGCCGAAGAGCCTGCGGAGAAAGGAAGCCAAAGAGCCAGCGAGTAAGAGGAAATGAATGGACAGAGGCACGGGAATGCATAAAAGCAGCAAAAACAGAGGATTGTTGAGGCTGTTGGTATTGCGAAGAACCAGAGTGTGAGATAGCAGAAGCAGGAGCAGTGATTGTTGTTGAAGGCTGTTGAACGCTGTGGAAAATAAGCTAGAGGAGACAGAGGTAGTGAGAGGATGCAACAGAACAGAAAGAGGGTAGCAGGGCTAATAGACAGCAGATAGTCGAAGGGGAGAAGTAGCCATCTGAGATCATAAGCTTGAACAAGAAGTTGTTCTTTATGCAGAGCTTAGTTCAGCTAACAATATACTGACTAAAGCTGCGTGAAGACATTATCAGAAGTCATGAAGGGTACTGGACACTCTGTGTGGGCAGTATGAAGAATTGGGAAGACTACTTCAAGAGAAGACTCGTTGTCATTGATACTGTAGTTTGGAGACTACAATGAAGCTGTAAATTGATAGAACTCAGCAGAAAATAGTTATGAGAGAAGAAGTAAGCAGGATTGGAGTCCTTAGGGCTGGTGCCTCAAAAGCAAGAAGGATATGAGTCCTAGGTGTTGGTGCCTCAGAAGTAAGCAGGATTGGAGTCCTTGGGGTCGGTGCCTCAGAATCAAGAAGGATTGGAGTCCTTGGGGTTGAAGCCTCAAAACTGAACAGGATTGAAGTCCTTGGGAGTTGGTGCTCCTAAGTCCAAGATTGGTGTCTTGGCAAAACAAAGTTCGTGCTCTGGAGGTTGGAGCCTCACCAAAGTCCAAGTTGGAGCTTGGCAACTGTTTGTGACAATCTATATATTATATCTATTTTACTGCATAATTTATATTAATAAAAGAATTTATTCTTGCTGTTCATCTTGTGTTCTAAATATATATGTTTTGACTGGTAAAACAATAGTGGGAAAAAGAAATACTGATTCACCCCCCCTCTTAGTATTTCCAACAATTGGTATCAGAGCCGGTACCTTCATTCAAGGCTTAACAGCTTGAAGGTCGACATTTAGAACACAAATGGCGAGGTCAAGGAAGAAAGTCTCCAATACTCCTAAGGATGTGTCTCCCTCTACTACTAAAATAGAAGACAATCAATTTGATGAGGCTCCAAGGCTCAATGGGAACTTTAATATATGGGAAGCAAGAATGAGGAATTTCTTACAGACTCAAGTCATTGAAGTCTGGAAATCAGTGATTTCTGATAGCAAGATGGATAGAGAATCCAAGGAGTATAATGCAAAAGTAGTAAATGCAATCTTGAATGGGCTCCCTAATTCTGTAAAGAACAATCTAGGAAAAGGTTCATGAGCAAAGGGCATATGGGACAAACTTCATGATCTTCACTCAAAAGGAGCATTGACCTTCAGTCAAGAAGATGATGGAAATCTAGAAAGAAATCCAGAACCCATCATAGAAGCTGAAAATGAGAATGATGACATCAAGGCTAATGCAGAACTAGAAGATGAAGAGAATGAAAAAGACTTTGTAGAAGAACTCCTCGCTCAACTTATGACTGCCATGGAAGATATTAACAATTTGAAAAAGGAAAATGAGGCACTTAAGAAGATATCTCCAGTTGGTGACCAAAATCAAACAAGAAAGAAAGTCAACCTCATCAAGCTTCGAGTACAAGAAAGGGATGAAGAGCTTTCCAAGCTTAAGAAGGAATTTCATCAATGCAAAAGGAAGCATCATGAAGAAGTCATATCCATGACAAATCAATTGAATAAAGAAAAGAAGTAGGAAAATACCTTGTCAAGTCAACTTGAACAAAGGCACAAGAGTGTGAACAAACTTGAAGAAGAGATTGGTCAGTACAAGGTAGATATCTCCCTTAAGTCTCAATTACAAGAAGCCAGGAAACAGGCACAAGGAGCTGAGAAGAGAATGGAGAGCAGTCAAGCAAAGAATGAAGAATTCTTCAAAATGAAGTCAGATATCATCTCCCTTAAAATAGTAGCAGCTGAAGCTACTCATAGCAAGGAAGAAACTGAGGAACAACTTGAAAAGAAGAATAATGAGTGTGAAAGATTGGAAGAAGAGATTGTCCTCCTTAGAAAAAAGGTTGAAGGGATGAACAAAATCTTGAAGAGTTCTCAAGCCTTGGATGACATGCTCAGCTATCACAGATGTCCATCTGATAAATCAGGCCTTGGGTATGTAGGTGAATCCTCAAACAAGAATGAAAATGCTTTAAACAAAAGAGATGTGAAGAAGCCAGAAAGAAATGGTGATGCTCCCAGTTCCAGCAAGGGCAAGGAGAAAAATCAAGGCTACAATAGAACAAATCCTGCTCAAAGAAGAAAACCAGCTCTAAGAAGAAATGTAGATGATGACAAAGAGGCAAGAGACAATGGTTATCATCAAAGGATCTCAAGGCAGAAAGGCTTCAGAAGTACATCAAGGAAACCTCCATCTCCCAGGTACTAAAGTTCATTTTTTGGTTATTGTTATTCTTGTTCAAACTTTGGTCATATGGCAAAAGAATGTAAAGCATATCATAAAGATAGATGTTATTGTTCCCATCCATCTCATAGAGATAGATGTTATAGTCTCCGAAAACCTCCAAGAAACAACTTAGCAGGAAGAAATCATGAATCCTTATTCATGAATAATGTAGAATGCTTAAAGTTTCATAACATAGGTCATAGGTTAGGTAGCAAGAGGAGCTACCTAAGGAGGCATATGAAAGCACACAACAGGATATTGGAGGAAGAGAGGCATTCATATATGCAAGGAGGTCTTTGGAAGACACTACCAAGCCAGAGGAGCAGATGGAGACAAGAGGAGCAGACAGAGCTACAAGAGGAGCCACACACACATATATATATAATATATATATATGCGAACAGAGTGAGAGGAGCTGCAAGAGGAGCTACAGGACAAGCCATATATATATATATATATATATATATATATATATATATATATATATATATATATGCGGAAACAGAATTAGTGGAACTACAGGAGCAAACTAAGCGAGTAGAACAGAGCCAAAGAAGAGGAGCAGAAGGAGCCAAGAGGAGAAAATGGAGGAGCCTATCGGGAGCATACACAGCATATTGGGAGCCATCGGACGAGAAAACCCAAAGAAGAGGAGCTATCAGAGCATATCGGAGCAAGAGGAGCCATCAGAGGAGCAAATGCAGCAAACAGAGCCATATATGCCACAGATAACACTATCGGGAGCCATTGAAGGAGAAAACCCATATTCATATGCCTTAACACTATCGGCGGCCGAAAATCATATAATCATGCACATAATAGCTATCGGGAGCTATTGGGAGCCATATATGCCATAAACTCATATATCGGAGGACAAAACTTATAAAACTCATATATAGACAGGGCTATATACACTATCGATGCAATAATGCCAAAGAAAGAACTATCAGGAGTACTGAGGAGTATATATATATATCTATATATATATATATATATATATATATATATATATATATATATATATATATATATATATATATATATATATATATATATGCGATATAATAACACGGACCCGCGGCTCCATTGTAAACTGCCTTAATATCATATCGCATCCGCAGTGATCGCAAGTCATAAGGGATGGCGCTATAATTTGCCAATTGCGATAGAGGCATGGACCCGATGGACTTATTAAAAACAGTCTATAATATATCGCATCCGGCATTTCGGAGCGGGTATCAGGACTGGTAAAGGCCCTGCCTCGGATTGCGACAATATACACGGACCCGATGGCATATCAAAGTTTGATTGAATAATATATCGCATCCCGTCCATTGCATCGGCCATCGGCCATTGGTGACTGCAGTTATGTTGCGATCCCCGATAGCGATGAAAGGAATGGACCCGACGGGCATATAAAATAGGGTTCAATGCAATATAGCATCCACAAGTGGATTGGCCCATCGGTCATCAGCCCTTTGTGATCATCGATTGCGATAAGGATGCGGACCTGACGGGAATATAAACCATGGTGTAATACCATATCGCATCCGTCACTATATCGCAAGCCGTGAAGCCTTGCCACATGAAACCTCCGATTGCGATAATGTACGCGGACCCGACGCGGGATTGTGTTATGGTTTAATATATTATCGCATCCGCCCATCGCAATGCTACATAGAAGGTTTCCCGACCAGAAGCGTTGATTGCGATAGAGATTGGTTTTTGTCCGTCAACCATTGATCTGCCCTCAAGAAATCGAACGGTTGAGGTGAATATCAGAAGGCCTTTATTTGCTGAACGTTATGTTCCGATGGAAAGGCTATTTTGAAAATGTACAAAGGACGCGTGGCAGAGTTTTATTGCATCGGACTCGTTTGTACGAAAACCACTTGCTGAGAAAAAGCAGTCCGATAAGGTCAGGCAGTTTTCCAGAATGGTTTGCTGCTACATGATGGCGGATTCAGCAAATGTCTGCGTTGCCGTCACTGTCCCCGCACTGCAGTTGGAATTAATATTCCAACATAGTCTTGTAATCAGTAAGATGTGTTCTCCGTGGATTATTTGGTGCACTCCATTGAATCAACGTGTCCTGAGAACACGAATAGACAGATGAAATCGAAAGATGGGAAGTTGAAGAAGCAAGCGAGGAGGTAACTGAGAGAATAAGCGAGCGTTGAGGAAGCCGAAGAGCCTGTGGAGAAAGGAAGCCAAAGAGCCAGCAAGTAAGAGGAAATGAATGGACAGAGGCATGGGAATGCATAAAAGTAGCAAAAACAGAGGACAGTTGAGGCTGTTGGTATCGCGAAGAACCAAAGTGTGAGATAGCAGAAGCAGCAGCAGTGAATGTTGTTGAAGGTTGTTGAATGCTATGGAAAACAAGCTAGAGGAGATAGAGGCAGCGAGAGGATGCGGCAGAATAGAAAGAGGGTAGCAGGGCTAACAAGATAGCAGATAGTCGAAGGGGAGAAGCACCCAACTGAGATGATAAGCTTGAACAAGAAGTTGTTCTTTATGCAGAGCTTAGTTCAGCTAACAGTAGACTGACTAAAGTTGCGTGAAGACATTATCAGAAGTCATGAAGGGTACTGGACACTCTGTGTGGGCAGTATGAAGAATTGTGAAGACTACTTCAAGATAAGACTAGTTGTCATTGATACTGTAGTTTGGAGACTACAGTGAAGCTGTAAATAGACAAAACTCAGCAAAAAGAGTTCTAAGAGAAGAAGTAAGCACGATTGGAGTCCTTGGGGCTGGTGCCTCAAAAGCAAGAAGGATAGGAGTCCTTGGTGTTGGTGCCTCAGAAGTAAGCAGGATTGGAGTCCTTGGGGTCGGTGCCTCAGAAGCAAGAAGGATTAGATTCCTTGGGGTTGAAGCCTCAGAACTGAATAGGATTGAAGTCCTGGGAGTTGGTGCTCCTAAGTCCAAGATTGGTGTCTTCGCAAAACAGAGTTGGTGCTCTAGAGGTTGGAGCCTCACCAAAGTCCAAGTTGGAGCTTGGAAACTGTTTGTGACAATCTATATATTGTATCTATTTTACTGCATATTTTATATTAATAAAAGCATTTATTCTTGCTGTTCATCTTGTGTTCTGAATATATATGTTTTAAATGGTAAAACAATAGTGGGAAAAAGAAATACTGACTCACCCCCCCTCTCAGTATTTCCAACATAATCATGCCCTTGCTTATATTTGGCACTGGTTTGTTGCAACTTTAATTTGACCTACATGCATTTTTCATATGTCCTCTACAAACTCACTTATGTCAAAACTCCTTTTATTCTCCATATTTAAGAACTTAGATAAATCCAAAGCTCCCCTTGGTGACCTTCCATGAAAAATATAAAATAAAATTTTCCCAAAACTCTTATGTATTAAATGATTATAAGCCTATTCATCCTAGGCCAGAAACAAATCCCATTGTTCTAAATTTTTTTCCACTCAAGATTATTAACAAATTTCCAATGCACTAGTTAACCATCATGGTCAGTCTATCCTTTAGATGATATCCTAAAATGTACAATATCTTGGGTCCCATTTTCTTTCAAGCATCCTAAAAAATTCTCGAATGACTCAGGTATCTCTAGAAGAAGTGATACTCCTTGATCGTCCAGTAAATCTCATAAGTTCTTGAAATAATGAACAACTACTTATATAAAATCATTTTTTTTATCTGCATGGAATGAAATATTCATTCTTAAAAAACATGTCTACTACAACCATCACAAAATCATGACCTCTCTATATTCTAGTTAGTCCCGAAATAGAATGCATACTTACATTTTCTCATGGCCTCTTCGATAATAGTAGTGGTGTATATAACCCCATGTTCTTACTCATTCATTTTGCTAAATGGTAATTCCTATAGCACTCAAAAAAACATTAACAATCTTATTGAGGCTAGGCCAAAAACATCATTCCTTCACCTAACATGATTGTCCTTCCAACATCAAAATTTCCATCCAAATCTCCACTATATATCTCTTTAAAGATAGACATGCACATCAAGTTTAATATAAGGAAGAAATTTTGATTCTTAAATGAGAATAATTCTTGGATATGGAAATCCAAATATGGATTTCCATTAATACTCTAAGGTGTCTTTCATGCCTATCGGGATTATGTCCATACTCTTCATACAACTCCGCCATATGTTATAGTCACACAACCTCAATTGATCAAGTATTTAATAACATTATCAATCTATGCTTCAAAACTAACATGTAAATTTTACAAAACAAAATCCATTTTGAATGCATTTGATTAAGACAAACTTGAATATTGATGTATTTTAGGACCTAATGATAAATAAATAGGAAAACTTCCTTTAGCAGCGAGCAATATTGCCACCTCTTCAAAGATTGTATCATAAAAAATAACTCTTGATCATAAATGGAGTACTAATCTATAGAAGCATTCAACTTCTTGTTGACGAATACATTGGTTTTCCTTCTTGACTAAAAAATGTCCCAATTTCTAAATCACTTGCATCATACTCCACTTTAATCATGTTATAAGATATCAGAGCATCAAAATTGAATGTTCAATTATCAGTTTCTTCAAGTTTTCAAATGATTTTATGCTCACTGTTTCCGATTGGAAATTCCCTTTCTTATTACATTTTGTATGTGGCACACAAATATCACTAAAATTTCAAATAAATTTCCTATAGAGGCTCACTAGACCATGAAATATTCTTGCATCAAATGTAGATGTAGATGTTGGCCAATCCAAAATATCTATTTCTCTTTTAGCAGCCATCTTGGAGCCTTCCTTCGAAATTAGAAATCCCAATTATGATAAATCCTCCTTTACAGAGGTGCACGATTTCAAATTTATCAATAGTTCTCTTCCTTCAGTAATTATAACACCTTTATCAGATGTTATAGCTGTCCTTCCTTGGTCCTATTAAATATTAAATTCCCCAAAAATGGTTTTAATATTTCATTCATAAGTCTCACGAAGTGTGAGGAGCAGTAGTCAATCCAAATCGTAGAACTAGGCATCCACGCATCCCATCATTTGCCCTAGGTGTGCCATTTCTTCCTTTATTTCTTTGGCTACTAGTTTCTTCATTTTCGTTTTCATTTCCTCTAGTAGTACTTTTTCTACCTTGGCCTCTTATACCTTTTCCATAAAACATTTTCTTTGTTCTCAACCTTTTCTTCCACCTTCAATGAAACTTGATAAGATTCATCTACATTCTAAAAAGCGTTCATTCTCATCTCATATTGAATATGGTATTTTAATCCATTCATTTATCTCACCACTCTTTGATATTCCATTTATTTAATCCATGATTTGGTTGACAGTTTAAAAGTTTCCTCAATGTACTCCAAGATAATAATCTCTTTTTTCCTTAAGTTGTGTACCTTCTTACATAAATTCTTTTGGTAATAAGTGGGTAGGTACTTATCCTTGATTTTTCTCACCATATTCCTCCAAATCCTAACGTTCTCTTGTTGTTTGGGTGCTCCATCCTTCTATAGCATATCCCACCAAAGTGTAATTCACCATTTAACTTTATCGTGGAAAGCCAAATGTGAATGAAGTACTAAACACTCTTGTACCCAAAGTACCTTTAAAGCTCCCCATCCAATGAATGAGAGTCTTGCATTTAAAACACTATCAGAGCATAAAACTTTAATCTTTTCATTAGTGTTTTCCTTCACTAAGTATATCAATTGTTCTACAATGTCCACTTTTGTAGAATTTATCTCTACTTCAATCTCATGTTTTGACTCTGAGTCCAACTCAACATCACTAAGTATTCTATCTTTTATTTTCTAGTTCCAAGGATGTGGTAGGTGTTTTTAAATTAGGAAGGTAGGGGTTTTTTAAATTAAGAAGGTGTATTTGGTTCATATTGGTAAAGCTTTAAATAATGTGTTTTGTAAGGTATTTTCCAATATGTAGTCAAATTAAAAGTATTGTTTAATATGCAAAGAACACATGTGATAAGTCAAAGTTTCATTGAGTAAAAGCCCACAATGAAAACACTATAATAGCAATAGTACATGATAACATTTTCACAACAAAATAAAATTGTTGCATTGTAACAACAATACCATAGTCCTAGCAATATAAAATCATAACATCATCATGGCAATGGTAAAGTCCTAACACTACTATACCACTACCAAAATTAATACAAAACATAATCAAAACATTATTATTCCATAGCCTAAACTATTAACTAGGTATGGATTACTTTAGGCCAATGGTTCTTCATCGCTGGACTTGTATTGATGGACCACCTACCTCGTGTATCTTCTCAATATTACAAAAACCATATAAAACATAAATAAAATATATTTGAATGTTAATGTTTAATAAAATATGTTAACGATGTGGTTCGTAAAAAAAATGTTAATGTTTAATAAAATATGTTAACGATGTGGTTCGTAATTTTTTTGCGGTTAACATGGCGTTCACATATAAAGCATATATATAATTGTCACCCAAAACAAAAATTTAGGAAACGTTCATCGAGATGAAATGTTTTTGAGTAAAATTTTAAAATATTTTGAATTTACAAAGTTTATACCTCACATAATTTAATCCCTTTCACACGTATAAACGCAAGACTAAAATATAAACGCAAGACTGAAATAACCCTAGCCTATACAGAAGTTGAAAATTTGCAACCCTAAATAAAAAAGCACAGGACTAAACAACATAAACGGCTGAAGATCCGAAGCGAAGATGACTTTTAGTCAAGTTCTGGTTTATCCCAATGCGTTCCGTTGTTTCCAGCTGAACACAGTCACCTTACGAACTCCGCCTCCTTTCAAATGATGTTCCCCGCATCCTAGATTGGCTTTGCTTCTCACCCAGATCAAATATCACGCCCAAGGTGCGGGAGAAATAAGTTCAGGTATTCTACTATGAATACCTATATGAATGGTAGGTATGAATGGTATGAATAATGAACTCATGCTGCAGTAATTATTGAATGTCCCGTCTTGTGATGGTGAAGATAGCTCAGATTCTTTTTATGATGCGTCAATTTCAGATTCCCCTCAACCATGCGTTTCTCATGTTTGTGAAATATGGTAAGCTTTAATTTAATATTCATTATATTTATTATATGTTCACAAATTTTCTGTTGAAGGATTTGGTAGAGATCGTGACGTTTAATAAAAAATTTATTATATTTTCACAAATTTTACAGTAAGTAAAGATTTTGTTAGATATGTTAATGCTTAATTTAATATTTATTATATTTTGACAAATTTTCTACTATGTAAAGGTTTTGTTAGATCTTTATTATGGTTAATCTCAAAGTTACTTTTTGTGTTTTTGGGAGGGGGCTTGTACTTCATTGAAAAATTGATACAAAAGTTATATCTATCCATTAACATAGATGAAATCCCTAACTTAGTGAATGAATTAAAATATTGTATAATATAGATGTGTGAAAATTTTATTATAAAATAAGTAAATATTTATTTTATTTGTTTATTTAAAAATTTGTATTTTAATATTTTATATTTTTAAATATTTAATAAATTTAAATTGGTTTATAAGTAAAAATTTTGATTGAGTGGAGAGTGTTATTTTACAACATTAAAGTTGAAATTTTGCTCCTCTTCGCTCCAAAAAAAAATAACTATACAAAATATTTAAATGATGTGGTTTATAAAAAAATTGCACTTGAAAGATCCCTCTAGGCTCATGTTAGATACATATTTATGATGGATCTATGCTGGTTTTATAAAATCAATGGTGTATACTATACTATTTATTACTATTTGTTTTATAAAGTTGACACTGTACATTATGTTATTTATTATTATTTTGACTTGGTAATAGAGTAATTAATATGAAGTTTAGTTGGTATTGATAGGTTTACTGTTGTTTTTTTACTATTTATAGGTCTATTGTATTTTTTCACCCATGGGAAAATTGTAGGAATATTTTAGTTATTCAATTGATGGATTCAATACTTAGGGTGAATTCTATCAAAATTTGAGGTGCATTATGTCAAAATTGAGATGGGGTGGGCGTAGTAGAGGGGTGAGTAGTTCATAATTAGATGGATCCTATTATGTTTGAGAGAAAAAATGAAAGAGGTGAGAAAATAAGACCAATAATAGAGAATAATATGCACATTTCAATCCCCATACACCTTAATGAAAGGTACATTACCATGAATATCCTAGATTTATCCCATTAATTCATATTGATGGATTATGGTCCCTCACAAATGACTTATATGCATGTACTCTAAAAAGAGGCTCTTGCTGCAAACAACTAGGATTTAACCCATTAATATAGATTAATAGTCAATAATCACTTATGGTGGCTTGTGGGGTGGGAGGCAAGGGGCCTAATCTAGAGTGAATGGTGAATGCTATGACCATAATCTAAGAATAGAGACCAATAGTTAATGATAGTGATGCAAGTAATTGTACCTTGATTGTTGGAATCTCACCAAAAATAATTTAGATAAAATTGGTAAGCAATAATTATAATCCATCATTGATTGTGGTGATTGTAACTTAATGGGCAGTTTCTATAATGAATTGTTAGGATTATGCTTATTGATCCAGATCAACAATCTATAATTATTCACAATAGATAGGAAAAAAAATTGAGGAAAAATTGCAACAATGCTATGAACAAGTAGCTTCTCACCCAAGAACCAAGATCAATTGCTATCTTTTGATCATGAATGATGGGAGGCCCATTTGTCATGAATCAATGGGACTTACTTCGCAAAACATAAATCAAGAACTAAAAATCATTTGAAAAGTGCTTTGTAAAAGGGATGGAAGGGTAGGAAATGGATTGTTGTGAAAAAAAACTATTTCTCCCACCAAAAAAATTAACTAGCCCCATCTTCTCATGCAAGGCAAAGAACACTCTATGGAGAGCTAAGTGTGGATGCCACAAAATTTTGAAATTACATTGATATAAGACATATTTATGGCCACTCATCTATTCCACTAGATCAATGGTTCTCTATATCTTAGACAATTGTTTTATCACCTTTTAGGTCTCAAACGTATAGGGTTGTTTTGAGGCCCTAATTGATTTTTTTGTTAATTCAAGGGGCATGAGTTGCCATGAAATAACCTATATCCATTCAGATGTTATAGCCCTCAGATAATTCTTGACAATGAGCTATTGTACGCCCCAAGTTGCACCCTTAGGATATTGATGTACCAACTAACCACCTTTGGGGCCTATAAAACTTTTGGGACTACATATTCTAGGGTTAGGGTTTTAGACCTGTAGGGTTCTTTATTTATGTTGGAATTCCATTCTTTTGGCCTCTTGTAATATCCTTTGTAAATGTGTCTAGTTTCATCTCTCTCTCTATACATATAACCACCACCATTCTTTCCAATTTGTATTCTATAGTGTTCTTCTATTTCATTTCTTAACAAAAGTTGGGTTTTCAACATATTACATTGTGTTCTATTATATTTATTCATGTGTGTTTTATTTCCTTTCCCTCCTTCCATTCATTCATTTTACAAATTGGATCATCCATTTATGGAAGCTATATCATATGTATCATTCAAATTATTTGGGGAAGATTTTCAAGGAGAGAGAGCCTCCCTAGGATAAAGAGGAAAGGTTTGACTTTTAAATCTAGATAAATGATCTATGTTCACCTACAAGATTAAGAGGAATCTTGACAAAATTTCTAACTTACCATGAATGGTCATAATGTCACCTCTAATCTTAAATTAATGGTCCAAAATCCATCACTAAAGATCTCCCATGTAGTTTAAAACACTTCAACTGGTGGTAATGGAATGAAATTGAACACAATTCCATTAACCTCAAAGTGAATTTCGTGTGACAAACCATACAAGAACAAAAATATTTAAAGAAAAGAAAAGAGGGAAAGTTAAGAAAGAAAGAATGAAGGGAAGGCATGCAATATTGATAAAAGGAAGAGAGAGGAAAAAGGGAAACATAAATAATCAAATGGAAAAACCTTAGCTCAAACCAATAAGAAGATCTAGCTACTAGAAAAATTACATGTTTCCTATCAATGGGGAACATAACATACGACTTGGAGAATTAGAAGCATACAGGAAACTTTGAAGTGACATAACATTTAATTGAAAGTTCAATTGAAAAAATATGATAATCATTAGAAAGCTATGGGAGAGGAGAATAATTTCAAAGCACCAATCTCTATGAAATATTATAGTTGATCCTCTGGAGGAAGCAGGACAACACTATTAGTATGGGAATTGAGAATTTTGAGTGTGAAAATGATATGAGGTTGATTAAACCATTGAACAAGAAATATCGAAGAAGGACAATATCATTTTTTATGATGAGTAAAAAGTCAAAGAATTGAATGTTAGCTTTGGAAATAAAGAGATAGAATCTAATGGGTACAACGATGTAGATGGACCTTTAGAATTGGAAGAAACCATGGGAAGCTTGGAAGTTAAAGTTTAAATCTATCAAGTAAACAATGAATGAATGATGAAACCATGAGAAAGGAAAAGCCAAAGAAATACTCTACTAAGTCAAAGCTTAAACCAAGTGTAGATATATAGTGATGCTTGGACTGAAATAATTCATGGATATTGAACAGTCGATGGTAAAGAGAAAGAAAATTTTTAAGGTGCATGGGACATGATAATTAGGAACAATACAATGAAAAATAAAAATTATGTAGCATTCATTCTTGAAAGTTAAATAAAATAAAATTTCCTTAAACTTAAGGATCTATACTAGGTTTCCAACCAACTATTTATAACATTTTAAAATACCATATATGATAGGATCTATTGCATTAAGTTTTCATTTCCTACATGAATAAAAGGTCATAATGTGATCCATGTGTCTTTACACAAAACACATCTTCACAATCCTAACCATGTTACTAATTAAGCTTAGATTCAAGTGAAATCAATAGAAGATTCCTATATATAATCAATATACATCTCAGATAAGAAGGTATTCATACTTCATTACTAAGCTATAGGACAAGGAAAGGTTCACATGAAGAACATTGATCTTGAAAAAGAAACCTACAAACTATAAGGTGCAATGCATAAAGCATATCCTCGTTTGTTTTGAATGTCTTGATACTTTAGACAAGATAAAGGCTTTAAATTTGGTATGGTGTATAAGGGATAAATATTGTGCACTATAAATATTAGTTTGTATGATGTATATATACATCAATAATTACCTTGAGAATGGAGCATAATTTAAAGGAGAGGAGAGGGGAGGGGTGATGCTAGGGACATGTAATAGCCTAATTTGGTCCCAATCCTAAATGTATACGTAAAGTTTAATTGGATATGAATTTAAAACTATGTGAAAAGAACTATAAGAATGTACATTAAAAATAAATACAAATCTAATTAAGCAAATGAAAATGATGAAGACTAAATGATAATAAGGAGCCTAAGTCCGTGAAAGGGAATGGAAAGGGGATGTAAAGGGTCCTTAGCAGAACACCTAACAAAGTATTCATGTTCATTTATTTCTTACCTACCCTTGAAAAAGTTGTCCTTGGCAAGAGACATGAACAATTAGTATGAGGCATGTGGTCTCATTTGAAAGGGCATTTTTAATGTGAGTTGATTGTTTATTATTCTTGAGATTTTGGAACTTTGTGATTAGGATGATGACTTGATTGATTTGTGGATAATGTTTGTGAGGAAAGAAAACCTTATTGATGTTGAAATACTTAATTCCTAGTGGATGAAATTATTTAGACAATTTATTGAGAATTAGGAGGGGAAATGGAAATAAACTAAAGGAATATGGTTCACTAAAGTGTATCTCATTCCTAGTGTTGTGCAAGCTATGGGGGAAGACATGATAGTTGAGTGGGAGTGTTGTAGTGGAAATTATCCAAAGTGTAACTTACATGTGTATGTGTGCAATTTGTGACTTGAGTTGAGTGAGAGAGATTTAAAGTATTGTCATATCTAATTTTCCCTTGTAGATTCAGGTGTGGCTATTGTAATAGAATTCCTATGGGTGGAATGGTCATTATTTCCACCCATTTGGTGAAGAATTATTATAAACATAAGTACTTCTCTATTGGTTATGAATATGTAGTAGATATTGGTTTTAACTATTCCGAGTTACCTATTCATTTATGGTTTCTTTATTGTATGAGTTAAGATTGTATATGTGGGACACGAAGCATTGGAGAACATTTATGTTATATGTCAATAATAAAATCATTTTCTTCTCTTTCCATGTTTGGATGCATCACTAGGTTGTTGGATAAATGTTGCTTTTGAAGTGCTCAATTCTTGATTGCAATACATGTGGTTGGTATCTTACAAGAGAATAGATCCAAGATATTTTTTAACTTCTAGTTAAATAGATATCTAACATAAGAGCAATATGAGTTATGTAGGCAACAATTTTGCCCATATTATTAGAATTTGTTTTTTTTTAATCTAAAATTGGAAGTGTTAGAATAATTTTTTAATAGTAGAAATAGATTCAACACCTTGAAGAACCCCTCGACTTTGAAACTTAACTGTTGTAACTTTGATTCCATTGAATTTCGTCAAAATCATACGAGAAAAACCAATCTCTTTTAGACAAAATCATAGCTTGTTTAGACTACACTTAAACAATGTCACTAAAAAGAGGAAGGATAATCATTATCTTAATTAAAGCAGTGCTAAGACCATTGACTTATTCCAAACATGTCTATAATATGTCAATATAAATACTACAAAAAATAGCAAATAAGATATAACATTACATTATTACAATTAATTTCTTTAAAAAAAAATTAATTGTGACTACTTAGCAACAACATTTTGACACTTAACCAAAAATTATCTCCAAACAATGGTTATCAAAGATAATTGATCTTCCTAGAAAAAAATATTAAAAATTTGGAAGGTTCCGATGAAATCAATCAAACAACTTACATTACTAAAATATACCTAAAAACATATATTTATCAAATTAATGTCTATGTGTTTATTTTGGAATAAGGCTTATGGAATTTGAATTTAAATGGGAATTTTTTTAGTAGTAGGGAAAAAAAAAATTATCTCAAAAATATGTATGCTCCTTTTACCTTTCAATTTAGTTAAATAATGTCATAACAAGAGCATGTTGTTTTAATATTTTTATATCTATATATATATATTTAATTCATTTATTATTTTTTTATAAACAATAATAAAAATGATTTAAAAGTCAGTTCTAATTTTCAAAAATTATATATATTAAATAATTATTTATTTTGTTGAAATCAGCAATTGAGTTTATCTGACTGGATTCATCACCTAGATTAAACTAAACTTTAATGTGGTGGACAGCGTGTATGACAAGGCTAATCACATAATTAAATTTGACTTTGTGTGGTGGAGAGCGTGCCATTTACCTGTTTCATGCAATGCAACCTTGAACCTGCTGGCGTGTATCTTGTTATAATTAAAAATAGAGTCATAGGCTTACTGAATCTCCGGTTGAAACCCATGATCTCAGTCCGATGTTTAAGGTCACAATTCATTTAATGTTATATGTAATTCAAACGTACAAAGATTCGTAGAACGTGCTCGACACATGTTAGGTCTATGCCGCTCCCTCAACCCTCAAATCTCCTCTCCGCCTTTAAAGCCGAGCCAAAGCCGACCACATTTTTCTGTATCTCGCTACCTCCTTGCCGCCTCCTTCCCAGTTCGCAGGGTGGAGAGAATTGGCAGAAGCTTCTGTTTTGTTTTGTAGTTGAGGTTCTATATTTGCTTAACTTCTATGGAACGGTGTGCTGGAGGTAAGCAGAAAGCGGGATGGAGGGCTGGTTTTCAATGGAAATATGTAAGCCACTTGGCTGCCGTGTTGCGCCATGGTAGAATCCAACGTGTTACCAGTGGCTTAACTCGAAGCCGAGCCGTAAAACAGGCGGCGGATCTGTCGCTGGCCATGATGGCGATGGGTCGAACCGCGTGGAGTAGGGCCATCCTCCGGGAATACCTTGCCAGGAACAATAAATCCCGCTGCCAACGGCGACATGTAGTTAAATTCCCCGGTTCGGTGTCTGCCAAGAATAGCAGGCCCTGCAAAACGAGCTTTCCGTGCAAGAAGTCCATCAAGCGGGCGTTCCGACGGGCGTGCAAGTCCGGCACTAGCATCCGCTCAGAAAAGGGCACTCTGGCTTCTCGTATGCAGATACTCAGGCAGCTCATTCCCGGAGGCCGCGGTCTGGACACGCCTGTTTTCTTGGAAGAGGTCGCGGACTACATCGTGGCGCTCAAGATACAGGTTCAGGGCATGCAGGCGCTCACGAGCAGGTACACAAGTTAGAGCACTTGTGCTGCTTGAAAGGTCTAGGTATAATGTCGCAAGGTCGAATCTCGGGCCACACAGGCATGAATAAAAAACATTTTGCTCTTAGAACCTGATAGTATATATATAATCTGATAGTATATATATAATGGGTATACGTCGCAGAAACACCAGAAAATATTACACTGTGTCGAGGGTGTAGCGCTTCTAAAGAGAGATCCTAAATGATTTGGAATAAGCACACCAGGGAATTCGGATGAGGAACTTAGTTTGTATGTCATACATGTCTTCCAATATTAATTGCAGGATAGAAGTCTGTATCTTCAGGCTTCTATTTGACCCAGAAACTGTCTATATATTTTGCATTCTATCTGTCGATAGAAATTGGAGTTATTTTTAGATTATGTATTCAGCATGTCTGATAAATATGAAATTATAATATTAGGCTTCTGTTTGGAAATTTGCCCGTTTTTTATTTTCTAGAACTGGAATTACAGAATACATAGCAGAGTTGGCACTCACGCACTACTGGCTCAGGTTTCCAGCTTTTTTTCTGCTTTTCTAAACTAATAATTTCACATGCCCGAACCAATAGACAGCCCTCAGCAATCGGGAAATAAGTGGCTTACAATGCTGAATAAATATGAAATTATAATATTAGGCTTCTGTTTGGAAATTTGGCCGCTTTTATTTTCTAGAACTGGAATTACAGAATACATAGCAGAGTTGGCACTCACGCACTACTGGCTCAGGTTTCCAGCTTTTTTTCTGCTTTTCTAAACTAATAATTTCACATGCCCGAACCAATAGACAGCCCTCAGCAATCGGGAAATAAGTGGCTTAGCACAGGGGCGTAAGCCAATGATCTTTGGTGTAGGTAAAGATTACGAATTAGCTAATGGATAGTCACTTACCTGTTAAGAATTATAATTAATGATAAATTTAGATTTTTTTTAATTCTAGTTATATAATATAGATTTATCTTAATCACTGATTTAACCTGAGTAGAGCGATCAAATTTTTTCAGTGCAAATTTAGCTTGTAAAAGATAATGCTTAATTTATTTATGGTTTAAATTGTATTTTTGAATCTTATAGAGATTAGATGTGAATTGAGCCATTTTATCAACTCACATTAAAATGGTATTTTTATTATTGATATATTTTTAAGTATAAGTCAATATTAATTCATATTAAAATATTTTTTTCATAATCCACTTAGATATTTTATTTAATACAACATTAAAATATTTTATCTTAACATTCTTTATATATATATATAAAGTTGATATTATTAAAAATTTACTCAATTTATTTTTATAACCTCTAATTACTTCACATGAAATTATATTAGATCATATAAACAAGCAATTTTATATATATATATATATATATATATATATATATATATATATATATATATATATTATATCTCACATTATTTTTCTATTTAAAAAAGTTTATTTTTATTTTAAGATATATTTACACGACTTTTACAATAAACTGTACAATAACCTTTTAGACTCAATTATTTTTTTATCAAAAATATATTATTTTAAACTCTAATATATTTATCTATTTATTATAATAATATTTTCAAAAATACAATAACAAATTAAATTAAATTATTATTTCTTTTTCTAAAATCTCTAGCTCCTCATGACACCTTACCCTCCATCCTTTCATTGCTCAATTCATTAATCTTGCATTGTATTGCTAGCTCAGTGCCACTCAACACAAAATGGATTGTAGAATAAACCTCTAAATTCAATTATTATTTTTTATTTAAAATTTTATTATTTAAAAATATAATATATTTATCTATTTGTTATAAAAATACTTTAAAAAAACAATAACAAATTAAATTAAATTATTATTTCTTTTTCCACAGTGCACTGCTTCACTTTCGCCAAGGTTTCTAGCTCCTCATGGCACCTTACCCGCCCATATTTCTTTCGCCAAGGTTTCTAGCTCCTCATGGCACCTTACCCGTCCATCTTTCATTGCTCAATTCATTAATCTTTTGTTGTATTGCTGGTTCATTGCGATTCATTGGATCTTGTAGCATTCTCTCATTTTTGCTCCTCTCATTTTCGCTCTTCGCCATCTTGTAATTTTGGAACCCTCAAGAATGGGTAATAGCATTAATACTAATTTATATTACTCTATAGAATGTTTGTAGGGTTTTAACGGTAAAGTAGCATTAATACTAATTTATATTACTGTATAGAATGTTTGTAGGGTTTTAACGGTAAAGTAGCATTAATACTAATTTAGATTACTCTATAGAATTTTTGTAGGGTTTTACGGTAAAGTAGCATTAATACTAATTTAGATTAACCTATAGAATTTTTGTAGGGTTTTAATGATAAAGGAATATGATTAACCAAAAAGATGTAATCCCCCTCCATTGTTGCAGAGATTGACCTCTAATTTCCATATGTGATGCCGATATGATTATTTAGTGGTGCTTTTCAACTACAAAACGAGGTCATGACCTAACCACTGCTGTCCTTTTTCTTCCTTTAGGTTATTCTGCTAATTTGCGTATTGCCAGCTATCTCTCTGTCAATGTAAAATAAATAAGTACGGTTATATGAAAGCCATTTGTGTAATCTTTTGTAGTGTAAATGTTAGAATTGATTTTCCAATGCTAAGTCATTCCTACAAATTTAATTTTCAGATCAGGGGTTTTTCTATGCTCAAACAGTGGAAGAAAATACATGTAATTGCATTTATTTCCGTTGTGTTAAAGTAAAAAAGGAAACAATTTAGCTGAGGGAAAATTATGCATACGTATATATAAATTAAGCAACGATGACAATTTGCTTATATATATATATGTTTATGTTTTTCTTTTAAAAAACCTGAACTTTCCTTATCGACTAAAAGAGCATCCGCTGTAATGTAATTTATTAGTACACAAATGCATAGATATGAGATGAGAACTATGTATATTAATTCATCAAATTTTTATTGGATCTATACAATCTGTTATATGAGAGTTTGGTACTTTTACGATTAAAAGAATAGGATTGGATATACACGGTATATTATATCTGTTTTTTTAAGTTTTTTGAATTTTTATTAAATTAATAAATAAATGTACTTTAATATGAGTTTGAAGGGATCAAATTTCTTGTGTAAAATATAAATGTTATTTTTTATTGTTTAAATTGTATTTTTGAATGGTAAATAGATTATATAAGACCAAATAAAAGTTAAGAACAAATAAAATATTTGGCCATAGAAACTGAATTTTATTTTCTGTATGTACAGATATATACAAAGTTTATATCCACATAAATTAGTTAACATTAATATTAAATAGTTTATTTAAACCTCTTACTGAAATATTTTTGAAAAGTATAAGATTTAAACATCTTATTCACACATTTTTTAACTTCTAATTACTTTATATCATATTCATTTTTTTAAAATATAAATCACATTATTTTTCTATTCAGAACATAATTTTTAAATTCAACATTTGAAAAGTTTATACTTACCAGCATAGATCCATTTTAAATACATATCTAACATGAGTCTAGAGGGATCCAATTTCTTCAAGTGCAATTTTTTTTTATGGAACCCCATTATTTAAATATTTTGTATAGTTTATTAATTTTTCTCACATTATTTAAATATTTTGTATAGTTTATTAATTTTTTTGTAAATATTTTAATTTTTTTTATCTGGGCAAACATGAATAAAATTTCAATTTTGATGACAGATAGATAACATTATAGCTAATAAATTGTTTCAACTAAAAATTTAAATTCATTTGAATTTAACTTTATACACCCATAAGAAACACTAGGAATATTTTTGGTACTCTATTATGAAATGGTAAAGAGGAGATTCCTACATAGAGTAGACATTGAAGGTAAGATTGATAGGAGTCTCACAACTGTGAAAAGTTTGCGAAGTGTTGCTGATTTCTCGAGACTTTCAATGTGAGCACGCTTGCAGTTGTAGATATAAATTAAAGCTATAATAAGGTGAATATTTACAAATTATTACAAATAATTCACTTTAGTACAAATAAGATTTCATGCACTAGGATAGACCAATGATTACTCATGGTGGTTTAAGGAGTAGGAGGAAAAGTGAATGGTGAATCTTATGAACACAAACTAAGAATATGTCCCACAATTAATCATAGTGATTCAAGTAATTTTCTCTTAACGGTTAGACTCTCACCAAAAACACACTGGATCAAATTGCTAAGCAAGAATTATAAATGGTTAGAATTATACTTATTGATCTAGATTAAGGGTAAATCCCAGCCATGCTATGAAGAACTAAGCTTTCATCCATGAATGAAGAAAAATGGATGGGCAGTTGGTCAAGCATGATGGAATGCCCTTTTTTCATGAATAGATGGGATTTACTTCACAAAAGTTAAATCAACCACTCAAAATCATTTTGAAATTGTTTTTTAAAAGGGATGAGAGGGTAGGAAGATGATTTTTTTGAACAACCACTATTATTCCCACTAAACAAAATAATTGACCTAATCCTCTCATGCAACAGGAATAACCCTAGATAGAGAAAAGCACAAATGCCACAAAAGGTTGGCATTCCATTGATATAGGGGATGTGTATGGCCCACCTTCTCTTCCACTACCTCAATGATTCTCTATCTTCTAGGAAGTTTCTCTATGACTGTTTGGGTCTCAAACTTATGGGATTATGATTTTTCTAGGGGGGGCATGTATTGCTATGGCATGACCTAACCCAAGTTGAAAGTTATATTCCTTGGTTAGTTCTTTGCAACAAGCTACTGCATGGCCCAAATGGATATTGTATGTGAATGTTACACCCTTGGGAAATTGATGTGCCAACTAAACACCTCTCAACCCATAGTTTTTTTGGGTTTCCATATTCTAGGTATATGGTTTTGGACCTCTAGGGTTCCTTCTTTATGTTAAAATACTATTCTTTTATCCTCTTGTAATAGCTTTTCTAAATGCATGAAATTGCCATCTCTCTTTATAGACATAACTACCAAAATTCTAGCCAGTTTTTGTTCTACAGTGCTTTTCTATTTCATTTATTAATAGAAGTTGGGTTTTCACCATATTACTACGCTTTCTGATATATTTCTCCATGTTTGTTTCATTGCATTTATTTACTTCCATTTTACTCATTATACAACCCAATTCATACATTTGTGGAAGATAGATCAATTACATGATTCACATTATTTAGGGAAGAGTTTTGAGTAGGGAGAACATTCATACCATAAATGGCCAATATTTATCTTCTGAAACTAGATCAATAATCTATGTTCATATATAATTATTAATGAAAAAATTGAGAGAATTTTGAACTTGTCATGAATGGTCAAGATATCACCTTCAATTTTAAATTAATGGTCCAAAATCCATAAATAAGGATCTCCCCTATTTCTCTAAATATTTCAACTTGTGGTATTGGAATGAAAGGGAAGGATACTCCACCAACCTCAAAAATGGTTTCATGTGGAAAAGCCTACAAGAATAATAATACTTATAGAAAAGAAAATGGAAAACGTTAACAAAGAAAAAAATGAATGAAAGACCAGGAATATTGAAAAAAAAAGAGAGATGAAGAGAAAGGATAGGGTAATAATGACATGGGAAAAACTTAGTTCGAACCAATAGGGACATCTAGTTACTAGGAAAATTACTTGTTGATTCTCAATGGGAAACATAATATATGGCATGGAGAACTAGAAACATGCAAGAACCATTGAAGTGACATAATGTTTGATTGGGAGCTCGTTTGAAAAGAGAAGATAATCATAAGAAATTTATGGTAGAGGACAAAAATATAAAAGGATAAATATCTATGACATAGTATAATTGATCCTCCAAAGGAAGAAGGACACAATGTTAATGTGGTAATTGAGAATTTTATGTATGAAAAAAATCATGAAGTCGACTAAATAATTGAACAATGAATATCAAGGACAAGATCCTTTTGACCATGAATAAGAATTCAAAGAATTGATTGTTAATTTGGGGAATGAAGAGATAGAATCTAATGAGTAGAAGGATTTAGATGATACTTTAGAATTGGCGGAAACCACACGAAGCTTGGAACTTGAAATTTAGACCTATCAAGTAAACAATGAGAGGATGATGAGACCACGGGAAAGGAAAGGTCAAAGAAATACTCTATTTATTCAGAGCTTAAATGAAGTGTAGAGATAGAGTGATGTTTGGACCAAAATAACTTAATGATATTGACAAGTAGATGGTAAAGATCAAGAAATATTTCAAGGTTGCATGGGAGATGATAATCAGTAACAACACAATGAAAATTCAAAATTATTAAGCATTCATTCTTGAAAATTAAATGAAAGAAAAATTCCTTAAACTTGGGGATCTATACTAAGTTTCCAACTAACTATTTTGTACCTTTGCAAATCCTAAATATGATAGAACCTAGTGCATATAAGTTTGCATTACCGACATAAGTAAATGATCATAATGTTTTCCATGTGTCTTTCTATAAAAACCATGTTCACAATCCTAACCATGTTACTAATTAGGATTTCATTCATGTTGAACTAGCAGGAAACTCCTATATATAACTAGTACACATCTCAAATAAGAAGGTAATGATGCTCTATAATTGAGCTATAGGATGAGAAGAGGTGCATAGGAAGAACATTGATCTTGAAAAATAAATTTGCAAACTACAAGATGTGATGCAAGAAGCATATCCATGTTTGATTTAAAAGTTTGGATACTTTAGATAATCTAAAGGCTCTAAATTTGATATGGTGGGTAAAGGATAAATATTGTGCATTATAAATATTAGTTTGACATCAAGAATCACCTTGAAAATGGCACAAAATCTAAAGGAGAGGGGAAGGAGGGGCATTGGTGGGGAGGTGTAATAACCTAGCTTGGTTCTTGACCTTAATGTATGTGTAAAGTTCACATGGATATGAATTTATATCTATGTGGAAAGAAGTATAAGAAATTACATTGAAAATAAACACAAATCTAATTGACCGACTACAAATAGTGGAGACCACACTATAATAGAAACCATGATTTAATGAGAGGGAAAAGAAATGGGATGTAAAGGGTCCTTAACACAATACTAAAAATGTATTCATTTTGATTTATTGCTTACCTAACTTGAGAGTAGATGTCCTTGACAAGATATATGAAGACTAGGTATGAAGGATGTGGTGTCATTTTAAGGGAGGGTTTTACGGGTAGTTATTTATTTATTGTTCTTGATATTTTGATAGTATATGATTCAGGTAGATATTAGTGTCCACCCGTCTATTCCACCTGGACCCCCACTATTATTTCTTTTCAATTTTCTTAATTGTATCATACCTTACTATTTTTGGAATTTTTTTGGGTCCTAAACTTCCGGAGCCATTTTGAGGGACTATAAGACACTTCTAGGACAAAATGAGAAAATGGAAAAGTCCCAATTTAATTCTCTAATTCTTTTCAACCTCCTCTTTGAGATATTCGAAACTAGATATTATGATAGCCAAACAAAGATTGTATGTCAAAGTTACGACCTTAGGAAGTCGATGTACCAATTTACCCAAACGAGGCCCACAATTTTGGCACTTCATCTCCTAGGGTTAGATTTTTGGATGTTTATAGTTTTCCATTATTTCTCAATAATAAATATTCCTTTGAGTCTCATTCTAATATAGTTCATAGGCATGTAGCTGCCACATCTCTTCTTAGAGATCAGCCACTATCCTTCGAGCTAGTTTATTTCCATTGCTGTATGTAAGCATATTTTATTTCTTTGATATTAATGAAACAAATTTTTATTTCTACTACATCTCTATGTTTATGTGTATATCTATACTTTTTTTGTTCCTTCATAAGTCTGTTGTAACACCCTCCTCAGACATCTACTCAAGTAACCAGCCAACTAGGGTAAACATGTCATGAGAGGCTGCTATAGTTTTCCTCGACCTCCTATGTAACCTTAAGCAAATGGATTCGATGAAACATGACAAGCAGACCTTCCACATCATCTATAGGACCCCTCAGAAACTTTCCAGCACTTTAGGCAACTTTCCCCTAGATCCCACTGAAATTTTTTATCACTTGCCCTCTGGACGCTCTCATGTTTTTGGCATGTCAACGTACAGGGGCCTCTGACCACCCTCACAAGTCTGCATGCCAACATCTAGGGACTAATTTGTCGAGTTCCGTGCTAGTGTCCCTGGGATTTGAGCCACTTTTTTAGGCCGAGAGCCCAGGTCACTGTTGAGAATGGAACGACTTCTTAAGAGCAGTAAAATAATAGGGAAATAATGTTGCAAAATAAATTAGTTAAACAAGCCCTTAAGTAGACCCCTACTAGCCATGACAGGCATTTCATCAAACATATCACCAACATGTAATCTACAAGTGTAAACGACATAATTAAGCATAGGGATCTCATATTTATCTAAGAACCGCTAAGAACCATTGTTCCCTCATGCCAGTTGCTACATTATCATCTATTAGGTCATAGATACATTTTCCATTCACTCACAAGTAAAAACATAATGAAATCCATACATAGTTGTTGTCATAAAAGATACATATAACTAGCATAGTTACGACAAAAATAGCATGAGTACATCAACCATAAAATCCACATATAAACCAGTAAATTTACACATGAAAACCAAGGGAATGAATTTCTCATTAATGAATGCAGAAACGAACCGGAGATGGGACTTCCACTTTCCACTCGACCATAGATTGGTTGATCCAAGTCTCTCTTCATCCAATGAACACTAATCCATATTTCAAGCCTAAATGTGGGAATCATAACCAACCAAAAATAACCAATCAAGAATGGATACTACCAGAGCTCCCCACCTACACTGTCAGGAAATTGAGTGCCTCCTAGTCTCTCAGGCTTTACTGTAATCCATAGTCTGATCTAGGGATCACTAGGCCGTACACTGAAATTCACTCTTTGGGCTTTACCATACATCCCATCCCAAGACTACTAGGCCCAACAAAGATAAATCCACCTCTTATCTTTACTATATATCTTGGCATTCACCAGAAAGGATTCTTAGGTCCACCGATGCACACAATCTTGGCTTCACCACAAACCACACTCTAGCACAAGGGGTTACTAGGCTAGTGGTTTTATCCTGATCCATGTTCTAGTTCAGGGACCACTAGGCCATGTATTTTTCATTTCTAAGATCCACCCAACTCAACTTTGAATCCATCCGATAGTCCATCTCAACCAGAGTATGAGAACCCATCTCATCAAGGCTATCAGGAAATGGCAAGGCTAGACTGAAAACATTTTCATACCTGGAAAAACCAATGCGATGAAAACAAAGAACCAAATTCAATATCATGCATGCCAAATATAGCAAGGAAAACACACATGCAAATCGATACCTAAAAAGAATCATGTTATAGTTGCTTGATCTTGCCTTTCCTTGCTTGATCTTTGCTTCCTCTTGCCTTCTTTTCCTTTCTTGTTCCATTGCCAAAGTGCTCCAAGAAAAATCTAAGTTTCCAATACCGATAGAGAGAGAGAATAATGAGAGAGCTCCAAAACTAACTGAAAAAAGGTTACCCACTGATCCTAAGAATCCTTTTTATGAATGAGGCCTCTATTTTCTTCATTTTCCATTATTTTCCTTCATTTTCATCCTCACATGCAACATGTGACCTTTCAACTTAATTTTCTCCTAATTTCCATTATTTCCATAAATAAAATACCAATAAATGCATCTTTGCCTTTCAAAGCCTTTTTTGTAGCCTTTGCCAATTTCCTTAGCCATAATAAACCAAATAACCGCCCACTAGGATGTTTTTCCCACCATTCATCTTGTAATACATGTCCCATGGGTCGTGCTCTTATATATTTCTACATGAGTCTTTAATGAGGGTTGTTACAGAACCCTCCCCCTTAGGGGAACGCCATCCTTAGTGTTCAATGAAACCTCTAACCAATAAGATTACTGAAAACAAAATACATTACCCATGGAAATTTATAGCATAGCTCATTGCAGTATTTACAATGACCATCTGCTAAAACATGGCAAACATACCGTTTACTAAAGCTTGATGACATAGATCATTAAGATATTTACAATAATAACCACATATACACACATACACATTTGCTTCAACTAGAAAATAATCATAATGTCTATGGAGCTTTATAAATCCAACTCGATATAGTATTTACAATAATACACACATATGCACATTTTCTCAACCAACAAATAAAAGGATACGATGCCTGCATCTACAACAAGGGAATCTGAAGGTTCACACCTCCACCCTCAAAGTAATATTAGGATTCACCTCCTTCCCAGGAAGTCCAGAATCCATTGCAAGGTGAAATATACATATAATGTCCCGCGTTATAATCTGGCATCACATGTCCTCTCAGTGAACAGTTATTGGCTCATTGTTTGAGGGAAAACTCCCAATGTGCATCTCATTCCATCTGGAAATGCTACTGACCAAAAAAGATATATCCCCAGAATTTCCTTCTTTACTACATAGTCCCTCGGGAAATTCAGTCACCTGCTTCCGTGTAGTCACACACTTTCCAAGTTCTGCTAGCACCACCATCCCAGAAATTCCATCCCTTGGAAAGGCTTCCTCACATCAGAAAATACAAAAACCAGGCATATCCCTACCTCAAAACCATCATACTGGTCATAACATGCTCATGGCAATCAATGGATGATATTGGGTATGAGTTTCCCACAATGGCCCTGTTGCTGAATACTTTACTGGCATATTGCTACCTGTTCCGATTACTTTCAATGTTGTTGCTAATTCTTGCTCTCGATTTCAACCACCCAACCGATCATTTTTGTGCTTCCTATACCAAGAACATACATTGCATAAGGTACACTTGCAATCCTGTTTACTTCTTGTCATAACAAGTCAAACTAGCATCTTTGACCAAATCATCATGTATAAACATATTAGATTAGGTTAGCTCAAAACACAACCATCATAAATCAAAATTATAAATCAGATCTAACCATCATAATCTAGAATCATAGATTACATGTAATCATCATAGACCAAAATCATAAATCAGATGCATAATAAAACTGAAATAGAATGCTGATACTTACCCTTTAATCAACCGTAACATTATGTCTTTTTCCTTATTCCATACACACACCCAATCAGTTGCCACACTCGTTAAACACCCAATGCCTTCTCCTCAACCATGTACAAATATACATAGTGTTCATCACACACACAAAACCACATGACACACAACACCCTACAATACATGCACCTACACCTCACATACAACTCGTACACCTACACCTTGTGTACAACAAAAAAAATGCATACACTTACACCCAATGTATGATACAACACAATACATATACATATACAGAGTACAACACAATGAATACACATGTCACGATACCACGACTACACAATGCACCTACACAGTACTGCATGCTCGTAACAAATCATATATGAGATGCACATAATACTACATGTACACCAGTACCACATGTAAAACATGTACCCGGTACCACTTGTACACTACACCACGTACACAACGTGTACGTTATATCACATCTACATGACACCTTCTTCATAATGTGTACACAACACCACATGTACATCACACCATCTATACAATGTGTACATAATACCACATGTACACAGTACCACATGCACGACATGTACACGACACCGCATGTACACAACATCACATGCATGACATGTACATAGCACCACCCGCACACAATGTCAATTGTACAACATGTACACAACACCACTCGTACATACATGCACACAATAACATATGTACAACATGCACGCAACACCACATGTACATAACACTACATATCCAACATGTACATAGCACCATCAATACCCAACACTGCATATGCAATATTCACACAACACTATCTATACCACTCTATAAAACATATAAACATGTGCACAGCAGTAGCACCTCACATTTGAAAGCACAATGTCTCTTCCAAGAAACCTTGCTTCCAGTGTCTTATCCATGCTTGTCCCACCATGTCGCAGATCGCAATGCTTTCATTTGGCTGATGCATCCCTTGGTATAGCCTTTCCATAACACAAACATAATATATTGAGATAATATCGACTCAAAACCACATGATACTTACCTCATAGATTTGTCAGAACTACTCCTCCCAATTGATTCCTCATATCTTCAATCCATTCAACTACATAATCAATCAATCTTCCACAAGAATGATCCCTGATGACCATGTCAGACAGTGACATAAATATGTGGATACATACATATATATACATAAACATTAGCATAAACAATCATGATCTTGTGAGACAACGATATGCATACGTACACATACGTACATATTAACATCAACATAAACAATAATTATCTAGTGAGTCAACGACATACATACATACATATGTACATATAAAAATTATCATAAAATAATCATGATACATGACAACTTTGTACACAACATTCATTCATACATACATGCATATAAACATTAGCATAAACATGATTACAACATAATTACCAAATACCATAAGGTCAAGATTAACATAACTCCCTTTATATGTTCACACCATGCACAACATTGAAAATAATCATTCGCAACATAGCTAAGGTATCTGATGCCTTTGATCCATTTAATTCACCTAACCTTTCTTGATTACCTTTCCCATGACTGTCCTACCATCATCTATTTATGCCAATGAATCTAACTAGTCCAACTCGTTGTCATACTCTTTCCTTCAACTTCATTTATACTTGGGCTTCACCTGAGTCTTACATTACCTACTAGGTTTCATTTCTCTCTCCTCGAGACCCATTAACTTTCCTTTTTCAAAACCATTTCCCAAGACTCACAAAACAACAAAGGTAAGGCAAGAAACAAATAGGAAGAAAACAATGAAAGTTAATAGCAATACGACAACACTAACAAAGTGGCATGACCATACACTAGACATAAACAAAACTGCAAATCAAATGGAAGAAAATCACAAAAGACCAAAATCATAAGGCCAACAATAGACACCATGACTCAATCCCCATGGTTCCCAATGCTTCCAAAGGAAGGCTCAACCTAATCCTTCTTCAATATTTAATGGTAGTCTCTTTGTCATGCAATCCCTTGCATCATATTTCCATGAATGGATAATTGTCAATGCATATATAAACATAACAAAATACTAGTTACCTTACCTTGTTGCGCCAAACAAATTACCTTGTAACTAGACATGTCCATGCATATAGCACGTATCCACATAATTTCAAACAAATTAGGGTTTATAACACTTTCGGTATGCTAAGCACTATTTTTTTGGAATTAGGGTTTCCAAACATAGACAAAGGAATTCTTGCCCAATTCCTTTCTTCTACCTTTTTACTTTGTTGCAATAAAGTCTTACTATGCATTGTCACATCACCCAACTATTAGTTGTATAACACATCAACTATTACCTTGTGAACCTCATACCGAGCATGTTACCCTGCAACTTCTAATATATGTTAGCCATATGCTCCAAATATCAAGAAAATCATATATATGAATTTGAGATCAACCTTTACCAAGACTAACAATCTTGTCATAATCCATAGTCATAATATAGTCATTAGACATAGTGCTACAACTCTCACCTATTACACTAAAGTACATGTCAATTTTCTTAACACATATGTGTTAGTACAACCATCTTAAAATAATATTATTTGAACACATACTCATATTATTCAATTCATCAAATATTCAACCAACTTGCAACATACCATGTTAAATAAATTAGCTAGATGACATAATAGACAACAAACACTCAAACACCAAATAGTTAACATAATCAAACAATGAAGCACCAAATATACGACATACGCAAACTCATAACTTAATGTATCTAAGGGGAGGCTATCTTGTCTGCACAATCAAGATACATTAGCATGATATAACTTCACAACATACCAATTCAAACATAAATAAGGTCATGATATCCATAATAGTCACTAGCTAGCATGTTCACATCATAAACTCATAAATAATTTTCATTCATGCATAAGAATCACATATGCACTATCAGTCTATATTAGTACACTACAAGAAAAAAGGACATTGGTGAGGGTAAAAAAATGTCACCATAAGCTCATTGGTGATGGTCAAAGGAGCATTCATCACCAAAAATTGAATGTCACCAAAGGTGGCATCACCAAAAGTATAGGTGTTGTAGTGACATACAAATTCAGTCACCAATAATGATTTATAATGATGGATAACGACCATCACCATTTCATATGAGAAATGGTGATGGACCATAGCCTCCGTCACCAAAAACTTAACGTCGCCAAAGGTGGCCTCGCCAAAATTATAGGTGTTGTAGTGACATTCAAAGTTTGTCACCAATAATTATTTATAATGATGGATAGCGATTGTCACCATTACATATGAGCAATGGTGACGAACCATATCCTCGGTCACCAAAAACTGAACTTCACCAAAGGTGGCATCGCCAAAAGTATAGGTGTTATAGTTGACATTCAAGGTCCATCACGATATTGATTATAATGATGATAGTGAACGTCACCATTTCATATGAATACTAATGATTTATTGTGATGGATATTTAATGGTCATTAATATTGGTGCATATATATGGTGACGTTCGTTGACCGTCACCAAAAGTTGCATTGCCAGAAGTAGGTTTTGTGGTGACATTCAAGATTCGTCACGAATAATGACTATAATAATGGATAGCGACTATCACCATTTCATATCAATAACAATGATTTATGGTTACGGAGCTTTGAGGGTTGTCACTGTTGATGTGTATATATGATGGCGTTTGTTGACACTCACTATTTCATATTTTTGGTGAGGGTCAAAAAATGTCACCGAAGTTCATTGGTGATGGTAAAAAGAGCCTCCGTCACCAAAAATTCATCATTGCCATTCCATATGGATGTTAGGGCATGATGGAATTGAACCACCAACCTCCTTCTTGTAAAGAAGATGCTCTTCCATTGAATTAGCACCCTTTAAAGAATTATACTTTTAAAAATTAGACCTTGAAACTTCATAAATTGTAAATTATACAACTTTCAATAAATTATAAAACTTTGTTAAGTCTTGGAAAATCTTTTATTAAAAAATAACATAACATTGAAGTTGTGAGTCCCTACCTAAGGGTTACGGAAGCTATGAAAAGTGAGTGGAGGGAAAAATAGTTATGTATAAGATATTCAATATGTTCAGTTGAATACTCAATTAGAAGTGAAACTCTTAAGACATTTATAGCCTATAAATGACCTATAATTATCAAACCTAAAATCTCCAATCACACCAAACATTGATTTCTCACCTTGTGAATCAAGTAAATATATAGTGACAGCATAAAAATCTGCCTCTGAAAAACTGATTTACATGCGAAAAAATAAAAAGAAATGAGTACATATGATGCAATTATGAATAATTAGCTACATGTTTGAATCCTACTAGCTATGGGGTTTAGAAAACTAAATGGGAGAGATTCTCATTATTAATTAATTCAAGATCTCAAAATACAATGATCAATAACAATGATTCTATGTAACCACTAAACAAATGTTAAAATTGTAAACATAAAGTTTGATTAATATTTAATACACCAACAAAATATCCAAGGGGCATTCAAATACTTCCAAATCTACACCAAGCACGAGTATAGAAAGATGTAATTTCATGGATACGAGGAAAACATTTTCTACCTCTCAATGATAACTATGTCTTCCCACAAGTACTTCAACTAGCAAAGGGATGTGAAGACAAGAACCTAAAAGAAAAAAAAAAACTACGCTACAAAAATACAATTGGGGGGTTTTGAACCCAAGTATCCATGTAAATACAAAGCCCAAACACCTCACTTCTTTCCTCTAGACCACACATCCATGGGCTCAAAGCTTTTAGTTTTAAATGGAATCATCTTAAATTTCATTTGATTCTCTATGTTAGCATTGGTAGATATTACCAGTAAACAGTGAGGTTTAAATAAGACAAAATTATATGCTTAAACAACCAACAACATACAAAATGTCACTAAGCTTATGACTCACTCTTTGACCGAACATAATTTTGTTTGTTGTCTCTCCTCAATGTCGCGGTAATGGTTCAACTCTTATAACTAAGTCTTTTCAAAACCTATTCATCATGGGGAAAGATTTAGCACCAACAAATAGGCTTATTATTATGTTGACCTCAAAGTTTGAAAGGAGGTGGAACTCCATATCCAGAGCACTCAATTGGTGAGTCCTTCACTTTAATGTGAAGAATTTCTTTTTTTTAATTTATGCATTACAAAATTATATTATGAAAAGACCCATTAACAAATTTTCACAGATATAAACATCAAATGAAAAATGTATATTTTTAGCACGATACCTGGGAATGGTTACAAAGGAAAGAAAGAAAAAGAGAAGCAATTGCAAGAACAAAAGAACAAAAGAAAACAAATCGTAGAGAGATAATTCAATAACCTCCAAATGAGTCACAAAACAATCTAGTCATCTTTGAATCTCTTATAGGAATATGGGAACTATTTTCAGCTAGTGCATTGATGCGCTGTGAGGGAAAGATTAATGGATTTAGCCTCTTCTAGTGCCTGACCCTCACTACTTGCCAAGCATAACCAAAATTAAATTAGAAAAGTTCCAAGAAGAAACATCCAAAGCCTTTGGAGCATTGTATTAACAACAAACCTATACCAAAAATGGTTATATATCTATATCTATATCTATATATATATATATATATATAGATATATATATATATATATATATATATATATATATATATATATATATATATATATATATATATATATATATATATATATATATATATATATATATATATATATTAGCAAATAACAAGGCAAGCAGGAGTCCCCAAACTGTAAACACCAAAATTTATAGCAATCACAATGGAATACATTAGGTGTTCAATCATTCAGCTCTAGCAACAAACATTGAATTTCAAAGGACAATAAGTTTTCCACCAGTTTGCCTAGCAGCCTATATCAAAGAGAAATCCAGTAGACAAGCAACATTGCTTCCAATTTATATTTGGAGAAAAGAGAAAGGAAATGAAGAAATAATTGAAAAGGACAAAATAGTTGCATTGTCTTGATATTAAAATTACAAAAACTCAATTAGATGGTTATCCCAAAGGGATAAAAATAGGCTTTTACTTATATGAGATAGGGAAATTGAAACTAGTAATGCAGGACTTAGAGTCAAAATTTATAGTGACTTTAAAATGGTTGGCTGAGGAAAAGCTTAGAAAAAAACCAACAAAGATCTTGCTAGGATTTTTAAAATGCAAAATTTTTCTTTAAAGTAATTATATTCTCCATGCATTAACACCATGTTTCCCCTCTGTTGGAACAATGAAGCAAAGTTATCATTCATGGAAATGAAATATGTAAAGAAAAATGGGTAAAATGACACCCAAAAGGTCACTTTAAAAATAGATTTTTTCCTCCTACCTATGCAACTTTCTTCAAAAAAATAGGTATAGAAAAAAAACAACAAAGACCTTTATAAGCTTTTAAAAATGGAAAATTTTTCTTTCAAGTAATTATATTGTCCATGCTTTAACACCAGGTTTCCCACCCGTTGGAATAATGAAGTGAAGTTCTAATTCATCGAAATGACATGTGCAAACAAAAATGGGTAAAATGAGACCCAAAAGGTCACTTTAAAAAATAGATTTTTTCCTCCTACCTGTGCAACTTTCTTAAAAAATTTGGCACATTTCTAATTTTTATAAATTGTGAGTCTGCCAATTTTTCAGGCCTAGTTCTCATTTTTTCTTGGTCTTCGATATTTATTAACAAGTTGTGTAACACTAAAACACCTGTTGTACAACCCACAATATGCACATTATATTATAACAAATGCATCGGGCAGTTTATCTGCATACAATCAATCTTATTTATTTTTGTGATTAAAAGAATGTACATTAAAAAAATCATCAACCAAGACCATACACCTTCAAAACATGTTCTTGTTAACTTACATATGGCCTAGCATAATCCACCTAACAAAGTGATTCATCCTTTTCCTTGGAAAAAGGGGAGGAGAGACCTAAAGGCCTAAAACATTAATAATAAAATCTTAAGATTGCAACTTCTAGAATTGTAATGGGAACACATTTTTCTATACATAAGAGATCAATTACAAAACTGTAAAATGGAGCTATAAATGATCTCTTTTGAAGCACCAAATCCACAAATTAAAAACTTACTCCAATGAAAAGGCTTGTTCGCCTTATCAATTTAGATTGAAAGCAGGTTGTCTTCCAATTTGGAGTGTGGGTAGCAGTTTCAACAAGAAATCTACATAGGCAATGAGATGGCATATTTATGAACATTATTGATATGAGCACCGTACCAACAATTTGAATACTCATACAAGAAAGTATGCAAGTATTAGAGGAGATTGTAGAAACTGTCCACATCTCTATAAACTCATTTGTACGATGACATATATAAAGAGTAAAAACTATGGGAGAGCATTCATGTTTGACCCACTATATGCAACCATTGTGTTCAGACAGGGAAATATGTCTATTCCAAAGTAACAGTTACACTTCTAATGTTCCATGTATCCACTTGGGGTATCAATGAGTATCCAAAGATGATTGCATGGATACAAGGAAGCACTCTCTACTCGTCAATGATAACTATCTCCTCCCACAAATACTTCAACTATAAAATAGGTGTGAAGGCAATAACCTCATATAAAAAGGATCTACACAATACAAAAATACAACGTATGTAAAGATGCAACTGCAAGTATATAAGGAATAAAAAAATACACCATCCCCCCTCTGCCTTTATAGAATAGATCTAGGGGAATAACAAAAATGTCCATAAAGAATAGGATTAGAGTGGGCAAAATAAAAATGATAAGCACAACACTAACCAGCAACAAAATCTACTAATTTGAACATGTCTCCACATGCATTCAAACATTAGAGAAAACAAAAGAACCTGGCATGATTAATTACGCACTTGATAAATTGGCATTTACTACTTTAGTAAAAAGGAAGAAAATCCCAACCTCTTTTCTATTGTCCTCTGGGATAAATCCTGTATGTATGGTATTGGAGTTTTTTCATACATTCTATCCTTACTCTCCAATATTAAAATAAGAGTTCCCAAATTTATTTCTAAATATGTCTAGTTTGTTTGATTTTGGACAAAACCTAGTCAAATCTTGTCAAATTCATGCAAGATGCAATGAGTTTTATTATATTTGCCTAAGCTAGTCAACAAACTTGACTGTTATAGAAATTTTTGAGCACTACAACCCCAAGCATGAAATGTCCATAAACCAAGGGCTCCTAAGTCCCTAAAAGTGTTGTTCTAACCCCTAAAGGAACAAGGACAACTGATTACAGCTTCTCCCAGAAGTTCTCCATGAAAAACTGCTCAGAATTGGTCAAAACAGGATCATTTCAGTTGCTCCACTGGCCAAGTGCGTTGCATCTCACCTAAATACTCTGTGTGGGTGCGTTGCATTTCAAAAAGCCCTTCTATGGGGTGCGATGGGCGAGAAATGACAAATGGCAGTGTCATTCCGTGAGGTGGAGAGGCAATGGAAGCTTATAGAAACTTCTCCTATGACACTTGCCTCTCTGAATTCGACCAAGGATGAGTAAGAGATCATCAATCTCCAAGTGGAAGCAAGAACTATCAGAGGGAAGACACTAATAAAATCATAAGTTGACTCATCTCCATTACAGATATCTATATATGGATCCCTCATCCCAGAGATCAAGAGGCTGGAATTTTGCATATTGTAAGGAATTGTTGTTGGTTTCTTGAGACAAACATCAGATTGTTGGGTGATCTAAGCTTTGTATGAGGTGAAGATGGGCTTCCTTGCTGAGAGGTTGATGCTGGGTCAAAACAACTGGTTGTAACTCCTCTTGGCTCTTTCTTGTTTATCAATAAAAGCTATTCAAGTTTTCCTCCATACTCTTGTGTCATTGTTGTTTGTTGCATTTGTATGGTCAATTTACATCTGATCCTGGATTGTTTATGATTATAGATCCATGTCTTTGTATAGTGCTATGCTACTATGATCTTACAGGTACTTTGTGAAGCTGGGCATGCAAGGGAACAAGTACTGAAAGACTATCAAGGAAGAGAGGAATCAAATCAGGAGATTAGCGCAAGACAGAGGTTGGTCTTTATGTTCCTGTCTATCTATAATTTATAAAGGAAAAACAAAAGTAGATTTACTCTGTTTGTTTCTAAGGCAGCTGTCACACCTTAGTGGGATAGGGCAGTTCTATATAGACACTTTTCCCTGTAACAAAATGGCGACTCCACTGGGGATGAATTAGTTTGTTTGTTTATCATTCCTTGTTGTCTATTTCATAAACTTACAGGTAGCATTCGAACTACATTTGCCATAGAAAATGCAAAGTAGATAAATGCTACTTCAGTCCATCTACTGGATCTGTTTATGATTTAAATAGCTGATTCACAAACTCTCTGATTGCCCTTCTGATAGCTCTTAGATCCTCCTTAGATCTACCCCTGATTGTTGAGTTACTGATTACCTTTTTCTCGGCCAAAACCCATGAACTAAACTGCAAACTGTGACTCGGAACCCAAACAGAATCTCATTTCTAGCCTAGCGCAGGTATTGTTCAGAGAATGAACTTCGGCACACTTCCCGAGTGGAGAAGTTGCGCTGCATTTCAAATTCCCTATGTTAGAGGTGCGCTAATCAGACTAGGCTTTGTGCAGTGTTGGTTTCTGTGATTCATTCTTTCCAGTTCTATTCCTGAATTTTGCTGCCTCTGGTCAGTATATGTCTGTTTGAAACCCCTTTTCCTTGCTGTTATTCTGCCTCCTTTGTACAAAAGAACTGTAAATGTTTTTGTGTGTTTTTTGAGTCATTTTCAGTTCTCCTTTGCAAAAGTAGCATAATCGTCCTATCGTCCTTTGATTTGAAACTGTTGCAAGTGTCGATTTCGATCATAGGAAAGAGTTTGATTGGTGTTGATGGTTGATTATCCTGTTACTATTGTTTTTGGTCTGAATTTGTAATTTTTCTAGTGTCAAAAACAAGTATTCATTTCAAAATCGTAAGGTGTTGTGATCGTCTCCATTTTTGATTTCGAAAAGAAACTTGTTGTATTTGTCACTTGAAAAGAAATTCAGATTTGTGCATCAACTTTCTTTTTATCATTCATATACTAAGAAAGTCGAAAACAAATACATGCATGTGCATTTGCATATAGACAGTCTGGTTGGTTTGATTTAGGAAAGTACACTTAGATTAGCTAGGATTTTCATTGCACAAAGAAGATAAAAAGTTTGTTTATCATCTTAGATTGCATTTTAGGAATTACATCTAAATCTCGCGGTGAACCTTGAAGGAAAACTTCATAAACAAGATCAACTGTAAAATAAATTCAATGAATCTAACAATGCTTTGGAACTTAACGCACAACATTTAGAAGTCTAGGCTAGAGACGTATTCCGGCGTCGTAAAGCTTGGTAACTGTTGTTCTCACTGATGGTTGTGTGATTCCTCCACTTTGAGGCGATAAGTGCCAGTACGGACTTGCCCTCCCACGTACTGTCGAGTATATTTTGGGAGACCCCAATAGGCTTAATCCTTTATCCATAGGAAGCTGTGTTTGCAGCCCTATCGATCGCAATGCACTGAACACAGCACTCGGGAACATTGACTGCCGTACCGTAAAAATTATTCTGCAGTTTTGCGATTGGTTTGGTAATCCCTCTACCTAGATTTCCAGAGCAGTCCCTTTCGTTCCTTTTTAGACTCTTTAACAGAAAAGGTCCATCTGAGCACTTGTCACTTCAGGCTCATTAAAAATCGAAGGAGACTAGAGTCATCTTTTGTTTTTTCTCGACTCTTAAAAATTGAAAAAACAAGCTGTGTCAAAGCATCTAAAATTCATTTAATTCGGAAACATACGTCCCCTATATTTTTAGTTGATCGAGCAATCCGCAATCATGGAATAAATTCAATTGAAACCCCATCGTTCGTGGAGGCTTACGAGTCAACCGTCTTTATCTCCGGAATCAAAACTAGTACGGACAAAGCGAACTCGTTTAACCGGTTCCAAATCTCCTGTTAAAGTTAGAACAAGTGTTACAACAACATCAGAGACTCTGGTTACTCCAAAAATTTCTGGAATCCCTGCCTCTACAGAAGAAGTTCAGTAGCCACAGAAGGACAGTAGTACTGATCCTAGTCTGAGGGTAAACACTTGTGTTACCAAACCAGTTCCATTTACAACTGGTTTGGAGAGTCTTGCTCCTCAAACATCTGTTGTTGCCGATTCCATACCTTCTTCGGCACCAGAAATATTCTACGGACCTGACGGTCTAACCCTTCCACTTGGTCTGATTGCCATAGAAGAGATTGTGGAAGATCCTCCAAATAGTACTCCATCGCAATTTGGAGTCAGGATCACTCTATATACTTCTTCATTAGAAGTTAGTCTACCACCAGCGGAAGCTCCTGTAGAATCGCTAGGTAATCTTTTGGATACACTAGAAATGTATGAACAATCGTCAACATCTAGGACTGTCTCGGCTGACACAGCGACAATAGAACCCCCTACTATCACTCCGACAATGTTCGCCAGTATACCATCTGTCCCAACTAGCTCTCAATCGCTAGGAGGAGCCCACTTAGGGGCCATTTCGACAGTATGATCTGTTCCTATTTGTTCATCCGAAATAATATCCGGGAACTCTTATGTTGAGTCTCAACAAATTGATCTGTTTGGAGGTCAATTTGGGTAGTCCGGCCCTCAAGGGAAAAACATTCCCTTGAGTTCTGGATTACCATCGTATGGGGGGCAGTATGCCCTTTCATTATCCCCTCCAGGAGGACAACCATACGAGAGTTCACAACCAAATTCGGGTTATCTTGGAATTACTTCTAGTGGTTGGGTACCAATACTACCTCAACAACCAAGAGTTGTATACTCGATGAAACAATGCTTACCTATGTCAAATATACCAACTACACCAGCTATTGTGACGGTGTCGCAAGTTCAAGCGCTGCCTGTTGTATGCCAACCTCAAGTTTCTCAGGTTGTAATGCAACAACCCCTTGACCCTGCAACTCAACCACAATCGCCGACTGGTGGAATGACACAGGTTTAGACGGGTACAATTACCCCTCATCTTGGTCAAACTGTTAGTATCGGGCAACAGCACCTGGCTTCACAACCATGGCTAGTACAATACCAACAACCGCAATTCCAACAAGTATACCAAGGTTCTGAGCAACAAATCTTTGCAAATAGTGGACAGCTGTATATTCAAAACGGTCAAAATCAACCATTTTACAATGGTCATGCCCACCAACCTTAACAAAGTTACCAGCATCAAATGCATTATGTCGGTATGCAAAGACCAACTGCTCAGGCAATCCCATCTTATCCTGGGTATGCTTCACCTAACCTGAATCAACAGTTACGCTTTGTGGAAACTTTAGAGTTACCTTATTTAAATCGGTTAACAAACGATCCAATCGCTTACGCCCCTTGGTGGCCAGAGATTCCACATAAACTTCCATCAGATATTCCTAAATTTAATGGAAATCTGGGTGAATATCCATCAAATCATGTGATGACCTTTCATCTGTGGTGTTCATCAAACACCCTAAATGATGATTCGATAAGGCTTCACCTTTTTTAGAGGACGTTAACTGGTCCGACGGAAAAATGGTACATCGAATTGCCTAGAGCTTCATTCGACAACTTCAGTACCTTAGCCACAACCTTTTTAACCCATTTTCAATTACCAATAAGGTACGAAGTGGGAACGAAACTCCTTACCAACTTCAAACAGACGATGGCCACTCGCATATCTGATCATATACATGAGTGGTGACGTCGTCGTAGAATGGTAAAAACGTATGTTCCCGATCAGCTCTTAGTTGAATGGTTTATCAAGTCATTACTACCTTCCATCACGGAAGATGTGGCGAAGGGGGGAGTCGTAACAGAAGAGCAAGTTATCGCTCGTGCGCAATATTTGGACTTGATTTACACTCAGTTCGGCATGCTCTACGATAAAATACCTGACGCCCCTAGACCGAAATTCTCAGTTCCTCCTCCTCCTAAATCAAACAATGACTCTCACGTCGGTGATGGTGTGATTGGCGCAACAGACACGAAATTGACAAAGGCTACATCCAAAAAAGCTCATAAGATTTTAGGTCCAAATGCAAAAGATGAACTTCTTGCCTCGGAAGTAAATGTCGTATCGACAGATAAAGGCAAAGAAACCAAGCAACCAGGGGGCAAGAAGAAAGGCAAAGGGAAGAAGAAGAAACAGGAAGAATCATCACCTAAAAAATCTTCTGCAAACCCTCCTGGAGATAGGAAGCCAAAAAATCCATGCTTTATATGCGATAAGGATCATTGGACTGCCAATTGTCCGCACAGAGCTGAGCTTAAAAAATTCTTCAAGAATTCAAAGACCTCCGTAGTGTTAACTAATCCGTTTCCAAATCTAGAAACAAATCTGGTTGACAGTGGAAATGCTTCCCCGTCTCAAGTGCTAATGTTGTCGGTTTCAAAACAACAAAATGATGCTTTGATATCGATAAGGAACAAAGATAAAGATCAACCTAGTAGTTCGACAACAAGGATAAAGATCAACCTAGTAGTTTGACAACAACTTCGACAGAAGTTGCGCCACCCATCATTCCTAAATTGACAATAAAACTGCCAAAGGGAGTAGTACACAAGTCGACGTTTAATCCCCGCGCTAGAGCGGCACAACATTATAATATAGTGGAATATTTGGCCCAATCGCCATCCGCTATGTCAACTCTTGAAGTACTACAAAATTGCCCATCGCAAAAGCAGGCTTTATTATCAGCCATTGGTGGGATAGACCCAAAGGATTCCAATCTTGTATCCTTCGATCACAAAGGATACGATCCTCAATTACCAGCTCAACTAGCTTTCCTTGTTCAAGTGAAATCCCTCAACAAAACTATTCATCGAACAATTATTGATGAGGGAGCATCTACATGCATTATGTCAATGAGTTGCTGGAAAACTTTAGGATCTCCAACCTTGTCGCAATCTTCGACGACATTAAAAGCATTCGACGGAAGAAAATATACCCCATATGGTATTCTAAGTAACTTGAAAGTTGAACTAGGAGGGAAAACAATAGAAATAGATGTTGAAGTAATCGATGGAAATCTCAATTACAACATCCTACTAGGAAGACCATGGATATATGCTATGGCTGCCGTTGTGTCGACCTATTTTAGGAAGATTGCATTTCCCTTCCAAGGGGGATTACAATCGTCGATCAACAAAACTTCCTCCCCAATGGTTCTCAAGTTACAGGAAGCATTCCTATGATCCATGGAAGCCCCCATTCGCTTCAGAATATCGGAGTAGGCCTACTAAAAGATCCTATATTAATGGGAACTTTCACCCTTCTACCTCCAATCAATCTGGCGAAAGTAGCGTCAGTAGGAACCTGCAATATGAAATCTTCTAAAAAGATCTCAGAAAATGATATTGACATGGATCATGCAATGGTTTTGCCTCCAAGCCCAACGGAAATATTGTAGCAATCAATGTTCTTAGCATGGGAGGAAAACCCAAATCAACACTCATCAAGCGTTTGGATAGATAGGTCTGAGGAATATGGTACCCCTTCAGATCCTTGGTCGCGAGTGCATGTCACCGACGAAGGAATTGTCAAATCAATGGTAGTTGAAGGGGCACCATGGGATGATTCCCACCATCATTCACTTCTTCTGGATTGTGGAGAAGATACTTTTGATGACCTTTATCATCCTTCAGTTTTTGATTTTCTATCAAATACTGTAAACAAGGTGGATTCCGAGCGAAACTTGTCCAACATTGAAGAGACTATCGCCATAAATATCTCGACCAAAACAGATGTTGTAGAGAATATTTATGTTGGCAAATGTTGTTCTCCTTCAGAACTGGAAATATATGATGCTCTTTTTCGCAAATTCAGAGATGTCTTTGCTTGGTCATATAGTGAAATGTCACGCATTGACTCGAGTATTGTTGAACACGAAATTAAGATGTATCCAGATGTCAAACCAGTACGACAACGGCTACGGTAGGTGCACCCCAAGAAAGACGCTGCCATTAAGGAAGAAGTTGAGAAGCTTCTCCATGCTGGTTTCATTTACCCGGTTCCTCTAACCGATTAGGTATCGAATATTGTCCCTGTTATGAAAAAACAAGGAACAATTAGAGTGTGCGTCGATTATAGGGATGTAAATCAAGCTTCTCCAAAAGACAACTACCCTACACCCTTCATGGACCAGATAATTGATGAATGTGCCGGATGCGAAATATTTTCATTCATGGATGGATTCTTTGGGTATAATCAAATAAATATCCGCCCACAGGACCAGTCAAAGACTGCATTTATCTATCCATGGGGCACATTCGCATATCAAAAATTACCCTTTGGTTTAAAGAACGCAGGGGCGACGTTTCAGAGGGCAATGAATTATGCCTTCCATGACATCAAAAACATCATTCAACCATACCTTGATGACCCTCCGGCTCATTCACGAAAGTAGACTGATCAACCGCAGCATTTAAGAGTGATATTTCTACGTTGCCGACACTACAAGATACGACTCAATCCGCACAAATGTGTATTTTGCGTCAGTTTTGGTCGTTTGCTTGGCTTTGTAGTCTCAAAGGATGGGATTCATCTCGACCCATGTAAGGTCCAGGCAATCATAAATTTTCTTCCACCTTTGAATTTGCTTCAGATTCAGAAACTCCAAGGGAAAGAAAACTTTCTGAGGAGGTTCATTCCAAATTACGACGAACTTTTGAAAGGTTATATGCATCTTTTCAAAAAGGGAGTACCCTTTGTCTAAGATCAGGTTGCGCAAGCTTCCTTTGATGCTTTAAAAGAATCCCTAATGAAAGAATCATTAATGTATGCTCCTGATTATCAAAAATATTTTAACCTGTATCTGGCTGCAGCAGATACGACCATCGCAATGGTTTTAGTTCAAGAAGACAACGGAATCGAACATCCTATATATTATTTAATTAAAAACTTAGATGATACAGAAAGCAAATATTCTTATGTTGAAAAGCTAGCGCTCGCAGCTGTTCAAGCGATACAAAGATTTCGACACTATGTCCTCTTTCGAAAAACTACCATTCTATCAGATTGCAACCCCATGACTTATATATTGTTGCGACAATTGCTGGGGGGCAAATATTCAAAATGGATAGCAATTCTACAAGAGTTTGATCTAGAATTTGTAAAATCCAAATCAAAGAAATCTTTGGTTTTCGCAGAATTATTATGCAATCTCCCATCGTCGTCCAACGATGAAACATCCGAAGAAACAATCGTGGACGAAAGTTTGTTTCTGATATCTTCAAGCAATGAGTGGTATGGAGATATAATCATTTATCTCCAAATGCAAAAATATAGGCCAAATACCTCTCGCTCCGAACAAAAACATATTCGATACCAGGCAAAAGACTACATGATCGTCAGTTATACACTTTACCGTCGCGGTATCGATACAGTTCTGAGAAGGTGCCTCAGCCATGAGGAAGCCGAAAAAGTCCTAAATGATTGCCATTCAGGTGCGTGTGGGGGGCATCAATCTGGTTATGCTACAGCGCAAAAATTTTTACGAGGAGGATACTTCTGGCCAACAATGTTCAAAGATTGCATAACCGCAGTCAGAAGTTCCCATGCTTGTCAATTTTTCGATAGCAAAACTAGAATACCACCCGCACCTCTACAGCCAATAGTTGTTGTCGAGCCATTCGCCAAATGGGGCATCGATTTCATGACATGTAACCCCACCTCGACTGGGGGGCATGGGTATATCATAGTCGCAGTTGACTATTTTACCAAATGGGCCGAGGCGACGCCTACATTAGATAATACTGGTGAAACAACTGCCCTCTTCTTTTTCAATCATGTAGTCACCAGATTCGGCATACCACAAGCTATAGTCACAGATCATGGATCGCATTTTCATAATCACATGATGGTTGAATTAGCTGCCAAACTAGGGTTGTCTCATGACAGCTCTACTCCATATTACCCGCAAGCCAACGGACAAGTTGAAGCAATCAACGAGGTCTTGAAACGCATGCTGCAAAGGATGATTGGAGTTCACAAAAGAAGATGGCACCTAATACTATACTCAGCTTTGTGGGCTTACCGAACGTCGGTAAGGAATCCAACTGGGTTTATGCCCTTCCAACTGGTATATGGCCTGGAAGTAGTCTTACCAATCCAGTGCGAAATCTCGTCCCTCAAACTCGCAATTGATCTCCTCCCAGGAACTTTAGAAGAAGAAGCTTGTTTCTTGGAACTAATCCAATTGGATGAAACCCGTCGTGATGCCGCTTTAGCTAACGAAACCCATAAGAAACGAGTCAAAGCACAGTTCGACAAAAATGTCAAACCCCGTGTATTCTCAGAAGGTGACTTGGTCTTACTTTACGACCAAGAATCCAATAAATTGGGAGCAGGTAAATTTAAGTATTTATGGATGGGCCCCTATATTGTTAAGCGAGTGTTAGCAAAAGGAGCCTACGAGTTAATGGATTATGACGGAATTCCATTGGTGTAGCCTCATAACGGGTTGTACCTCAAGCATTACTATGCGTAATGGTAACCTGTATGCTTTTGTTATGTTTTTGTTTTTGCTAAAGTGTTTATTTTGGTCAAGTAATCCACTTTTTACATTTATTGCAGATGTCAAACCTATTGGATTCATGTGTTGGATATGTCGATGGAGCGAGTCGTAGTTCGTGGAACCTATCTTCTGCGGCTTGGGCCATTTTTGATCAGAGCGGCAAGTTAGTAAGTTTCAGAGGGGTATGTATTGGTCGATCAACAAATAACATCGCTGAATATAGCGTGTTGATAGAACTTCTCTCTGATGCCATCGCACATGGTATACGCCGATTGATTGTCAGGCTAGACTCATAACTCATCATACTACAACTCACTGGTATCTACTCCGTCCGAAATCCAGCTATTTATCGCATGTTCCTAAGGGTTAAGATTTTGGAAAGACAATTTGATTTTATTCAATATCAACATATTTCTAGAAACTTAAACACATTAACTAACTCATTGGCAAATTATGTGTTAGATAGACATTTGAAACATTTATAAAAAGAAACATACCATCAATGTTTGCATTTGGATCATCTAACTTAACCAAAATAAAACTCCGAAAATCAAAAATATATATAACTGTTTATGGTTTACACATAATGTTCTGTAACTAAGACAAAATTGGTCAAATGATCAAAAAACTCAAAATGCTAGGGGACACCCTAGTCTAATGATGCTCATGATAGCAAGTCACAGCCTGTGCAATCATGCGTAAGAGACGAGTCCATCGTCTTCGCACACCAGTGGTATGATGCTGCAACCTCAAGGGTAGCTCGTCAGTCCTCACATTTGGAATACCAAGGGTGAGGCCATCAACCTGCTCCTGTAATGCTGTGAGAGTCTCAGCCACATCGAGGTCGCGAAGCATAGCCCTTCCAACAGCCTCTCGTACTGGGGCGGTGGCTGGCACTCTCAGGCGTGCAACTGGCCGAACAGGACCAACATCTGCATGAACACATGAATTTGATTAAAGTCTTGATAGAATAAAGCACAAGGACATTATAAATGAAAAACGATAAACAGGAATATGGTCAAAGAATTTACCAATGGTGCCCCACTGTTCGCCATCCAACAGTACTAAATCTAGATCACCGCGGAAGTTCATGCCAGCATATGGATACTCAGAATAAACCATCTCCTGACGATCAAACCACGTGAAGAAGGTATCAGAAAATGAAATCTGAGACTGACCAGCGTGTCTAGACATATGGTCAACCCATCTCTGCATACATGGTTCAGTAAGTGAAGGTAAATCGAGTGCAATATACTGCGCCGCACCAGTTGAACACCTTCGATTGGAGGCATTCCAAGGCATACTGCATATAAGATCGGCTGGCTACATGAAGAGCCGCACCACTAGCCATCCTACCAAAAGTAAACAGAATAGTCCTAAGGGATCTGTCAGTGACATCACGAATGATGATCTTGTCGTCTTTACTCAGCTGAGATCCCTCTCTACAATACCGGTGAACATAATCTCTCACAGATTCACCTCCTCGGGCCGAACTTGATAAAGAGATGGGGGCACCCCGCCTCGACAAGCCAGTCAAGAAATAGATGTATACTACAGTCAAGGGGATAGATTTTCCCTTGATCTGGAACACCTAGTTGGTAGGATCCCAAGCATCGAGCAAATACTGCAGTAAGTTGATCTGTTGTCTCATGCTAGAAATGCGGAAAAGCTTCAGCAAGCCACAGTTCCGCAGTGCGTTTACTATAACCGGATCATGAAGGGCAAGCATGTCCTCTTCTTCATGCTCACGTTCTCGCCATGTAATAGTCATATTACTCCAAAGATCTCTGAAAAACAAACAAGAGAAGAGTTAGATACTGATTTTGGTAAGAAACGGGAAAAATTTCCATCAAAAACTGTGCATAAAATTCCTTCTCTGCGCCCATTGCACCTACAGTAGTGCTCTGGGTGTGCTGCATGTCAGATGGCCATTGGACAGGCCAACATCCAATGCACCTTTCGATACACAGAGGGTGCGCTAAAGGCAGAACGCGTTTTTCAAACCCTAGAGGCTCAGAAAATCCAGGAATCAAGCACAGAATGCAAAATGGAAAGCATGAAATGAAAGAGCTCAAGTTTAGCTCCTACCTAGTCCAGACGGCGCCGAGAATTGTCCAAAGAATCTCCCGAAATCAGCTGATGAAAATCAAAGGGGGAAAGCACCTCCAAAGCTCCAACAAACCAAAGTTCAAATGAAATGGTAAAATGAGAGGTAAAAGCACTTTTTTATTACCTTTTATGTAGTTCAAATTAAAATGTTAGTGTTCTAACTCATTTTTGAAAGCATATATTGTTCATTTCTAACTAGTTTGATGAAGCAAGTGAGAATACAGTACAATCTTTGAAAGAACAAAGCTATTTATGGTAAAGTAAAAAAGAGACCATTTAATCGAGCAGTTTTAACACATAGTTCAAGCTCGTTAAAAAATAAACATAAGACATGAGCAAATGTTTCCCCCCGCATTTAAGCTCATTAAAAAATGAACTATTCCCCGGTAAATAACCATCGTGAATGTAGTACTTCAGCCATTAAAGCCTTGGTTGTGTTTGCACCATCACCTCCACTTTTGCATTGGCCGATCATTCACCTCCATTTGATTGTTTACCCATTTTGAGGAACAGCTGCAAAGAGTGATCTCACTAGCCATCCTTGTAACACTGCCGTGATTGGAAAATTCCAAACCTTACTTGGAATTAGTTGCTGCCCATTTTATCACTTGTTCCTCAAAAGACGAGTCTCCTTTAAGCTCTTTTCAACTGACTCGTAAAATATGAAAATATTGCCGAGCCATTGGCCTCTCCAGCTCGTTAAAGGGATCGGAAGTACTATCCCTCCTCCAAAATTTTATTCTTTTTGGACCTGAGAGATTATTACACAAAAAGATCGAGCGCTTTTTTTGTTCAGCTCGTTAAAAGTATCGAAAATTCATCCCTTCTGTATTGTTTTATAATTTTTCGGACTTAAGGGATTAGATGACGAAAAAGGAATTTTGGAGTTTCCTTTACGTTCCTTTTCAGACTCTCTAAAATTGAAAAGGACCGAGTTATCTTTGTCGTTAAATTCGTTAAAATGTTAATAGCGACAAACTTGTCTATAGACGAGAACGAGTTTCACTATCGCTAGGCTCGTTAAAACATAGTGATGGGTTTGCTCAAAGGGAAAATTATAGAACAAGCATATGTTATCCTCCTCAAGCTTGACAAAAATAAAGAGGTACTGGTCAGCAATGACTTGGGAAAATTGGGAAGAAAACTTGAAGAAACTTTCTTGGTAGCAAGTCGCTCTTGAACATGACACTTTCACTCCGCATCCAAGTCGGGTTGGGTTGTTTCATTCACCGGTCACATCACCATGGTCCCATCAGACCATCCACATTTGGGGTTAATGCTACCAATCCATCACGTCAGTGTTGCCGATATGTTCAAGAGAAGTCATTCAGAGAATTCACCTGTGTCTCACCCACTACCATACATTTATACTCCATTCTTTCATGACCGCCACCCTAAACCTTATATCACCGGATCGTTTTCACCTCTATTAAAATCATTTGCTCCGTTCCGTGTCATTGATGTGGGATTCATTAAGGCCCTCCTATGACAGATCGCTTCTTGTCGACATCAGCTCATTATCCAAGAAGTCGATCTAGGAACACCCCATTCAGTACTTTGAAGCTTGCATGCCTCAATGGCAAGTTTCTCATTTCCGGCGACAGGTTTACATCAATGTCCTTCGACCGAAAGATTTTGCGTGGTGTTCGATGCCAAGTCCTTTATTCACACCACGTGAATTGTACTGCAGTACCTTGAGGGTCATTATCATTATCGGTGATTCCTCTCGCGCCTGTTAACAACTTACATCATTGGCTGCTAATCAAGCGATGTCTTTCCATGTTCGACTCCAGAACATCTTTCACATGGATCGACTTGTACTTCAAGCAAAGATCAAACGCGATTGAAGACCCCGGATCTAGTTTCATCCATCCGGGCTGTGATATATATTCAGGGAAATAAAGACATCAAATGTACATCATTGCTTCACAGATAATCATCCAATCAAAGGGATGATGGCTCTATCAGAATCATCAGTCCTCACTCAGACGATTGTCTGTCCTATGTACATGAAAATGAATTTATAAAGCTGAGCATGGGAATGCCCACCTCAGCTAGATCATGAAAATATTATGAAGATAATGTATTATATTGTACCTTATTACAGGTCTCCTCTCAGCTTGAAAGAACTTCATATCCTCATAATAAAGCATTTTACCTGACATCAAAAGATTAACGACCTCATGCTTTAGGGGGAAACTGTTATAGACATTTTTGGGCACTGCAACCCCAAGCATGAAATGTCCATAAACCGAGGGCTCCTAAGTCCCTAAAAGTCTTTTTCTAACCCCTAAAGGAACAAGGTCAACTGATTACAGCTACTCCCAGAAGTTCTCCATGAAAAACTGCTCAGAATTGGTCAAAACAGGATCATTACAGCTGCTCCACTGGCCAAGTGCGTTGAATCTCACCTAAATACATTGTGTGGGTGTGTTGCATTTCAAAAAGCCCTTATATGGGGTGCAATGGGCGAGAAATGACAAATGGCAGTGTCATTCCGCGAGGTGGAGAGGCAATGGAAGCTTCCAGAAACTTCTCCTGTGACACTTGCCTCTCTGAATTCGACCAAGGATGAGTAAGAGATCATCAATCTCCAAGTGGAAGAAAGAACTATCAGAGGGAAGACACTAATCAAATCATAAGCTGACTCATCTCCATTATAGATATCTATATATGGATCCCTCATCCCAGAGATCTAGAGGATGGAATTTTGCATATTGTAAGGAATTGTGTTGGTTTCTTGAGACAAACATCAGATTGTTGGGTGATCTAAGCTTTGTATGAGGTGAAGAGGGGCTTCCTTGCTGAGAGGTTGATGCTGGGTCAGAACAACTGGTTGTAACTCCTCTTGGCTCTTTCTTGTTTATCAATAAAAGCTATTCAGGTTTTCCTCCATACTCTTGTGTCATTGTTGTTTGTTGCATTTGCATGGTCAATTTACATCTGATCCTAGATTGTTTATGATTATAGATCCATGTCTTTGTATAGTTCTATGCTACTGTGATCTTACAGGTACTTTGTGAAGCTGGGCGTGCAAGGGAACAAGTAGTGAAAGACTATCAAGGAAGAGAGGAATCAAATCAAGAGATTAGCGCAAGATAGAGGTTGGTCTTTCTGTTCCTCTCTATCTATAATTTATAAAGGAAAAGTGAAAGTATCTTTACTCTGTTTGTTTCTAAGGCAGCTGTCACACCTTAGTGGGATAGAGCAGTTCTACATAGACACTTTTCCCTGTAACATTGACCCAAGATTTTGAAAAGGAGGTTTGGTAGATATGACTACTATGACATATTTTGACAAATTTTCCCTTTCTGTATATCTCGAAGAGAGAATTTGAACTAGTTTCCTCTTACCACAGTCTGGCTAGATAAGCAAGACAAACCAAAACCAATAGTATCCACTAGGAGGTTGTGAGAGAGGGGCGTTTATTCTGCCAAAATATGTTAAGAACTTGCATCTCACTCCATCGATTATTTTTTGTGCTATTGCATCCATAAGTACAAATGCAATTTTATCCATCAAATATGTTTGAACACTGATATGGGCAATTTCAACACCTCACTTCATAGAGATCAAAACACTTGATACTTCATACCTTTGGTCCGCAACAATCCAACAATTCATACATATAAGTGTTTAATATTGTTTACGTTCACATTTGGTTCCAGTATACCTACACATGGAATTATATTCTAGCGATTTGACAATGCTCACACAGTGTGTTAAATTTAAGTTATGCATCTAATATTAATACATTGATATTGTTGGTACTCTTACATTGGTTATGTGTTTATTGGATTATGTTGTGGTTTATGATTTTTGCAATAGGGTTAACTGTGCATAGGTTATTTATTATTTTTTGTAATTGTGATTGAATTATTCTTATGTTTCCTGTGAAATTGTGAAATGTGGAGCTTGGGTGAGTGATGTCACCTAACAGGAGTGTTTGGCGATATGACAAGTGGTACCAAAGCCAAGTTGCAGTAGTGAGCCTACATGGGCTAGAGACAAAGCACACAAATAGAGCACAAGGGAAAAATTTTGGAATGGTTTCCATCTTCTTGACCATTATCAAACATGGAACATGGATTTTCTGGGTGAATTGCTCTATTCATTCACAAACAGGGGACAACACTTTGACCCAATCTATTTTAAATTATCAATATTCGATTTTGTATGGTATTTTCATTGTTTGACTGGGGTAGGGTTTCCAAAATTTACAGCTATTGGTTTCTATTTCGACAAGAGGTGTTTAGAATTTTGGGCAATTGATGATAATACAGGAGGTGTTTGGAATGGCCATGTTACAAAGTCCTAGAAATTATCGACGAAATGCATGTGTATGGCATCAAGATAATTGATTTCATGCTAGCTAGTGTGATCAACACCTATCCAACCCTTTCAAATCTGTAAAAGGGAAACTATGCTCATGATGATATTGAGAGAGTCAATAGCTCAAGTGGGACTACATGGACTAAAGTCAAAGCATATGGGTGAAATGTTTAATAGGTTTACAAAATGTTTGAAAAAATGTGCCCAATGGGTGTTTTCTTGTCAAATCTAATGATTAAAGAATATGCGAGGAAATGGCTACTTGAGGAAGTCCTTGGCCTTTTCTCTCAAATGTTGGAGAGCAATATACAACCAAACAATGTCACTTTTTCCACTGTGCTCCAGGCATGCACAACCTTTTGTCCCTACAAGAGGCCCAAGGGATTCATTATTACATAACCAAGAATGGGTTGCAAACAGATTTTCCCTTGGTCCAAACAATTAATTAATTTATATTAGTCAATGTCCAATGTCAAATGACCAATGTTCCACCAAGTTTCAAGGACGAGGAGGCGAGGGAGTGGGGGTATGCAGGACCGGCCTATTTAAAATCTCCCGCCAATTTTTAGGAAACATGGGGGGACGTTAGGGTCTTAAAAACTTATAAATATAAAATATAAATCGAGGAATCATATAACTCAAACAAATTTAAAACAAAAAGTATGATCATTGATATCATTATCATATAGACTATAATCATAAATCATACATGTAATTTTGTAACTGTTCAGTGTAACTACTAGTCTAAAATCCTCAAAAATATTAGGTTTCCCATGTGAACTAAGTTCTAAGGCATTTCTTATTAAAATAAGGCCCGCATCGCAAATCACCACTTACAAGGGGCGCACCTTAACAAAGTATCTTAAACCATGCAATATGAGAGATTGTAATGAGACAATCTCCCTTATCGTAGAAGCTTGAAACATTATCATCATGCGAGATTGTGAAATGCAATTGAAGGCCTAGAGCCGATTCCGCAATATGTTATAAACAAGCACTCAAGTTCGCTGCTAAAGAAAAAATGGATTTACGTAGAAAATCCTAAAAAATAAGCTATGCTTCGAAAACGATAATGAGTGTCCCACATTTTTCATCCCGCAGAAACTAAAGAAATGTTAAAGAAAGTGCATAACCATAATGCGATAATGTCATTTGTGATATTGCATCACAATCGCAAAATCGACATTTTTGTAGTTTAAAGGCTCTCCACCCTAAAAAGTTTCTTCCCTAAATTACGATGCAGAGCATTAATAAGAAATAAAGCTAGGGATAAGGAACCATTAGTGGGCATTTAGTAAGGGTTAACAACATTTACATTTGAAGGGAAGTTCGACATGATATGATATCTTCTCACCTGTGTTCAAATAAAAACTCATACCTTGTCACATTTTCAGAGTTATCTTCATCATTCATTATTATGTTCATTCTTATCTCTGTATATCCGATAGCTTCTATTTTGCTCCATTTTTAGGAAAAATCCACAGAAAGAGTCATTGGAAGTAATGGAAAAGAGGGGCAAGGTAGCCACATTTGAGAAATCAGAAATGACTCCTTTATTCTCTGATACTACATGCAACAAAAACGGAGGAACCTCTATGTGGGAAACCATTTATGATTTATTAGAAGAAGAGAAACCAAGACCTGTGGTAACAAAGGGCACAGCTGATGGTCATGCTTCCTCAGACGCTTCCATCTTCGAGATGGCATGCTCATTTCTATATTGCATAGCCACAAGACCAAAGATAATTCCATATACATATATGGTCAATTGGATAATTGGTCAGGTGTATGTCTCAGACAGATAATTTAAGTATAGCAGGCAAGAGGTTATGGGATATTTTTCATGAGACAACCTACAACTTATGTACAATTCGCCAGAGCCACAGATGTTCTACAACAAATAGTTCCTCTAGAAATTTGCTAAGGAGAATGAAGACCTACAAGACATCACGCGAACCTAGACGCAAAATGAATGCAAGATCAAAAAGGATAAAACGGGTATGTATTCTACAACATCTATATCTCCCCCTAATATTTTTGTAGCAGCCATGCTATGCAGAATGTTCAGGAAGCCCGATAGTACTTAATTTTCACAAGAATGGTTGCCATTTTTTATGAGTGCCTATATAATGGACGATATCTTTTTTGATTCCAAATTTCCTATCATGGGATGGAACTAGACTATGAAAGACCCACTTCCCATTCATATATATCATAAGAATATGTGGGAGTCTCAGTTTCACCCCCATTTTTACTGAATTTGTCAAGGAGTTATGCTACCTATTCATAAATAGGTCTACAATAGGAATGCCCCTATATTTTCTACAGAAGTTGAAGTTGATATCCTACCTATAGCCAGATGATTTGGGGAGGAGACATTTACATATATCAGAGTATTCGAGAGCATTGTTTCACCACATGTCCTCCCATACTATGCCGCTAATAAGTTAATGTCTAGGGAGATAGCCTACCAAATAGTAGGAGAAGACAGGCTGAGAAAAGGATTGAAGGAACAAAAAAAGGCCATTTGGCCTACATTTCTATTGCACTGTCATGCGTTTTCACTACACGATTTTGGACATGCATGCAAGGAAGTAGAGATTATGAAATCTCTTAAATTGGCTACATTCCTAGAAAGACAGTATAACCCAAATGGCACCACCAAAGACTTCACTACTACGGTGAAAGTGAAAATATTCACCCATGAGGAAGATGCATTAGATGACCTCTTCCTACAAAAAGAGACATTTTCGGAAGTAAAGCATATGGCATCACTACTTTTTGCCCCAGAAGATCTTGAGGGCTTCCATGAATATAGAGAGAGGACATTATTACAAGTCCCATTGGACTTGCTACAGATTAAACCAATAAGGGAGCCAACCCCCAATGTAAGCTTAGAGGAAAGCTCCAGAGAAAATTCTAAAGATAATTCCAAAGAAAATTCCCAGGAGAGGTCTACCCATGACTCAAAGAACTCAGTGCAACAGTCACAGAATGGGGGTAGAAAAAAAAAGAGTCCTAAAGGGACACATTCGGAACTACAGAGAAAGCATCCGAGCAAACCTCGATGAAGAAACACGTTGAAATTCACTCTACCTCCACCTAGTTGGAAAAAACTCCAGTTATTGATTCAGAAAAAGAATGGGAGCATTTTAATGAAAAGCTCCATACATAAGAACAAACATATGAAGCATCCAAGATCAACTCAAGAAGTTACAATGGAGAAAACTATAAGCATGCAAGATGTAGAGTTCATTCCTGCCACCCCCACTTCTGAAATTGTTTTGAGAATTGAGGAAATTCCTCCCTTAGATGTGTTTTATAGCCCTACCCATAAATATATCATCAAAATGCAGAGGAAGAAAAGAAAGTTGGATGTTGCAGCTGGTACCATTCCCGACAATGAACCAATGGATATTGTTTGGGAATATTTTCCAATGGACCCATTTGAGAACCTTACGATACTATTGTAATTTGCGGGAGCCTATGCTACAGAAACTATTGGTAAAGCAATAGAGGTTCAAATGCTGCTAAGAGAAAAGGAACAAAATATCCTGCTATTGGAACAACAATTAGAGCAAGAAAAATGTAACGAACAAGTAGAATTACAAATTGCCAAACTAGAGAAGGAGTTTGAAGAGATGCAAATACAACATCAAGCCAGCCTAGCTGAAAAGGATGTGCGGATTCAAGCTATGACAGAGAAGTATAAAGATAGTCCACAAATCGATCAGTTTGTAAAAGAAGCACGCAGCCTTAACACCCAACTGATGCAACAAAAGGAACTTCTGTATGAGGAAATCTTTCAAATAAATTCTTATTGCGAGATCAGTGATAACCTAACAAGCCAACTCGTCGACATGAGGCTTCAGTATGACAAAATCGATAAAAGGATTTCTGACTTTATCACTTGACAAGAATTAGAAGATGGGAGAAAGGTTGATTTTCCAAAATTAGAGGAATGACAAAAAGAAATTATGTTTGTAGACTGGGGTTCTCGACTCAAGCAAGTAGAAAGGGCAACAATGGTTGCGGTAGTAGCAAAAAACAACATCATTGAAGCCATTAACGAAAATCTACATGGATCCAACCAGGTTGCAGAATCTATACTAGGATTTCTTCCAAATGCCAATCAACTAGAGTAGCAATGTAGACAAGCAGCAAAGGAAAGGGAGGAGGTGCTCATATAAATGAGCAAGATGAATTGGGAGGCATAGTGGCAATTCTTAGTCAAGTCATACATCCAGTGGATGACCCTATGATGCCTAACCACTTCCACATAGAAAATGGTGCCAACACTGACGGATGTTGTATTTACTTCATAATTGAAATCGATGATCGGCCAACTGACACAACGCAAGCCAATGAATGATATATATGATCTTAAGGATCAAATGCAAAGGAGTTAGTCACCTTGTTTTATTTCTATTTTAATTAATTTCGCATTTCTGAGGAAGGTCATTTAAACCTCCTAAGTTATTTTTGTAATAATTTATTTTAGGACCTATAGTTTTAGTATTTAAACCCCTATGATGCATTTAGAGAGGGGTCCAGAAATTTTGTCAGAAACATTCTTCAAAACATGCACTTCTATACCTTTGAGGAGGTTCTGGTGGAATGAATGGAACAAGCTCTATATCCTTTTATATCTAGCATGTTCTACTGAAATTGCACTTTTGAACTCTTATATGATGTTGGATTGGTTGTAATTAGATCGATATTGTTGAAACACATGAGCAAAACTTATTACAAATGGTACTTTTATCTTGTGTTTTTTGTTTTATTTATGTATCAGGAAATAGCTTTCTTCAATTTCTTTTTGTATGAAAGTTTTTATTTCAGTTAGCATTATCCCACTTTTGTATGGTGTTGGCTTTAATTTTCTGCTGAATACATGAACGATTCTATATACGATATATCCCTAACAATCGTTTTGTCTAACTATTTATCCAAAATGATTATTGTTAAACGATTTCACTTCTTATTGTAGTTGAATGATATTTATTACCAATTGCTATAGGACATTATTGTAGATTGCATATTTTACTTTTATTCCTAGTTATAGTTATAGTTAGATAGTGTTTAAAACTAGGATATATGCTTGTGATTAATAGTTTAGGTTAGATTACACTTAGGTAAATCATTCCCATGTTACATCATATATCACCCAATCAACACTATAAAATATATTTTTGGTAAGCTAGTCCCATTATCCCCAGTTGGATCCACTAGACCCAAATAGAAAAGGAGATGCCAACTAAGGTTTGAACTGAGTGCTTTTCACCCATGTTGTAGCAATGATTTTTGAGGCTTCAATAGACTCATAACCAACTGAAAAGAACCCAAAAAGCATGGATACTATTGAAGTTCTCCACCTACACTAGGAGTTATTTGAGTGCCTCCTAGTCTCTCAGGCTTTACTGTAATCCACAGTCGGATCCAGGGATCACTAGCCCCTACACTGAGACCCATTCTCTAGGATTTACCGTACATCCCATCCCAGGACTACTAGGCCCAATGGAGAGAAATAGACATCTTCGATTTACCGTATAACCTTTCATTCACCAGAAAGGACTCGTAGGCCCACTAAGGCACATAATCCTTAGTCTAACTCAGGGGTTACTAGGCTAGTGGCTTTACCTTGATCCGTAGTCTGGTTGAGGGATCACTAGGCAATGTGTTTTTCATTTTGGAGATCAACCCCACTCAGCGTCGAGTACATCTAGCAATCCAACTCAAACGCAGTATGAGAACCCATCTCATTAAGGCTATCAAGAAATGGAAAGGCTAGGCTGAAAACATCATTACACCTAGAAAAATGCATGCCATGACACCAAATAACCACATGCAATACCATGCATGCCAAATCTACCAAGGAAAACAAACATGAAAATCGATACCAGCAAAGAATCTTGCTCTAGTTTCTTGATCCTGCCTTTCCCTACGTGATCTTTGCTTCTTCTTGCCTTATTTTCCTTTCTTGCTCCAATGCCAAAGTGCTCCAAGAAAAATCTCTGTCCAAGAGTGAGAGAGAGTGAATAATGAGTGAGATTCAAAACTCAACTGACAAAAGGTTACCCACTGATCCACAAAAGCCTTTTTATGAATGAGGCCTTTATTTTCTTCATTTTCCATTATTTTCCTTCCTTTTCCGCATCACGTGCAACATATGACCTTTCACCTTAATTTTATCCTAATTTCCATTATTTTCATAAATAAAATACCAATAAATGTGTATTTTCCTTTTCAAAGCCTTTTCCATAAACTTTTCCAATTTCCTTAGCCATAATAAACCGAATTAACACCCACTAGAATATGTGTCTCATCAACCATGGTCTTAGATATTTTTACATGGGTTTTTAACCACGGTTGTTACGTCTGGATCAGTGGTATCAGAGCAGTATTCTCTTTCTCTATTTTTCTTTGCATGTCCCGAAAAAGGTCAGGGTATAAGGAGTTAGGGCTCAAATTGGTTGAACCTTTACAAGACCAGCCTTGCAAACCCCGATGACCTCCCATGGCAGAAGAAAATAAAGATGAGGGGGAAGGAGATCCTTTCAAAATATTGCTCATGGAAGCCCTTGAGTGATAAAGGAATGTGATGATGTGTAACTTTGTCGACATTCATCGACGACTACCCACAGGAAACACATCTACATCTAACAACCACTCTGGAGGTGCCACTCATTTTAAGGTACAATTTAACTTTAACATTCCCATATTTGAAGGACAGATAGATACAAACATTGTAGATAGATGGTTAAATCTACTAGAAGGATATTTTTTATTTTATGACTTTTCCAATCGGGAAAATATTACCTTTTCACTCCTTAAAGATGCCCCACATGTCAAGGAATGGTCAGAGTCCTACTGTGAAAAAAAGGATGAGAGGGAATCCTCAGTATTTTCAGCCACACCCACTTGGAATTATTTCTGAGACACCATCAAGGAACAATATTACCCTATCGAGAGATATGAAGATAAATACATAAACTAGATGATGCTATGACAGGGAAGGTACCAAGATGTTTCAGAGTTCACAAATGCTTTAAACAAAGTCTTTTGGTAGAAATCACATAAGATAATTTTTTCGCTGATGCGTTGCAAACCAACAAATGTGGTTCATCATTAGGACTAGATGAAGAGGCAGACCATGGCAAAGGCTTAAATATAGAGTAATGTAGAGACATAATTTCAAGTAACGACTATATTTGAACAATAATATTTAAATTATATTATTTTCATACCCTTCGCACGAAGGTGGGTATCAATGATTATGAGAGGCATTTGGTACTCAAGTACCATGATTTTCTATGTAAGTAAATCTAGGATGAAATGGAGTTCCTAGACATCCCCTCACTTAGCACTGCTTATCGATACGATGTCAAGATTAAGAAGAAATTTAAATATATGGAGTGATACTTTGGATTTGTGAATTTGAAGCAAGGTAAAGGCACCCCTAAACCACATAACGAAGGACAAAGCCAAGGCAGGGTGACAGAGGACATCCCAAGAAAGCTGAAATCAAAGAACAACACCACAAGGACAAAGAAGGACACAGGGAAATTGTGTGAGTTCCATAATAGCCCCACTCAGAACACGAGTGCTGAGCCAAGTAGTCACTAGTGGCTGAGATGAAGGTAGAATCAGATGCATGTTCTGAATCTGAGTCAGAAATTGAGAAGGGGAATGAAAAGGGGAAGAAAATTATTGATGTAGAGCCTAGTGGTATAGTTTCCACCACAATGATCCAGAAGGATGAGCCCGAAGATCCAGAGGAAGGTGGAGCGACTCTTCCACTCACAGATCTGGGTGAAGTGTTCTCTACTACAATTCTTTTTTAATATCAAGATCCAAAAGAACCTCATTTTAGTAGATGTTGTGAAGTGGTTGGGCCTACTGACCAAACAACACCCGGAACCATACACACTTGGGTGGCCTCACTAAGGGTGACATATTCGCATCAACTAACAATGTCACCTTCCATACAACATGAAGTCATTAACATATGAGGTATTGTGTGATGTTGCTCCTATTGAAGTTTGTGATGTTTTATTATGCCAACCATACTTGTGGAAACAACATGCTGTGTGTGAGTCTAGGCATTGCAGTATTATTATTACTTTGGGCAATAAGTTTTAGAGGATACTGGAGGTAGCACTACCTACCATTTTTTCTTTGATCACTGCAAAGCAATGCAGTAAGTTCATTTCCCACACAGGGAAATTTATTTTCTTATGATTCATCCTCAGGGAAAGAAGAATATTATGGACACAATGCCCATAAAGGGCTCCTTCGTATGGAAACAACATATGGATAAGGTTGTAGAGGAGTACAAGGACATCTTTACATCACCCATAGGGGTTCTTTTACACTGTCAAGTCAAGCACTCCATCGATTTTACCCTGGGGATGTCGCTACCCAATGGACCCATATATCGATTCTTTTTTCTTGAGAATGATGAAATCAAGAGGTAGATTTAGGAGTTATTGGAGATAGGGCACATCAGGCCAAGTTCATCACCCCGTGGGAGCCCGATCATGCTGGTATAGAAGAATGACTGGACCTAAAGACTCTATATTTACTATTGAGCACTGTACAATATCACTTTTCAGAATAGGTAACAAATGCCATCGATGGATGACCTTTTGTACCAACTCAAGATGGGAAAATTTTTTAGCAAGATTAACTTGAAGTTCGGTTATCACCAGGTATCGATCGAACCCTCTATTGTGTGGAATAATTCCTTGAAATCCAAGGAGGGCCTTTTCAAATGGATGGTCATGCCTTTTGAGTTGACGAATGCACCCACAACCTTCATGAGGTTATTGGAATAAATCTTACAACCCTTAACCGACTCATTCGTGGTGGTGTATTTGGATGACATTTTGATCTTCACCCAGAGTTTGGAACAAAACCTCCACCATATTAGACATGTCGTACAAGCTCTGTGACAACACAAATTGTGTGCCAATTTGGACAAATACACTTTTTCTATGACGCAGGTTCAATATCCATGGTACATCATTGATGAGCATGGTCTGAAAGTGGACCTAGCCAAGGTACAAGTCATTCAAGATTGGGTAGCCTCAAAAAATCTAATAGAGCTCCGCAGCTTTATAGATCTTGCCAATTTCTACCGCAAGTTTGTGTTGGGGTCTTCTCATATCACTTGGCCTTTGATTTAAGTCACGAAGGGAGGAGCAAAAGTGAAGCTATTTTGGTCTGAATCACAAAAAAAGTGTTTGACAATTTTAATCATCGCCAATGCTATGCACCAATACTCACATTACCAGACCTGCAGCAACCATTTGATATCAAGAGAGATGCCTCTGACTATGCTATTGGTGCAGTTCTTACTCAACAGGGGAATCCAGTGGCATATCGCAGTGAAACAATTTCATAAACAGTCCAAAAGTATCCCACCTATGACAAACATAAGTATTCCATTTTGTAGTCATCCTAAAAAGGGAAGCATTACATTATGGGGAAGAAAACGATCATCCACACAAACCACCAACCCCTGTAGTTCGTACAAACACAAGGGGAGTTACAGAATGATTACCATATGAAATGGTCCACATACTTGCAACTATTCCATTTGAACATTAAGTACAAGAACGGAATCACCAACAGTGTTACAGACTGCCTTAGCCAACCGTAGGTCATGCCATTGACCACTGTGCTCAACTATTGTTAGCATGAGACTGCAGGGTGGCCACATCTTTACAAGAGCATTCTAGAATTTGACAACACATACCATACGCTACTAGAAGGAAAGAAAGTTCCAAATTTTCATCTCCAGGAAGCACTGTTATTCCACCTAGGACACCTCTGTGTTCCTTCAAGCAAGGATGCTAAGATGATTTTGGAGGCACACTACAGTAGAGTCGCTAGAAATTTTGGGGTAGATAAAACCGTGGAAGTGATGCAAAAGTATTTTTATTGGCTAACCCTTCGATAAAATGTTGGGAAGTACATCAGATCCTCCACTCCATGCACCATTACCAAACCCACCATCAAGAAGCAAGGCATATATAAACCTATTCCTACTCCTAGTTGACCTTCAGAATCGATCTCCATGAATTACTTGTCAGGCTTTCCTTCTACTAAGCATGGCAACAATTTTGCTTTCATGGTTTTGAACAAATTCTTTGACATGGCCATTCTCGCGACATGCAAAAAGCGTATCATAGCAGAGGCCAATGCTAAGATATTCTTTGAGTGGTATATTTTCGGATCCCATAGTCCATTTTCTTAGATTATGAAAACATGTTCCTAATTAAATGTTGGTAAAGTCTCTAGTTGACGTTTGATACCCAGCTCACTAAGTCCATGCATTTCCACTCGAAAATTGATGGCTAAACAGAGGTTGTCAACAAGATGATCGTGCACATTTTTCTTATGCACAACTCGAAAAATCCACACATATGGGATGAAAGCCTCCCCTATGTCCAACATAACTACAAAAAAGCTCTCAATAGCTCAACTGGCCACAGCCCCTTTCAGGTTGGGTTTGGATTCTAGAAGATATGTCCCATTGATGTGGCCATACCATTTGAAACTATTAAGGAAGCTGATAGGGCTAACAAATTCTTTGAGCGCATTCAGCAAATATGCAAGTAGGTGCATGACATATTGCACATAGCTAATGCTAATTACAGTCAACGCCATGATCAACATTGAGTGACACACAAGTTCTAGGTGGGCGATAAAGTTTGGTTACATTTGCAAAAGGATTACCTTGTGGGCCCCACCTCAAGCCTCGCCCACTCTGATATGGGCCTTACACCATCACTAAGGATCTAGGGGACAACGATTTCAAGCTGAGCGTTCCACCATTCATTGGATAACACCAAGTGTTCAACGTGGAATTCCTTCAACCATACTTTCCACCATGACTAGACACATCAAATATTGCAAAAAACTCACACTAATAGAGTTAAACCCAGACTGCATGGAACAGGCCACAAGTGATGAGATCATGGACACGTATATCAAGAACACTCGCCAACAAAATATCCAACTACATCAGGTTTTCAAAGCTATCCAACACTTGCAGCAAGGTAAGTGGCTCGCCAGGGACCAAGTTCAGCGGATGTTTCCCCATCTCATGGAGGCACTCAATGCAATGGAGAGGATTGCTTCCTAGGGGGCACAAATCGAGGTGGATATTGGTGGCCAATCACCTATTCCACTTGGACTCCTATGTTATCAGGAAATCTAGTGTCTATTTAGAGTTGTTAGTCCCACTAAGACGAGTAAACAATGTAAATTTTGAAACGGGAACTGATACTGTTACCAGTTTTGTAGAGATAGCAAAAAAGTGATATGATTTTGAAAAGGGGTAATGCAGAAAGAACATGTTTTTTTTAGAGCATAGTTTTTGGCACTTTAATTTTTTTATGTACATTACGTTTTAGAATTGTTTTAGAATGGTAGTGATTTTCATGCTGATTTAAAAAAGTGAGTATTCTGCATCACCCCCTTTTTTTAAAAGACCTGTTTTTTGGCTTTCAATTTTATAATGTATAAAATGTAAATAATTATTTTGTAAATTTCATCATTTTTGAAGTGGTCGTTTTCTTCACATTTTCTTGTTTTTTATTTTATTTTAACTTCTTTTTTTAGTGAGGTTTTTATTGTTTTGCACTTTTAAATTAGGAGGTCGATATTTAGAATTTTCGATATTTTACATATTTATACATCCTTAATTAATTTTTCAATCCACATGAAATAATTGTTTCTAAAAAACAATATTTTTTAACAATGAACATAAAAATAACCATTTTTAACATAAATATAACTAAAAAACTACATGTTTTGATAATTTTTTGGTAGAATTGACATGTCAAAATCACAATTTTTACACGAAAATTTTAACTAAAAATGCTTAAATAATAGTTTTTTTTATGAATTTCATGTCAAAAAAAAATAATAATCACTTTGTTTTCAAAAAATAATGATTAACTTAAAAATTAATGCGAAAATCACATCTTAGAAATATTGAACGCATAAAAACCTTAATTGAGTGTTTATTCTTCTCATAAAATGTCAAAGTCAAAACATAGCAAAGCTTTATTTCCAAGCATAACTTAAATTTAATCAACAATGTCATGTAATCCAAACTCTTCGTCCTCTAGGGTTTCATCATTGTCTTCTTCCACAATATGTTTTGCTTCCTTTTGCTCATTTTCCTCTTCTAATGGATCTTTGATGTCTGTGAATCTCCCAATGTATGTCTTTACAAACATTCTATGTAATGGTGGGTGGGGTTCCTTTGCCTTTTTTGCCACACGCGATTCACTAAAGTCCCATTTCTTCAACCCAATTTCTTGCATTGCATCTGGAAGAAATTGAAAAGCATTAATTCTTTGCTGAATGAAAGGCTGAAATGTTTAGAAATTTTCTTGAATAACTATTTCAAATACCATTTATGAAAAGATGGTAATGCAAGCACATAGAACCAATAAATAAGATTTCAAACATGCAAGAGAATGTTATTGCCTAGTGGACAAATCTCTAGTCTCTCTACAAACAAGCTACACCAAAACCATAAAAAAAACTAAGCAAGTTATTAAACCTTCCTAATTTTAGTTTATTAAGCATAGGTCACTATGTGTTAAATAATAAAATAAGTAACTTGCACCTCAAACTTACATTGAAAAGAAACATTAATACAAATGATCCAATTTCAATTGAGAACAATAGTTTATTATGAGGAAAACAAAAAGAAAAAACCCTTCTAATTCTAATTGAAACAAAGAGAAAATTTCAATATAAAAAACTCAACACCCATATCTAGATACATTATCACCGCATCTCTTTGACTACAAATCAAGCATTGGAGAAAATTTTTAATATAAAAACCTGAGCATCCATATATATATACATCAACACCCCATCTTTTTGAGTAAAAATCAAGCACTCCTCTTTGAACATTAAAAAGGAGGGATGAATCAATCTATCTTGGTTTATGGGGAGCAATGAAAGGAATTTTTTTTATAATCTTCTCGTTTAGATCAACTAAATAAAAAGGTGTAATAACTAATCATTTAGTTTGGGTTGTTGTTTCTAAAAGGGTATGGCCCAAAGCTTAATTATGTCCAATGTCACTTCATAATCTAATGATATGTAAGAAAGATCTCTTCCACTTGAATTAATAAGAAACTAGAAACCTCACATACTCAAAACAAACCTATTGAAAACCAATTTGATTCAATAGACCTAATCAAAACAAACATACAACAGAATGTAAAAATGAACATTTGAGTATACCCAAATCTTGAAATTTGTGATCCCAATTTGTAATTCTTTATTTATTTATATCTCATCATACGTTAATTATTTTAGCAAAAGAAAAGAACACCTACATTTCTATCTTATTCGGAATTCATTATTTTGGAAAAGAGAAAGAAACCTATGTGTTCATCTAGAACATGGAGAAGAGGTAAACCGTGTTAGATTGTCTCTTTTTCTTTCACAATACACACCAATAACCACTCTTTTTAGCTTGCAAAGATTATTTAGCATCAAAAAATATCTAATAATGGAATATTGGCAAATATTGTGTCATACACAATGTTTGGAAAATATTGCGCCATACCCAACGAAAAACGGGATGGGAAGAAAACAAATAGATCTGGCAGATCCATGGGTGAAAAAGAAAAGTCATAAATACTAAACATATTGCAGATTTTTATAACTACTTGCAAAGCTCGCATAGATGCCTAATCTATGTATCATGAATAAGAGATTTGGATAGGTTATAATTCTAAGCTTAATAGAATTGTCAAAACTTGTGACTTTACAAACTCCTTTTTGTTTGGGCACAAGAAGGTGCTATAAAACCACAAGCACTTCTACCTTGTTATTCAAGATGATGCCAAAATCAATAAACATGTTATAAACATTTTCTTCCTTATGTCACTTCCTCAAGTCTTGAAGCACTGGTACCCCCACTGCATTGGAGTAAACAATGAAACCCATAGGGTTCAGCCCCTTTGATAATTCCTTCCCAATAAGAACATCATTCATTGCATAACTAATCTGCATACCCAACAAGGAGGCATAGATGCCCAACACTTCCAGACTGCAGAAAGGGCATTCGTCACTGTACATTTTGGATTGGCTCTTCTTCAATTAAAATCCCCCTCCTCAATTTTCACATTACAGATCACAAGCAAAGCTGCTTCTTTTTAGAAAAAAAGGTTAAAATATAACTCCGTGCAAGTCTAGATCCCGGAATGAAGGATTTTAAGGGCTGATATTCCTACTAGCTGCAGCAAAGCAATACTGATAGTTTTGGACTGCTAAAACAGTCAACTCCTACACAACGTTGTGAAGATATCATGCATCGACAGAGCTTTTGCATTGAAAATAGAATATGGGGTGATTCGTAGCAGATGGGGGCAATTATGAGAATTGCCAAGTCGTGGAGCGATTCTCAGAATCGCCCTGCCACCACCCCACCACTAGTGATGGTGGTGGGGTGGTGGCGAGGCAATTATGAGAATCGCCCCACCACCCAACGATTCTTAAAATTTCAAAACCCAAAGCTTTTCAAATTGTTTTACTGAATTTGCTAAGTTATTTTAGTTATATAAAAATGATTTTTTACACGGTCAAATCAAATCAGTGGTGTGGACAGTTCTTGACACAGGTCTACCTTGCATTACCCAGAATCTCTCCATTCTCATGCATATACAAAATGCATCTCGAATAATCGCCCAAATAATTCTTCAATGTCCGAGAAATTTCACGAACTATCATATTGCACATGGAAGCTCTTCAACATATGTTCACAAAAACCATACTCTCATAAGCGGAAGCTAATAACATCTGTTTCAACTTTTATGGTTTATGGAAACCATACTTAAATACACAAGGTTCTTTATTAAAACCCAACATTCAATTAACTCATGCGAAAGAAACCATACCCTCAACTATCACCTTTTCATGTGATTAAACCCCTCAATGCATATCATGGAATGAAAATGTTTCAACCTTGTGAATTACATTTCAATAACCATGGATTCCCAATTTATGCAATCCACCATCTGCTTAAGAGTTCGATTTGAACAAATTATGCCAAATGCATATCATTTAAAAGAACATCGCCCACACAACATTACACGTTGACTATTGGAATAACTATGCAACATCAAATTCCATTTGAGCCAACGCTTATGCAAATCCATAATTCACCTTTCATCTATTCAGGTTTGACGAATGCTTCCACACATCGGTTTTCACTATGGAAATTACCAACTCAGGCTATGGTTAAAAATCGAATGCTAACAACAATTGAACCACACACTTACCATTCTGCCTCTACGCCGCATGTGGACTTGGCAATTTATCACAATTATGTTCCAACTTCTTACACGCAGAACAAATATACAGAGAATCTGCAATTGATTGCTACCACGACGCCTTTGATTTGATAATCAAACTGGGTTTTAAAACAACATTACCCTTTGTTTATAGACCGGTACTCTACGCCAGCGTTTGTGTAATTGCATAGTTTGCATATGAGACACGTACTGTAAAGAATCGATTTACACAGTAGTTACTCCTGCGTACACTCCACCCACAACGTTCTCACTCTTCGACTCAATTTCCACTGAATTGTTTATTGTTGCTCCTCCACGTTGATATCGACCACTAGCTGCATCAATCGGTTCACTGTTTGATCTGCTCAAAATAGACAGTGCTCAAAACGAGCTCTACGCCCTTTCACGTATGTCAGTCATTCAAGATTATACAATATCAAATAGAATTCAAGAAACCATCCCTACACAGAGAATGTAGACTCAAATTTGCATTGGGCATTGACATTCAACAATAAATCAATTACTCCGGCAACAGAGGTTTAAACCATTGATTCATCCATCGCTTCACGTTGAAAAAACATCCTCCAACTAAATTATCACAAAAATTCATTGAAAATAGCAGATGGGGCGATTCTGAGAATCATCGGGTGGTGGGGCGATTCTCAGAATCGCCCCGCCACCACCTGGTGGTGGGGTGGCGGTGGGGCGATTCTCAGAATTTCAAAACCCAGCGATTGTGTAATTGCATAGTTTGCATATGACACACGTACTGTAAAGAAAGTTTCAAAGTTTACATTGTCGTGATACATATAAATATAACTATTCCATATAAATTTGTAAGTCTAACTCATGACACCGATCTGCACAAATATGGTTAATCAAAGAACTTAAATGATTATTCTGTTAGGATATTAATCACGATGGCAGACGATGATGCTGCTCACTGTTCAATGGTCAACATAGTCAGCTAGAGTCAGCAGGTAATAAATATCATTCGGGCAGTTATTGTTCAATCTGTGCCTGAAGATGTGTATAAATTGCAACGATTAGTAATGAAATGTGAAAGGTTTAAGTGTTGAGTGTGTTCTATGATATGCTATCGGAGCCTAAGGGAGGTTGTGTGTTGTGTTAAGTGTTTTCCTCCTTAGAGGGTTGCAAGGTTGCAGTAGTGAAGAGAGTCTGTAGTTGTGAAAAGTGTCTACAGAGAGTGTGGTTTTCGGGGAGTGTATTGTTGTTAAGGAGCTGCTGCAAATTTTGTTCATATCGTGCTGCTATATTTTGCCACTGAGTGATGTTGTTGTAAGTTAGTCTAGTGTGGAATTGTGTTGTTGCTAGTTGGAGAGGCTGTAAAAAATTGCTTGGCTGTTGTATGTTGCTACTGAGTGACGCTGTTGTAAGTTAGTCCAGTGTGGAACTGTGTCACTGCTAGTTGGAGAGGCTGTAAAAAATTGCTTGGCTGTCGCATTTCAAAACTCTTGAGCCCAACATTCTAGTGCAGAACCGTGTCATTGCTAGTAGGAGAGGGTGTAAAAAAAATTGCTTGCGTGTTGCATTACAAAACTCTTTAGCCTGGTGTAATCTCTTTTAAAATTAAAGCATGATTTGTTGTGAAGTATCTTTTTTATGATTAAAAAAGAGCACACCTTTTTTTTTAAGGTGAAGTAGTGACACTTGAGTTCTATAAATAAACAAGGTTGCGATGCAATGAAATACCTACCGATTAACATTGCTTTAAAGGAAATATTTGAATAGTTTGATAAATGGCTTTCGTAAGAGCCAAATGGAAATATCACAGTGCTATATGTTTAAATTGTTTAAACTATAATAAGTAAAGTTTACTTTGTTTATTGGATAAACCCACTCAAACTTTGGAAACAATGATAAGGAAAGTTTACTTTGGTTATTGGATAAACACACTCAAACTTTGGTTTTTAAAAACATTGAGATAAACACAAAGTTTGACATTGGCTTTTTAAAAGCTTTGGATAAACTCAAACTCAATAAATTTCAGTTTTTATAAACGGTAGATAAACACAAACCAATAAACTTCGCTTTTAAAAACTTTGGATAAAGGCAAAAATTCAGTTAAAAATAAGCTCAACGTCTGCAATTATACCCCAAAAACTTTGAATAAAGGAAAAACTTCGCTTAAAAGCAAGCTCGACATCTGCAATAAGACCCCAAAGATGAATAGCCAATGAAAACCATCAAAAAATATTTCAATGATTTTAAAAATTCACATTTTGCGTAAAACTTTGGTTAAAGTATTGAATAGCGGTTGATATTTAAAAAGTCAAACGAAATTAATTCATAGTCAAAGCGATATCGATCACTATATACCTGCTACTTTCGGCAGGTATGATAAGAAGTCAAGGTTAAAGGTTATAGTGGATTTTATCATTGTGTGAATGAATATAAGTTTTTTAAAACTTTCTAAAGGTAAATGGCACAGTAGGAAGAGGAGTGATAAGTTTTTTTTTGTAATGTTGTTTTGTTTAATGGTGAGACGAGTATTAAAAAGAAAAAAGAGTTTTCCTTTTAATGTGAAGTATGTGAAGTATATTACAACGAGGTTTTATTTATGGTGCAATATTTAAGAAAATTCCATAAATGAGAGTTTATGGTGATTATATTTAAGCATTTTGTTTATTGAGATCATTTTGGATTTGGTGAATTTGGGTGCATTTGGTTTCAGATCTTGTGGATTTGGTTGCAGTTTGGTGACTGGAGAAAGATTTTTTTAGTCATCATGTCAAATTTGTTGGCTTATAATTATTTTAATGAATCCATGAAACTTGATGGACGAAATTACATGAATTAGAAATTGAAGTTGCTGACTATTTTAGAAGGTTATAATCTGTTGTCCATTGTAAGTGGGGATGAGCCCAAACCCACTGTTGCAACTTATGTTCCAGATTGGGAGAAAAGGGGGACGAAAGAAAAGGTGTTGTTGCATATTTCCATAATGGACAACATTATTCCTCACATCAGAGGTTGCAAGACATCAAAGGAAACATGGGATATGATGAAGGGTTTGTATGAAACAACAAATACAACCTAGATCTTTTTTTTAAGACTAAGATTTTATCTATGAAATTGGAAGAAAATGAGAATATAAGTAATTTTGTGAGTCGTGTCAAATATTTAAGTTATAAGTTAGGTGATATTGGTGCAAAATGTGTCTAGTACTGACTTATTCACCATCACATTAAATGGCTTAGTGCAAGATTATCGAATTTTTGTTTCAAGTCTTTCAACTAGAGAGAAGCCCCCTACATTTGATGAATTGACATGAATTCTTCTACAAGAGGAGGAGCGGATGTCAAGCTTTAATTTGGGCTCCAATAGTTCAGATTTATCATTGGTAGCCAAGGGAAAACATCCATACAGAGGCAATCCATGGGACAAGAACAAAGGAGGCAAGTTTCAAGGAAAATAAAAAGGTATGACAAAGTGTAAATTTCCAAGACATGATAAGAGAAATGATGATTGTTATTATTATGGAAATCCTGGGCATCATTCTAAAGATTGCTATAAAAGGAAATACACTGAGTCTAGGAAAAGAAACAAAAGGAATAATGGAAATTTTGTGGACAAAGACACCTCAATTAGTGATGGATTTCAAAATCTTAAATTGTTTGTTTCTGATGTTGCATTTTCTGTGGAAAATGATGATGTCAATGCTTGGTTCATTGATTTTTGTGCATCACTCCATATCTCTTGTAATAAGGAATGGTTTGATGAACATTACGAAAACATTGATGGAACATATGTTTATCTAGGAGATAACAGATCACTTAAACTTCAAGTTTTTGGAGTAATAGGTGTGAATTGGCCTAATGGACAAGAGAGACAAATCCATAATGTGATGTATGGTCCTGGTATCAAAAATAATTTAATTTTTGTTTCTACTATTGCTGATCAAGAGTTGAAGGTGGAATTTGTTAAATCATAGTGTGTATTGAAAGACATTCAAGATCACTACAAGGTTATTTATTTCCACAGGTACCAGAGTTGGAGGTTTGTATAAGTTGGATGCGACTAGGAAAAGTCATGACAAACACAAAATACCATGTAACTATATTTAAAACGCCATCAAAGTTATTATTGTGGTTCATAAGATGACAGTGACAACGACCTTCCTTTAAAGGTTTGGAAATAAATTAAAATAGATTACTATTATGGCCTTAGATACTCTAATCAAATTAAATTGAGTGGTCGTAGGTAGCTCATCGTATTCTCCCTACATGTGGGGTATGATTTCACTGATGATACATTATTAGGATTGTGATTGACACTAGAGTTATCTTCTGGGAACTTGCTTGTTTTTTCCAATTATTTCATTCTTGAGAGAAAATCCTCTAGCATCTAGGTTTGGGATTTATTGATAGCAAATGAAGTTATCCTACCTTCATTTCTCGGGAACACATTTACGAGGGAGTAATAAGGTTGTTGAGGTGTAACTAAGTTGCTTTAGAACAAATGAAACTTGCTTCTGGGATTCCTTGTGAACTTTTTGTGACCATATTTTATGGAGAGGGCGATGAGTTTAGCGAGGGTCATTAGAGGAGATTCACTATAATCTGACTCTAGTTCCTCTTTTCAGTGAAATCCTGGCCTCCTATGAATTTGTCATGCTCAAAATTAAAATAAGGATAATCAGGAAATGTGCTTGATGTGATATGCTAAATTTGTCCGTCTATGTTTAGGTGTAATAACCATGGCATGTAATGGTTGAAAACATGTTGAATTTATACTTAGGAAAGAAAAATTATATTCTACCAAAAACATTAATGTGTTTTTTTCCTCATAAACAACTTTGTTTGGCACATAAAAATTTGGTTTTACTAGCATTTTTTAAAAAGTTTGAAAATTGACCCTAAAAAAAAAATCATCGTTCCAGTATACACACTTTCCATTTTTAGCACTGTTTTTTATTTTTTTCAGGATTTTTTGGCCAGAGTTCCCTTTTGGAGTTTACACTTCCTGTCTCAAAGTTTACATTGTTAGTAGCTATCTTAGAAACAAATAGATTAAAGTCACTTGTTTTTCCTTTACGAGAGAGAGATGAGAAAGAAGCTGAGACTACCAACCTCTGTCTTCCACTTGGATCCTTGCTTGATTCCTTTCTCCTTTGACAGAATCTCGCCACTGCTTCCTTGCTTGTCTCGCTTCAAAGAGCACCTGTAGATTCACATCAGCATAATACCATCAAAACATAGAGATCTATGACTGTAAACAATATAATATCTGATATATATTGACCATACAAATGCATATATCAACACAATATTCAGAGAGACAAAAGAATATGGAGGAAAACTCAAATAGCTTTATTAGTAAAAGTAGTAGAAGAGAGGATTACAACCACTTGCTCTAACCCAGCACCATCCTCCCAGCTTGAAAGCCCTCTTCAGCTCATACAAAGCAAGATCACCCAACAATGTCTTTAAAGAGAAACCAACAACACTTTTTTGCAAATTACCCAATTCCAACCTTTAGATCTCTGGGATGAGGGATCCATTTATAGATATTTGTAGGGAGGTGAGTCAGTTTTTGGGATTTTGATTAGCGTCATCTCTCTGATAGTTCTTGCTTCCACTTGGAGATTTCATGATCCCTTACTCATTCTTGGGTGAATTCAAAGAGGCAAGTGTCAAATGAGCAGCTTCTAGAAGATTCCGAGGGTCTCCACCTAGAAAACTGCTTGTGCCATTTGTCTGCTCTTGCTCATCGCACCGTACAGAAGGGCTTTCCAGTATGAATCGTACCTTTTGCATGTAGCAGGTGAAATGCATCACACCCTTTGCACTGGGCACTTTGTATGGTCTTGCTTTGACCAGTTCTAAGTGGTTTTTCATGGAAAACTTTTGGGAGATGATGTAATCAGCTGATCTTGCTCTTTTAGGGTATAGAACAACACTTTTAGGGACTTAGAAGCCCTAGCTTTATGGACATATGTGATTGGGGTTATAGTGCCCAAATATTTCTATAACAATTGCCCCCTAAAGCATGAGGTCGTAAATCTTTTGATGTCGGGTGAAATGCTTTATAATGAGGATCCGAGGTTTTTCACACTGGAAGGTGACCTGTAATAAGATACAATACAATGCATTATCTTCATAATATTTTCATGATCTAGCTGAGGCAGGGATTCCCATGTTCAGCTTGATAAATTGATTTTCATGTACATAGGACAGGCAACCATCTGTGTGTAGACTGATGATCCTGGTAGAGCCATCATCCCTTAGTTTGGATGATTATCTGTGTAGCAATGATGTACATTTGATGTCTTTATTTTCCTGAATATATCGCAGCCCAGATGGATGAAACTAGATCCGGGGTCTTCAAAACTCTTTCAATCTTTACCTGAAAGTACAAGTCGATCCATGTGAAAAGATGTTCTGATGTGGAACATGGAAGGACATTGCTTGATTAGCAGCCAATGATGTAAGTTGTTAACAGACGCGACAGGAACCATCGATGATGATGATGACCCTCAAGGTACTATAGTACAATTCACGTGGTGTGAATACATGAGTTGATGTTGAACACCACACAAAATCTTTCGGTCGAAGGCCATTGATGTAAACCTGTCGCCGTAAGTGAGAAACTTGCCATTGAGGCATGCAAGCTTCAAAGTACTACAAGGGTTGTCCCTAGGTTGGCTTATTGGGTAATGAGGTGATGTCGACAAGAAGTGACTTGTCGTAGGAAGGCATTAATGGATCCCACATCTACGACACAGAATGGAGCAAATGAGTTTGTAGAGGTGAAAATGATCTGATGATACAAGGTTCAGGGTGGTGGTCACGAAAGAATGAAATGTGAGGGTATTATAGTGGATGAGACACAAGCTGGTTAGGTGAATTTTCTGAGTGACTTCTCTTGAACATATCAGCGACACTGAAATGGATTGGTAGCGTCAACCCCAAAATTGGATGGTATGGTGGACCAATGGTGATATGACTGGTGAACGGAATAACCCAACTCGACTCAATCATGGTGATGGAGTGAAAGTGTCATGTTCAAGAGCTACTTGCTACCAATAAAGTTTCTTCAAGTTTTCTTCCCAATTTTCCCAAGTCATTTCTAACCGGTACCTCTTTATTTTTGTCAATCTTGAGGAGGATAACATATGCTTGTTCTATAATCTGCCCTTCGGGTAGACCCGTCGCTATGTTTTAACGAGCCTAGCGACAATGAAACTCACTCTTATCTAAATGGACAAGTCTGTCGCTATTTTTTTAACAAGTTTAATGACAAGGATAACTTGGTCCTTTTCAATTTTAGAGAGTCTAAAAAGAGATGAAAAGGAAACTCCAATATTCCTTTCTCGTAATATAATCCCTTAAGTCCAAAACAGTATAAAACAATGCGAAAGGGATGACTTTTCGATATTTTTAATGAGCCGAACAAGACAAACGTTCGATCTTTTTGTGGAATGATCCCTCGGGTCCAAAAAGATTAAAATCTAGAGGAGGGATACAACTTCCAATCACTTTAATGAGCTAGAGAGGCCAATTGCTCGGCAATCTTTTCATATTTTATGAGTCAGATGAAAAGAGATTAAAGGAGACTCATTTTTTGAGGAACGAGTGATGTTTTTAGATAGCAGCTGGTTCTAGGTAAGGTTTGTAACTTCCTCAATCATGGCAGTGTAAATAAGGTGGCAAATAGGATCACTCATCGCAGTTATTCCTCAAAAGGGGTAAACAATCAAATGGAGGTGAATGATCGGCTAAAACAGAGTGGCAGTGATGGTAAGAACACGACCAAGGCTCAAAAGCTGATGATAATCATTCATAACGGTTATTTACAGGAGGTGGGTTCTTTTTTTAATGATCTTAAACTCTAGTGGAACATATGCTCATTGCTAGGCTTAATTTTTAACGATCTTGAACTTCACGTAAAACTGCTCATGCCACTCGTATAATAAGGATGTCTCATCGATAGGTTCTTTCTTTTTGGCAGCTTGCACCATTCGAAATTATGCTTCGACTGCTTTTATTATGTAAGCTAGGAATGACCGATCCTATGAGTTTAAAGGGTTAAGAATATACAAATTAGGAAAATAAATGGTTACTTTTCACTTTCATGCAAAAAGGTTTTCATGCCCCCGGGTATAGCGAAGTAGAGTTTCCCAGGTTACCCCTCAATTTGCAAACAAAACATTTGTTCTATCGGGAAAGGCCTACCTTCTCCAGGTTACCCTTTAATTTGCAAACAACAGATTTGTTCTTTCAGGAAAGGCCTACCTTCTAACATAGGTATATTATTCCGGTCTAATCCCATTTTCCTAAACAGACGGGTGTGTTAGACCAGTCATATATCCTCTGTGGAAACCTACCCTATACCTGAAGTTTTCCTGCCAAAGCAGACCAGGGTGCATGCCCCCTAGGTTTCAGTCACGACCACCGAATAACTCACGTTCATCGGGTGGACAGACTGGAGATTGATGAGACATTCCTTGCACAAAAAGACCTATTAGGTATGGCATTTGATTATTAGCTATGTGTGAACTGGGAAATGAAAGCTAGTCTATGAGTTGGACCACTCTGCCTTCATGCAGAAAACACATTACTTGAAAGAGTGAGGAAATAATAGCTCCCATGCTATAAATGTAGTCACGCCCAAGGAGTAGATTGTAATCTAAAGGCCCTTGGACTACCATTACATTCAGATAAATGATTTTCCTTCTCAAAGTTATAGGCGAACTTGGAAGGATCCCTAACGGTTGACTGGTTCCTTTATCGAAGCCTGTCATATTTTTCATCTCATGCAAAAGAAATGGCGAACCAAGAGCTTTCCAAGTAGTCAAGGAAAGGATACTCATAGATGCCCCTTCATCTATGATGGTGCCAACCATGACCATTCTGTAAGTTTTCACTATGATTCACAATGGTACATTAGACGGTAAACGGGGTCTACCTAGTAGGTTCCAATCCAAGGAAACGACTAGGTTTCTTGGAGGTGGCACCAAATAAATGGCCAGATACAGCTCTGACAAATTTCCTTCCTACGGTAAAGGAATGGGCAGATTGCCCCCATGTTCATTGGAGTCTGTGTTTATGAAAAGAATTTGAACGGTGTCATTTTAATTCTCTTTGGTGACTGTATCATTTGAAGGTAAATCTTTTGAAGCCAAGATGGGGTCGACTACCATATCGACTTGTTGACTTTGGTTTGATGTCGACTCGAATGGTTTATCTTCAATGATAGGTGCTTCGACCGACAACAAAGGTGGGTCAGTCGGATTTTCAACTAGTAATGGATTTGACAAGAGTTTCTTGTATCTAGGAGGGAGTCGCTGCGGCGATGTAGGACGATTACCCAAGATTCTTTTAGCTTAACCCAGGAAGGGACAATGGTGGAGGGCATGATTACCTTCACACATTCTGCTAGGAAATTTAGATTTTCCTTTCTTTCCAGTTACTTCGTTTTCACTAGTTGACAGTGTACTCTCAACATGATCATCAAAGGTTGATGACATAGGATTGTGCAAGCGGGGAGACTAGTCCCTTAAGATTCATGGGATGCAAGGACAATCTCAATGATTGTTGTCTCCTTTGCAGATGACACATGGAGATTTAGGTTTGGACAGTGCAGTGTGTGGATTTTCACTAGATGATGCACGGTTGCCCCTTTTTGCCATTGGCTCCTTCTTCTTCTCCTTCCCTTTCTTCTTCTTCTTCTTAGTTACTCGGTTTTTAGTTTTACTATCTTCACCAAGCGAAGAGGAAGAAGGAGAGGGAGAGACAAACGAAGTATAAGGTTGGGGGTAACTCTAGTATCATCTACTTGCTGATTCGATTATTCAGGAATCACAGTGTTTTAAATGACAGAGGTCGAGAAAAGCCATACCAGCAGGCCAATTGTCAGTCCTAGAAGGGGCAATATGGCCATATGAGGTGCACCAACATCTCCCCAAGAGGAGAAAGGACTACGATTTCCCCCGAGGGGAAATCCTTGGTTGGTGGACTCCATTTTCTCAACCTAAGACCAATGAGGGAACAATGATGTTATTTCAATTAAAATAATTTTTAGACACTTTGACACAACTTGCTTTTTCAATTTTTAAGAGTCGAGAAAAAGCCAAAGATGACTCTAGAGTCGCCTTCGATTTTTAATGAGATTGAAGTGATAAGTGCTCGGATGGACCTTTTCCTTTAAGGAGTCTGAAAAGGATCGAAAGAGACTACTCTGGAAATCTAGATAGAGGGGTTACCAAACCAATCGCAAAACTATAGAATACTTTTTATGGTACGACAGTTAATCTTCCCAAATGTTGTGTTCAGTGTATTGCAATCGATAGGGCGGTAGACGTGACTTCTTAAGGATAAAGGATATAGCCTATTATGGTCTCCCAATATATACTTGACGGTACGTGGGAGCACAAGTCCGTACTGGCACTTGTCATCTCAAAGAGGAGGAATCACCCAACCTATGATGAAAGCGATAGTTACCAGGCTTTACGACGCCGAAATACGTCTCTAGCCTAGACTTCTAGATGTTGTGCATTAGGTTCCAAAGCGTTTTTATGTTCATTGAATTTATTTTTCAGTTGATATTTCTTAATAAGCTTTCCTTTAAGGTTCATTGCGTGATGTAGATATACAATTCATAAAATATGCAATCTAAGATGATAAAAAGTCGTTTAATCTTCTTTCTGCAATGAAAATCCTAGTAACTAAGGAAAGAGAAATGAAATCCTTTCAACATAGAGCAGAGAGCACACACTAGATGCACTATCCTAAATCAAAATCAACAAGAAATCTAAATGCAAATGCACATGTATGTATTTGTTTTATGCTTTCTTAATGTGTGAATGACAAAAAGAATGCTAAGCACAAATCTGAACTATATCTTCTTTCAAAGCGAGAATACTAGCGATTTTATTTTCAAAAAACAAAAGGGAGACAAGACAACTCTTTGCGATTTTGAATTGAAAACTGCTTTCGACACTTGAAGTGCTATTAATTCAGATCAAATACAAGAGTAATAGTGTAATCAACTATAAAAAAGAGAAGGATTGTTTTCCTTGACTGAAAACGACACTTGCGACACTTTCAAATCCAAGGACGATGGTTCGATTAAGCTACCATCTTGTAAATGAGAACTGTGAATGGCGAAAAATACATAAAAACATTCACAAATATTTTCACAATGGAGGTTGGATGATGCAAACGAAGGGGGTTTCAACAATGGTCTACTGATCACAGATAGCAAAACTCCCGAATAAAGCTGAAGAGAGTGAAGAAAAAACCAAAATCTAGAGGCAGAACTAGTCTTGTCTGATCATCACACCTATAACACAGGGAAACATGGATGCATCCCACCTACTACACACGAGAGGTGCGATGCATCTAGATTGCCAAGAAGAGAAGGTGTGATGGTCCAAGGAAGAGACTTTAACTTGGTTTTTGGTCATAGTTTGTAGCTTAGTTCAAGGATTTAGGCCGAGTAAATGATAGTCAGTAACTACAAAGTACAGGGGCTGATCTAATGAGGTTACTCAGGCTACCTCTAGGGTACTTAGGATGTTTGCAAGTCAATTGTTCAGTTCATAAAAAACCCGAAGATTGACTGAAGCAGCATTGATCTACTTTGCACTTGCATAGAAAATGCAGTTCGAAGGCTAGTTGGCTTAAGTCAGGCTCCGTCTGTGGTTTATGAATCAAACAATAGAGACAAGCAATGAAACTAATCGCTCCCTAGTGGAGTCACCATTTTGTTATCAAGAAATCTAGTGTCTATTCAGAGCTACTAGCCCCACTAAGACGGTAGCTATCTTAGAAACAAATAGATTAAAGTCACTTATTTTTCCTTTAGGAGAGAGAGAAATGAGAAGGAAGCAGAGAGTACCAACCTCAGTCTTCCACTTGGCTCCTTGCTTGTTTCCTTTCTCCTTTGACAGAATCTCAACATTGCTTCCTTACTTGTCTCACTTCAAAGAGAACTTGTAGATTCACAGCAGCATAATACCATCAAAGCATAGAGATCTATCATTGTAAACAATATAGGATCAGATATATATTGACCATAAAAATGCATATATCAACACAATATTCAGAGATACAAAAGAATATGGATGAATACTCAAATAGCTTTATTAGTAAAAGTAGTAGAAGAGAGGATTACAACCACTTGGTCTGACCCAGCGCCATCCTCCCAGCTTGAAAGCCCTCTTCAGCTCATACAAAGCAAGATCACCCAACAATGTCTTCAAAGAGAAACCAACAACACTTCTTTGCAAATTACCCAATTCCAACCTTTGGATCTCTGGGATGAGGGATCCATTTATAGATATTTGCAGGGGGGTGAGTCAGGTTCTGGGATTTTGATTAGTGTCATCTCTCTGATAGTTCTTGGTTCCACTTGGAGATTTCATGATCTCTTACTCATCCTTGGGTGAATTCAGAGAGGCAAGAGTCAAATGAGCAGCTTCTAGAAGATTCTCAGGGTCTCCACCTAGCAAACGGCTTGTGCCATTTGTTTGTTCTTTCTCATTGCACCCTACAGAAGGGCTTTCCAGTATGCATCGCACTTTTTACATGTGGCAGGTAAGATGCATCACACCCTTTGCACTAGGCAGTTTGTATGGTCCTGTTTTGACCAGTTCTGAGTGGATTTTCATGGAAAACTTCTGGGAGATGATGTAATCAGCTGAGCTTGCTCCTTTAGGGTATAAAAAAACACTTTTAGGGACTTATAAGCCCTTGGTTTATGGACATATGTGATTGGGGTTGCATGCCCAAATATTTCTATAACACCATACCATTGTTTCTTTTCATTTTCCTTAATTGCAACATAACTTACTATTTTGGGTAGTTTTTTAGGTCCTAAAATTCTGAAGCCATTTTGAGGGACTAAAAGATGTTTTTAGGGGAAAAAAAGAGATTGGAAAGTCCCAATCTTAGTCATTGATTTGGTTTTGGCCTACTCTTCGAGATCTTCAAAATTAGGTATTATGATAACCAAACAGAGATCATATGACATAGTTAAAGCCCTGGGAAGTTAATGTATCAATTTATCCAAATGGTCCCCATAGTTTTGGTGCTTCATCTCCTAGGGTTAGGTTTTTGGAGGTTTAGGGTTTTCCATTATTTCTCAATAATAAATAGGCCTTTTAGCCTCATTGTAACATAGTTCAAAGGCATGTAGCTACCACATCTCTTATAAGAGATAAGCTACTATCATCGGAGCTAGTTTATTTCCATTTATGTATGTAAGAACCTTTTAGCTATTTGATATTAATGAAACAAAGTTTTATTTTTGTTGCATCTCTATGTCTATGTGTATATCTATATTTTGTTTCATTCCTACATAAGTTTGGATCAGCGATATCAGAGCGGTCTTCTCTTTCTCTATTTTTCTTTTCATGTCCCCAATGAGGTTAGTGTATAAGGAGTTAGGGCTCGAATAGGTTGAAACATTGCAAGACTAGCTTCTCAAGCCCCGATGGCCTCCCATGGCAGAAGAAAAAAAGATAAATGACATGAGATCATTTCAAAATATTGCTCGAGGAAGCCCGTAATTGACAAAGGAATGTGATGATGGATAAATTTTCCCAGATCCTTCGATGACTACCCACATGCAACACATATTCATCTAGCAGCCACTCTTGAGGCACCATTCCTTTTAAGGTACAAGTCAAATTTTACATTCCCATATTTGAAGGACAGATAGATGCAGATGATGTAGATAGATGATTAAATCTACTGCAAGGATATTTTTCAGTTCATGACTTTTTCAATCTGGAAAATATTAGTTTTTCACTCCTCAAAGATTCCACACATATTAATGACTAGTGGGAAACCTACTGTGAACAAAAGGATAAGATGGAATCCTCACTATTTTCAGCCGCACCCACATGGAATTCTTTCCAAGATTCCATCAAGGAACAATATTACCTTTTTTGGAGATATGAAGATAAATACATAAAGTGGACAAAGCTATTGCCAGGAAGGGACCAAAATGCGTCAGAGTTCACAAATATTTTCCATACCCTTTACACAAAGTTGGGTATCAAGGATTCTGAGTGGCATTTAGTACTCAAGTAACGCGACTACCTACACAGGTACATCCAAGATGAGACAAATTTCGTGAACATCTCCTCACTTGGTGCCACATATCAATACACTCTTAAGATCTAGCAGAAATTTAAATAGAAGAAGCAAGACCTTGGATCTACATATCCGAAGAAAGGGAAAGGCTCCCCCAAACCACAAAATAAGGATAAATCCAAGGCACGGTGATCAAGAACAACCCACAGAAGACGCAAGAAAAGAACAGCACCATGAGGACAAATAACAACACAGGGAAATGGTATGAGTTCAATAAGAGCCCCGCTCACAACACAAGTGAGTGCCAAGAAAAATAGTCACTAGTGGTCGAGCTGAAGGATTCTGAATTAGATGCATGTTTCAACTCTGAGTAAGAAAACGATAAGGGGAATGACAAGGGGAGTAGATTATAAATGCATATCCTAGTACCACCATTTCCACCCCCAAAAACCAGAAGGTTCAGCCCAAAGATCAAGAAGAGTGGGAGGGGATCTTCCACTCACAGATGTGGGTGAAGGGTTTTCCATTATAGTTCATTATTGATAGAGGGCGCCGAAAGAACCTCATTTCACCAGAGGTCATGAAGTGGCTAGTCCTACCGACTACATCACACTTATAGCCATACACGATCAGGTGGCTTCACTAAGGCCGAGATCTTCGCGTCAGCCAAGAGTGTTGCCTTGCGTACAACACCAAACCCTTAACATATGAGGTATCATGTGATATTTCTCCTCTTGAATTTCTTGATGTTTAATTAGGCCAACAATACTTTTGGAAGAAGCATGTTGTGTATGAGATTAGGCATGGCACTATTATTATTACTTTGGGTAATAAGTTGTATAGGATATTGGAGGTAGCACTGCCTACTGTTGTTTCGTTGATTACTGCAGAGAAATGTAGTAAGATCATTTTCCAGACTGAGACATAGGTTATTGTTATGATTTTCCGTAAGGGAAAGAAGAATATTATGGCCATGACCTCCAAACAAGGCTCCTCAGTATGGTAGTAATAGGTGGAAAAGTTTGTAGAGTACAGGGACATCTTCACCTCACCCAGAAGTGAAAATCTACATTGTTAGATCAAGCACTCCATTGATCTCACCCCAGGTATGTTTCTACCCTATGGACCAATGTATCGACGCTCTATCATGGATAACGATGAAATCAAGAGGCAGATTGAGGCACTATCATAGAAAGGGCACATTAGGCCAAGTTCATCACCATGTGGGAGTCCCATTGTGTTGGTACAGAAAAAGGACAAGACCTGGAGACTCTCTATTGACAATCGGGTGTTGAACAAGATCATTGTTCAGAATAGATTTCTAATCCCACAGATTGATGACCATATGGACCGGCTTAAGGAGGGGAAATATTTCATTAAGATTGACTTGAAGTACAGTTATCACGAGGTACCAATCAAACACTCGGATGTGTGTAAGATTGCCTTTAAATAATAGGAGGGCCTTTTCGAATGGATGGTCATGCCTTTCTGGTTGACGAATGCCCTCACAACGATCATGATGCTAATGGACTAAATCTTGCAACTGTTCACCAACTCATTCGTGGTGGTGTATTTGGATGAAATTATCATCTTCAGCCAAAGTTGGGAAGGACACTTCTACCATATTTGACAGATCCTCCAAACCCTGCAATAACACAAGTTGTGTTCCAATTTGTAGAAATTCACTTTTGCTATGACCCAGGTTCAATATGTAGGGTACATCATTGATGAACAGGGTGTGCATGTGGACTCAGCCAAGGTACAAGTTATTCAATATTGGATAGCCCCAGCGACTCTTATAGGTCTCCGTAGCTTTCTAGATCATGCCAATGTATATGTAGGTTCGTGTTGTGGTTCTCTCATTTAACTTGTCCTTTGAATCAAGTCACCAAGGGAGGAGTGAAAGAGAAGTTATTTTGGTATGAATGTGAACAGAAGGTGATTTCAGATTTGAAGCATCACCTCTTCTCTACACCAATAATCACATTACTATACCTGCAACAACCATTTATGATTGAGACAAATACCTCCAACTATGCTTTTAGTGCATTTCTTACTCAGTAGGTGCAATGAGTGGCATATCACAGTGCGACACTTTCAGACACAATCCAGAAGTATCCCACCAATGATAAGAGATGTATTCTAGTGTGCAGGACTACTGAAAATGGAAGAATTACATTCTAGGAAAGGAAATGGTCATCCACACAGACCACCAACCCCTTCAGTGCATATAGACACAAAGGAAGCTTCAGAAGGATCATCATAAAAGATGATCCACATACCTGCAACAATTCCAATTGAACATTAAGTACAAGAAGGGAAACACCAACAATGTTGCAGGCTACCTCAACTAACCACTGTGTTTGACTCTTGTATGCACAAGACTGCGGGGTGGCTAGATATTGACAAGAGTGATCCAGAATTAGGCAACACATACCATATGCTCATGGAAGGAAATAAAGTTCCAATTTTGACCTCCATAATGTGCTATTATACCACCTGGGACACCTTTGTGTTCCTTCAATCGAGTGTGCCAAGATTATTTGGGAGGCGCACTATCATTGGGTTGCTGGACATTTTGGGGTAGAGAAAACATGGGGAGTGCTCCAAAAGTATTCTTATTAGCTGCACTTTTGAAATGATTCTAGGAAGTACATCAAATCCTACACTCCTTGTGCCATTTCCAAACCAACCATCAAGAAGCAGGGCCTATTTACTCCTATTCCTGCTCCTACTTGACCTTGGGAATCCATCTCCATGGATTACATATCAAGCCTTCCTTCTACAAAGCATGGAAATTACTTTGTTTTTGTGGTCATCGACAAATTATCTACGATGACCATTTTAGCAGCCTACAAGAATAGTATCATAACAGAAGCCACTTCTAAGATCTTCTTTGAATGAGTGTGGGTATATTTTGGGATCCAACAATCCATTATCTTAGATCAGGACAACAAGTTCCTAAGTACATTTTGTCCAAGTTTTCGGTCAATGTTGGATACCAATCTCACTAAGTCCATGACTTTCCACCTCCAAATTGATGACCAAACAAAGGTCATCAACAGGATGATCAAACACATTATGTTTATGCACAACTCAAATCATCCATGCACATGTGATGAAATTCTCCCCTATATCCAACACAACTACAAGAGAGCTCTCCATGGCTCAACTCGCCACAACCCATTTCAGTTTGGGTTAGGATTCCAGCCACTATGTCCCATTGATCTGGACATACCATTTGCAACGTTTCAGGAAGATTCAACTCATGTCCAGTTTGAAGTTAATGGTTCTAATAACTTCGTTGAGTGCACTCAGCACATACACCAACATGTGCATCACATATTGGATAAAGCCTATATAAGTAAAAGTAATGTCATGATCAGCATCGAGTGCCATATAAGTTCCAGGTGAGAGACAAAGTTTGGTTACATTTGCGGAAGGAGCATCTTGTTGGGCCCCACCGTAGGATTTTTCCGCTATGATATGGGCTTTACACCATCACTAAGACTATAGGGGACAATGATTTTGAGCTCAGCATTCCACCATTCCTTAGCTTTCACCAAATATTCAATGTGGACCGCCTTCTACCATACTTTACGCCATTACTAGACACATGAGATATTGAAGAAAAATTCATACAGATAGAGTTAAACCCAGACTTCATGGAACATGGCACAAGTGATAATATCATGGACGCATAGATCAAGAACATTCACTAGCAGAAGATCCAACTATATTGGGTTGTCAAAGCTGGCCAACTCCTGCACCAAGGCAAGTGGCTCACCATGGACCAAGTTCACTAGAAGTTTTCCCATCTCATGGAGGCACTCAACCCAATGGGGAGAATTTATTTCTAAGGGGCAAGGACTAATCTAGGTGGATATTGGTGGCAACCTTCCTATTCCGCTTGGATGCCCTCCATTGTTTCTTTTCAGTTTCCTTATTTGTTTTGAGGCACTAAAATATGCTTTAAGGGAACATAGAGAGACCATAAAAGTCCCTAAATAATTTAATTTCTTTCTTTCATCATCCTATTTGAGATCTTCAAAATGAGGTATTATTATAGCCAAACAGAGATTGTATGCGAAATTTATGACCCCGAGAAGTAGATGTACCAATTTACCCAAACGGGGCAAAACATTTTGATATTTGATCTGCTACGGTTAAGTTGTTGGATGTTTTGGGTTTTCCATTATTTCTGAATAATAAATAGGCATTTCATCCTCATTGTAACATAGTTCAGAGGAATCTAGCCATGACATCTCTTCTCAGAGATAAGCTACCATCCCCCGAGCTAGTTTATTTCCATTTCTATATGTAAGAGTATTTCGGTTCTTTGGTATTAATGAAACAAAGTTTTATTTCTGCTTAGTCTCTTTGTTTATGTGTATATTTGTATTTCGTTCCATTCCTACATAAGCTTGGATCACTATATGATTAAGTCGATGGCTTGATTGGTTTGAGGGGAATGTTGTGAGGAAATAAACCCTTATTGACATCGAAATAACTAATTCCTAGTGGATAATATTCTTTGTCCAATGTATAAAGAAGTAGACAGGGAAATGGAAATAATCTAAGGGACTGTGGCACATTCAAGGATATGTCTTTCCTAGCGTCGTGTAAGTTATGGGGGAAGAGAATCTAGTTGAGTGGGAGCATTGTAGTTGAAATTGTCCAATGTATAACTACTAGTTCCATGGTAGTGTTAGAAATTTGTGAGTTTAGTTGAGAGAGAGAAATTAAAAGTCTTGGAATAACTAATTTTCCCCTGTAAATTCAGGTATGGCCATTGTAATAGAGTGCCTATGGTTGGATGGAATGCTCTTTGTTTGCACCTATTTGATGAAAATTTATTTAAAACATAAGTAATTTTTTTTATTGTTTATTAATAAGTAGTATGTTGGGCATGGAATCCCCCCCAAGGCACGTTTTGGGTCTTAAATTTTGTTGTAAAGCTCTGTGAATTGCGGGTGCGAGGTGCAAAAGTATAATAGAGTCATAGGGTTGTCCACCCTAGTTTGGTAATGTAATGTTGGCTGGATAATAATAAGAAGTCTAAGTCGTTGAGTCCCGAGTGTAAAGTGTGTCTTTGGGTCACAGAGTAGGAGAAGGCTCTGCAACTGAGTGCGCAAAGGCCTAGTAGTCCGCAGCTGAGTGCACGGACCCATACAGCTGAGTGCGCAGGGCAGAGTTGAGTCTGTAACCGAGGAAGAAATTGATAAAAAGAAGTTTTATGATAATTCTGTGTATTTGTTTTTGGGTTAATGCATGTTTGATAGAATTTGCAAATATACTGTTTATTTACTTCGCGCACCTGTATGAATGGTTTATGTTGTTAGTATAACTTAGAGCATGCAAGTAAGCTAGGATAATCAACTATCATTAAATACCAGTAAAGTCTTGGGTAATAACGTAGAAGTGCACTGTTCAACCCTTGAGTAGGGCTACATGTAGGCAGTGTATCGGGCTGTGATGTACGAGAAAGTGCGCGATGCAACCTGCACACAGGGTCAAACCGTAGACCCCTTGAACTCATCAGACATCTCCAGGGTGTGGATATATGGTTCTAGCACCCTCCCATACTACTTCGGGTGAGACCTCAATATGCGATCCTCGGACTGTTGTCGAAAGGGCTGGTAGTATGGGGATTGTTTAGCTAAATCAACTCTGAACATGGGTTAGGTCCTAATAAGACAAAAATGGTTCCATTGTGGAGATCGAGATCTGCATAAGAGATGTTTGATGTCGTGTCACTGGAATCCGACAAAGAAAGGAATTGAAGAGTGGTTGGATAGGAAGATTAACAAGTTCGGGAAGCAGGAAAATAGGAATCCATGATTATCGAAGGAAGAGTGGTTAGATTGCTACTTATATATGCAAATCCATCAAATTTTCTTTACATCCTTCCCCTTTGAGTTGTACGAATGGGTCGCGAAGCTAACAGAGTGTCAGGGAAGTGTAGACTCGACAAACCTATTGTGTGGACTCCAAAGTTCGTGCATAGACTAGAAGCATCACAGGATAAGATCGCGTGCATCGTGGGCCAATGGCTTGATAAAATTATAGGAGGGCTTATCACTGAGTTCATGGTAGATACTTCAGTTAGCTATAGCGAGGTGGAACGATCCTTCCTCAAACGACTGCGAGGAAAGTACATTAAATCTTTGAACACTTGGATTAACATGCTATTGTGTGAAAAGTGGCTTATGCGAATAAATTGATGTCTGGGGCTATGTGAAGTGGGAGGATCTATAGAAATCAAGGTAGTGTAGAATTAGAAAATAACCCCTTTATTTCACCTCAACAAGAAAGCGAGGAAGAGCTCGGGAAGGTCTCACCAAGAAGTGTGATTAGTTTGATAAAGCAGAAAATTCTGCACATACCACTTCCACCTACACCACAGCCAGTTTCGCAATCATCAAACCCGTCTTTGCGCACACGACCTCCACCACCACCTTAGTTCAATATGGCAAGCACGATAAAGTTGCAGGTGTTCAAAGGAGTAGGGAATGAACATCCTAATCAATTTTGCTTTGTGGTAAAGGTTGTATGGGAAACACAGGGAGTCATGGATGACAATATAAAGAAAGCAACACTATTCAGTGCTTTATAGGATCACACATTGACATGGTACATTAAGCATTCCAATGACAATCCAAACGTAGGGATCACAAATATCCAAGTTGCGCTAAACAGGTAATTTAGCAGGCCAAAATCAGAGACACAATCGATTATCGGATTTAAGGAAATCGTGATGCTTCTAGGAAAGATCCCCTGGGAGCTGGATCAGAGACTAAAGGGTATGATTCATGAAGCCAACATGACCTTAATGGATGGGAAACACCATGGACGGTTTTTAGCATTGCAAACGCCGCATCTAAGGAATTCCTTGTCACAACAGAAGCTATCCACTTAGGCTGAGGCCTTGGAGATTGCAATTAGATTGCACAAGACCTCGATACAATATCCTAACTTGGGAGTCCAAAAAATCCAGATGCAATTGAAAAACTTGTGTCTTGAGATGGAGAGTTTGAAACAATATAGGAAAGCTCACCCAGAAGCGCGTGAGGAGGTATTGTGTGTAAAGTGTAAAGGCAAGGGACATCACAAGGACCATTTTCTAGTCTTTGCGAACTACCTGGCGGGAGGAGGACAAATGCCATTGAGACCACAGGCACAAGTAGGACTAAGCATGGTGCCTGCAATGGTGCGTGATTTGTCAGATAAGAGGGAATCATGCTACATATAATTGCCATCTATTATAGAAGCATACGCAAACTTCCTAGGAGTTGTTTTGTACTTTCTATAGGTCAGTAGGCCATGATGAGCACACCTGTAGAAGTTATGAATTGATGATGGATCAGACTCCTACATACAGAGTTCAAACCAAAACACGGGCCCTTGATCAAAATGTAGGGATGGCGCGTGCTGGATTTCAAGGGCGTGGACGAGGTCGAGGTGGAATGGGACCAGGAAGAGGTCGTGGCAAGCTGATTTGTTACAATTGCAGAGGGCCAGGGTATTATGCCCACAATTGTACAAATCCAATGAGCGCATCATGCTTATATCATACCTAGTTTGATCATGAGATAGAGGACTGTCCCACGCTGATAACGAAGTTGTGTGACAAGGGAGCACTCCAACCTACCCCAACTCAGAACCTGCAAATGATGAGGTCTGAGCCACACGAGGAAGACTCAAATGTAAATGTCGTGCTCTGAAGTGGTATCACGACAAGAGATGAAAAAGGCAAGTAGCCCAAAGAGAGTATCTGGGTTAGCAAGGCTCCAACAAAGGAACCAGAATTTGATTTGGAGCGCGCTAAGGAGACATTCATGTAAGCTAAGAAGAGCTTCATGGAGGCCTCCATTTCAGGTAGTAAAGACAAACTGGAATTGGAAATGGACCCATCAATTCTCACTACCTTTCTGGAGACATGCATGAAGCTACTGCGTGACAGCAGGGTTGTGAAGGGACTGCAAGAACTCATAACTAGATGTGCTGGGACAGCGGCAAGAGAACTGCACAGAGTCTAGAAGCTCGAGAAGCACACAATCCAAACATGAAGAGAGATGAGATTGACCGTGAAAATCAAAGAATATGAAATGGATCCAGTGATTTTGGATCTAGGATCGGACGTGAACGTCCTGCCAAAGCAGACATGGGACTGCATGGGCATCCCTACGTTGCAATGGTCTCCTATTTAATTATGAATGGTGAACCAGCAAAAGATCCCACCTATGGGAAAATTGCAGGGAATAATGATGGATATCAAAGGTGTGAGCATGCTTATAGATTTTGAAGTGATAGAGATTTTTGATGACAAAAATCCCTATCCTACACTACTCGAAACAGATTGGGCCACTGACATGAATGGAGTGATAAATCTAAAGAAGCGCAAGATGATTTTTGAGAAAAATTCACTGCGCGTAGTGGTACCTTTAGACCCTACAGAAGGATCACGCTACACAGATCTAGTGCACGACAACGATAGCGATGGTGATCTAGGTTGTATTTACGAGATAATTACGTGGGAGTAGGACTGGGTGAATCCAACCATGGATGAAAAGATTTCGTGGGAGTGCGAAATCTCCTGCACCTCATATTCGACGAGGAGATAGAATAGTGGCAGAAATGGTTACACGAGGTAACCACGCTCAATTGCAACATGATGATAAGGTCACTGCGCTATGTGAAAACAGAGGTAATATTTCTGCCTATGTATGACGGGTTGAGTGAGGTGGATGATTTCCTGAACAAATTTGAAAAATAAGTGACGGAACAACAACAATTCAATGCTCTAAAATGGGCACTGGTGGGGTACGCATCAAATAAGTTTTGAGGACTGGCACGAATGTAGAAGGATGATGCTGATGCAATTTGGAAAGCCTTAGATGTGGATGAAAGCTGTGTATGATAGACTAAATAGCCTGTGCATGCCCCTCTCCAGATGGGTACATGCATATGGTGCACAACTTGCACGAACTCAAACTGTCCTCGTGATAAGAAGCACGACCAACAAGCAAGAGTGGGAAAGATGATGGCGCAAACGATTAACAGTAAGTATGATAAGACCAAGCGCACAAAATATTATCCACGTTGAAGCCTTTGATCAAGTATGTGAAGCACTGAACGTGGTCCACCATGCGAAGCAAACTGACTCGGACCCGCGTGTACCAACGGTTCTGTTGTGGAGGTAAATCCCCTCTGCGGATAGAGGCGATCCCTACTAGTCCAAACAAGGTCTAGCAACAATTAAACAACGCTAACACGCAGGTTCCTAATTGCAAATGAAAGACCAATGATGAAGGCCTACCTGGATTCCAATGCTAGTACTTGTAGAAGAGTTGATACTCCCGTTCCTTTGCCCCGGCTGGTCACAATCCTCACGATCCTTGTGCACGGACACCTGCACATGCAAAGAATGATACAAACACAAGCATAAAATCCAATAGATGCAACTATATATCAGTCAGAAAGGATATAACTCAAACATCATCATAAAGACAATAAGAGTGGAACCATAATGATAATCGTCTATTATTAATAAACAAAGAAGAATACAACCATAGTTCTGATGTCAAATCCTTCTCAAGAGGGTCTAGCCAGCAAGTCCCTCAAGAATTCACCATTGGAGGTAGATCTCCCAAAACAAAGCTCTCTCTCGCACAAGTTTACACAAGAAAGAAACACTTCACAACCTTCCTTAAGCTCTCTAGTAATCCCACACTTGTTACACCCGTTATAGACATTTTTGTGCCCTACAACCCCAAACATGAAATGTCCATAAACCAAGGGATCCTAAGTCCCTAAAAGTGTTTTTCTAACCACTAAAGGAACAAGGTCAACAGATTACAGCTTCTCCCAGAAGTTCTCCATGAAAAACTACTCAAAATTGGTCAAAACAAGATCATTGCAACTGCTCCACTGGCTAGGTGCGTTGCATCTCACCCAAATGCACTGTGGGGGTGCGTTGCATTTCAAAATTCCCTTTTGTGGTGTGCGATGGGCGAGAAATGACAAATGGCAGTGTCATTCCACGAGGTGGAGAGGCAATGGAAACTTCCAGAATCTTCTCCTGTGACACTTGCCTCACTAAATTCGACCAAGGATGAGTAAGAGGCCCTCAGTCTCCAAGTGGAAGCAAGAAATGTGAGAGAGAAGACACTAATCAAATCACAAGCTGACTCATCCTCCTTACAGATATCTATATATGGATCCCTCATCCCAGAGATCAGAGGCTAGAATTTTGCATATTGTAAGGAATTGTTGTTGGTTTCTAGAGACAAACATCAGATTGTTGGGTGATCTAAGCTTTGTTTGAGGTGAAGAGGGGCTTCTTTGCTGGGAGGTTGATGCTGGGTCGGAACAACTGGTTGTAACTCCTCCTGGATCTTTTCTTGTTTATCAATAAAAGCTATTTGAGTTTTCCTCCATGCTTTTGTATCATTGATGCTTGTTACATTTGTATGGTCAATTTACATCTGATCCTAGATTATTTATGAATATAGATACATGTCTTTGTATAGTGCTATGCTTATGTGATCTTACAGGTACTTTGTGAAGCTAGCGTGCAAGGGAGTAGGTAGCTGGAGACTATCAAAGAAGAGAGGGATCGAATCAAAGGATTAGCGCAAGACAGAGGTTAGTCTTTCTATTCCTCTCTATCTATAATTCATAAAGGAAAAACACAAGTAGCTTTTCTCTGTTTGTTTCTAAGGCAGCTGTCACACCTTAGTGGGATAGAGCAGTTCTAAATAGACACTTTTCCCTGTAACAAAATTGTGACTCTGCTGGGGAGATAATTAGTTTGTTTGTTTATCATTCTTTGTTGTTTGTTTCATAAACTTATAAGTAGCATTTGAACTGCATTTGCCATAACAAATGCAAAGTAGATAACTGCTGCTTCAATCCATCCACTGGATCTGTTTATGATTTAAACAACTAATTCAAAAACTATCTGATTGCCCTTGTGATAGCTCTTAGATCCTCCTTAGATCTACCCCTGATTGTTGCATTACTGATTGCTTTTTACTCGGCCAAAAACCAAGAACTGAACTGCAAACTGTGACCCGGAGACCGAACAGAGTCTCGTTTCTGGCCTAGCGTAGGTACTGTTCAGAGATTCTGAATTTCAGCGCACTTCCCGAGTGGGAAACCTACGCTGCATTTCAGATTCTCTGTGTTACAGGTGCGTTGAGCAAACTAGCTCTGTGCAGTTGTGGTTTCTGTGGATCATTCTTTCCAGTTCTATTCCTGAATTTTGCTTCCTGTGATCAGTATATGTCTATTTGAAACCCCTTTTCCTTGCTGTTATTCCGCCTCCTTTGTACAAAAGAACTGTAGATGTTTTTGTGTGTTTTTTGAGTCATTTACAGTTTTCCTTTGCAAAAGTAGCATAGTCGTACTGTCGTCCTTTGATTTGAATCTGTCGCAAGTGTCGATTTCGATCGTAGGAGAAAGTTTGATTGTTGTTGATGGTCGATTATCCTTTTACTATTGCCTTTGGTCTGAATTTGTAATTTTCTAGTGTCAAAAACAAGTATTCATTTCAAAATCGTAAGGTGTCGTAATCATCTCTATTTTTTTATTTCGAAAAGAAGCTTGTTTATATTTGTCGCTTGAAAAGAAATTCAGATTTGTACATCAACTTTCTTTTAGCATCCATATACTAAGAAAGTTGAAAACAAATACATGCATGTGCATTTGCATATAGACAGTCTGTTTGGCTTGATTTAGGAAAGTGCATTTACAATGTGCTCTTTGCTCTTTGTGAAAAGATTCTGTCTTTCTTTTCCCTAGTAGCTAGGATTTTCATTGCATAAGGAAGATAAAAAGTTTGTTTATCATCTTTAGATTGCATTTAGGAATTACATCTACATCTCGTGGTGAACCCGAAAGGCAAACTTCATAAGAAAGATCAACTTAAAATAAATTCAATGAATCTAACAACGCTTTGGAACTTAACGCACAACATTTAGAGGTGTAGGCTAGAGACGTATTCCAGCGTTGTAAAGCTTGGTAACTGTTGTTCTCACCGATGGTTGGGCGATTCCTCCACTTTGAGAGGATAAGTGCCAGTACGGACTTGTGCTCCCACGTACTGCCGAGTATATTTTGGGAGACCCCTATAGGCTTAAATCCTTTATCCATAGGAAGCCGTGTCTGCCGCCCTAATGATCGCAATGCACTGAACACAGCATTCGGGAAGATTGACTGCCATACCATAAAAAGTATTCTGCAGTTTTGTGATTGGTTTGGTACTCCCTCTACCTAGACTTCCAGAGTAGTCCCTTTTGTTCCTTTTCAGACTCTTTAACGGAAAAGGTCCATCTGAGCACATGTCACTTCAGGCTCATTAAAAATCGAAGGAGACTAGAGTCATCTTTTGTTTTTTCTCAACTCTTAAAAACTGAAAAAACAAGTTGTGTCAAAGCGTCTAAAATTTATTTTAAACGGAATATTCATACCCCATTCCTACGTTGATCTTGGGTTGAGAAAATGGAATCCACCAACCAAGGAATTCGCCTTGGAGGAAATCCTAGTCCCTTCTCCTCTTGGGGACATGTTGGTGCACCCCATATGGCCACATTGTCGCTTCCAGGACTGACAATTTCTTTGCATGTATGGCTCTTCTCAACCTCTGTCATTCAGAACACCACAATTCCTGAACAATCGAATCAGCAATTAGACGAGTCCAGAGTTACCCACCAACCTTCTACTTCCTCTAATTATTCCTCTCCTCCTTCCTCTTCGCTTGATGGGGCTGGTAAAGCCAAAAGTCAACTACCTAAGGAGAAGAAGGAAAAGAAGAAGAAAGAGAAGAAGAAGAAGGAGCCAAAAGCGAATGGGGGCAAACGAGAGTCGTTTAATGAAAAACCACACACTGCACTGACCAGGCCTAAATCGCCATGTTTCATTTGCAAAGGAGACCACTTTCACAGAGATTTTCCTTGCATCCCTCGGATCTTAAGGGACTGGTCTCCTCGTTTGCACAACCCGGTGTCGTCAACCTTTGATGATCATGTTGAAAATACACCATCAACTAGTGAAAGTGAAGCCCCAGGACAAAAAGGAAAATATAGATTTCCTTGTAAATTGTGCGAAGGTGATCATGTCGTCCACCGTTGTCCCTTCTTAGACGAAGCTAAAAGAGTTTTGGATGATCATCCGGTTTTACCGTTACGACTTCCTCCTGGATATAGAAAACTCTTGTCGAGTCCGTCACTAGTTGAAAATCCGGCTGGCCCATCTAGTTTGTCGGCTGAAACACCTATCAATGAAGATAAACCATATGAATCCATGCCAGACGAAAGTCAAAAGGTCGAGGCGGCAGTTGACCCGGTCTTGCATTCAGAGGTTCCACCTTCAGATGATACAGTCACTGAAGAGAACAAGGATGACACCATCCAAATTATTTTCATAAGCACAGACTCCAACGAACATGGGGGCAATTTACCCGTTCCTTTACCACAGGAAGGAAGTTCGTCAGAGTTGTACCCGGCCGTCTATTCGGTCCCAACTCCAAGCAACCTAGTTGTCTCCTTTGACTGGAATCAACTAGGCAGACCCCGTTTACCGGCCAGTATACCATTCCAGATTATTGTTCAAATATATACAATGGTTATGGCTGGTACCATCATAGATGAAGGGACTTCTGTGAGTATCCTTTCCTCAACTGCTTGGAAAGTGCTTGGTTCACCATCGCTTTTGCCTGAGATGAGAAATCTAACAAGCTTTGATAAAGGAACCAGTCGACCGTTAGGGATCCTTCCCAATGTGCACATAACATTGAGAGGGAAAACCGTTCACATGAATGTAATGGTAGTTCAAGGACCCCTGGATTACAATCTACTACTTGGACGAGACTATATTTATTGCATGAGAGCTATTGTCTCATCACTCTTTAGAGTGATGTGTTTTCCGCACGAAGGAAGAGTGGTCAAGCTCATAGACCAGCTTTCATTTCCCAGATCACGCATAGCAAATAGTCATATACCATCCCTCAATGGTCTTTTCACGCAAGAAATGTCTCAACCTCCAGTCCGTCCACTCGATGAGCGCGAGTGATTCGAGAGGACATGAATGAAACCCAGGGGGCATGCACCCTGGTCTGCCTCGGCAGGAAAACTTTGGGTATATGGTAGGTTTCCGCGGGAGAATATGACTAGTCTGTACCCCCGTCCGTGATTGGAAGAGGGGGTTATTCTAGAAAAAGATTCTCTTGTCAAAGTTATGTGAGTTGGTGGGCACCGCCGCTCACCTTTGTTTATTTTGGTAGACATCGCTAGAGAAGTGTTTTGTTTACACCGTAAATAGAACTATCTTTGGTAACCTGTAAGAGGTAGGCCTCTCTCGCTAAAACAAATATTTTATCGGAAAGAAGTAGGGGTAACCTTGAAACTCTGTTTTATACCTGGGGGCATGCAAACCTTTTGGAGTGCAAGCGAAGAGCGACTATTTATTTTATTAAACTTTTAGGACCTCAAACCCTTTAAACTCGTAGGATTGGTCGTTTCCTAACTTGCATAAAGAAAGGATGTGGGGCAAATCTCTAAAAGTTGTCGTTTTCATATGAGACATTCTTATCACACGACTGGATTAATCGAGCAGTGTTACCGCAAGGTTCAAGCTCGTTAAAAAATAAACCCACATCGAGCAGTTTTAGCACATAGTTCAAGCTTGTTAAAAAATAAACAGAAGACATGAGCAAATGTTTCCACCCGCATTTAAGCTCGTTAAAAAATGAACTATTCCCTGGTAAATAACTATCGTGAATGTAGTACTTCAGCCATTAAAGCCTTGGCCGTGTTTGCACCATCGCCTCCACTTTTTCATTGGCCGATCATTCACCTCCATTTGATTGTTTACCCATTTTTAGGAACATCTGCGAAGATTGATTTCACTAGCCATCCTTGTGACACTGCCGTGATTGGAAAATTCCAAACCTTACCTGGAATCAGCTGCTACCCGTTTTATCACTCGTTCCTCAAAAAATGAGTCTCCTTTAAGCTCTTTTCAACTGACTCGTAAAATATGAAAAGATTGCCGAGCCATTGGCCTCTCCAGCTCGTTAAAGGGACAGGAAGTGTTATCCCTCCTCTAGATTTTAATCTTTTTGGACTTGAGGGATTATTACACAAAACGATCGAGCGCTTGTTTTGTTCAGCTCGTTAAAAGTATCAAAAATCCATCCCTTCTGTATTGTTTTATACTTTTTTCGGACATAAGGGATTAGATGACAAAAAAGGAATTGTGGAGTTACCTTTACGTTCCTTTTCAGACTCTCTAAAATTGAAAAGGACCGAGTTATCTTTGTCGTTAAACTCGTTAAAAAGATTAATAGCGACAAACTTGTCTTTAGACGAGAACGAGTTTCACTATCGCTAGGATCATTAAAACATAGCGATGGGTTTGCCCGAAGGGCAAATTATAGAACAAGCATATGTTATCCTCCTCAAGCTTGACAAAAATAAAGAGGTACTCATCAGCAATGACTGGGGAAAAATTGGGAAGAAAACTCAAAGAAACTTTGTTGGTAGCAAGTCGCTCTTGAACATGACACTTCCACTCCGTGTCCGAGTCGGGTTGGGTTGTTTGATTCACCGGTCACATCACATCAGTGTCGCCGATATGTTCAAGAGAAGTCATCCAGAGAAGTCACCTGTGTCTCACCCACTACCATACATTATACTCCATTCTTTCATGACCGCCACCCTGAACCTTATATCACCAAATCGTTTTCACCTCCATCAAAATCATTTGCTCCGTTCCGTGTCATTGATGTGGGATTCATTAAGGCCCTCCTGTGACGGATCACTTCTTGTCGACATCAGCTCATTATCCAAGAAGTTGATCTAGGAACACCCCATTCAATACTTTGAAGCTTGCATGCCCCAATGGCAAGCTTCTCACTTCCGGCGACAGGTATACATCAATGGTCTTCGACCGAAAGATTTTGCGTGGCGTTTGATGCCAAGTCCTTTATTCACACCACATGAATTGTACTACAGTACCTTGAGGGTCATTATCATTATCGGTCATTCCTCTCGTGCTTGTTAACAATTTACATCATTGACTGGTAATCAAGCGATGTCTTTCCATGTTCGACTTCAGGACATTTCTCACATGGATCGACTTGTACTTTGAGTGAAGATCAGACGAGATTGAAGACCCCGGATCTAGTTTCATCCATCCGGGTTGCGATATATATTCAGGGAAATAAAGACATTAAATGTACATCATTGCAGCACAGATAATCATCCTATCAAAAGGATGATGGCTCTATCAGAATCATCAGTCTACACTCAGACGGTTGTCTGTCCTATGTAGACGAAAATGAATTTATAAAGCTGAGCATGGGAATGCCCGCCTCAGCTAGATCATGAAAATATTATGAAGATAACGTATTGTATTGTATCTTATTACAGGTCTCTTCCCAGCATTGAAAGAACTTCGGATCCTCATAATAAAGCATTTCACCCGACACCAAAATGTTAACGACCTCATACTTTAGGGGGCAACTGTTATAGACATTTTTGTGCCCTACAACCCCAAACATGAAATGTCCATAAACCAAGGGTTCCTAAGTCCCTAAAAGTGTTGTTCTAACCCCTAAAGGAACAAGTTCAACAGATTACAGCTTCTCCCAGAAGTTCTCCATGAAAAACTACTCAAAATTGGTCAAAACAGGATCATTGCAGCTGCTCCACTGGCTAGGTGCGTTGCATCTCACCCAAATGCACTATGGGGGTGCGTTGCATTTCAAAATTCCCTTCTGTGGGGTGCGATGGGCGAGAAATGACAAATGGCAGTGTCATTCCGCGAGGTGGAGAGGCAATGGAAGCTTCCAGAATCTTCTCCTATGACACTTGCCTCACTGAATTCGACCAAGGATGAGTAAGAGGCCCTCAGTCTCCAAGTGGAAGCAAGAACTGTCAGAGCGAAGACACTAATCAAATCACAAGCTGACTCATCCTCCTTACAGATATCTATATATGGATCCCTCATCCCAGAGATCCAGAGGCTGGAATTTTGCATATTGTAAGGAATTCCTTTTGGTTTCTAGAGACAAACATCAAATTGTTGGGTGATCTAAGCTTTGTTTGAGGTGAAGAGGGGCTTCTTTGCTGGGAGGTTGATGGTGGGTCGGTGTCTAGTCAATTTAATGTCTTAAATTGCTCTACATAAATTATCAATCCGGGGATCGTAAACTCATGAAGTGTGGTGCACTATATGTGCTTAGTTAACCTTTCTCTTACTTCGTTATTTTATAGTTTATGTTGTTTTTGGGGTTTTTTTCTTGTTGGTTTTCTAAAGTGTTTAATGCAAATGGAAATCCTATTCTAAGGTCTTAAGAATACTTTTAAAGGACAAGTATGGATAAAGATTTCAAGACAAGGCCTATGTCCTTAATGGTAACTTCCAAAACTTAGCACTTCAAAAGAACTTAAAACATGTTATTGATGGAGTTAGTATTTAAACAAAAATGTAGATATACAACTAGTTCAATCAAAATAAAATGCAATAATCAAATAATGAGAAAATGACTATGAGACCCAGTATCCTTGCTGTTTCAGCAAAAGGACAAGATGATTCTATCATGTCATTAGTTCATTAAAAGGCTATGTGCATCACTAATCTACAATCAACTTGAAAGCAATTTATGTACAGCTAATATACATGAGAAAAATGTAAAACAACAATAATAAAAAAGCTTTGTTATGTACAGCTAATATACATGGTGAAATAAAATGCAAAATTAAATGACAACTATACAAGGCAGGGGCCCTCTACTACCTATGAAATCAAAGCAAAATTAAACACACTTGCATGAATTAAAATTGCATGAATGAAAAATATAATCTACCTTACATTCTACAAAGCAATATTTACAAAATGAAATCTACTCTACCTTACATCCTAATATGCAACATGACATCTACTTCACATCTCCTTCCATGTTGAGAACATCAAAACTTTATTCAAATTCTTCAAAAGTACAAAGTACAACAAAGTTCTTCAAAAGCCATCAAGGAAGAACTACAAACTTAAGAACTACGAACTAAAGGACTAACAAATGAAGGAGAGAGATCTCCTATTTATACAAAAAGATGAGAGCCATCTCATTAATGAGAATCCATGAATCTCTCCCTCTACCTCTAGAGTCCTAATCAAAATAGGAACTGATAAGACACATGTCTTTTTAGAGTTACAATACAATTAGGAGATGTGACACATATCCTCATGATCCCATGATTCTTTCCAACCAAATTCGAATTTGGCCTTAGAGTGCCACATAAGGGTCTTCTAGAAGTCTCCTTTCAACCTACACATGTCAACAACCTCAACCCATTTGTTAGGTATAAGCATATGCACATTATTTTCTAATGTTTAACCACAAATTCACTCAAAAGGCTTAGAAATAATAAAGATTGGAAAAACATAAAGGTGGCCCAATGATAATGAAAGTGGGATGAATGTGGTGACATAGTAGTGAAATGCAGGTGAAATGGAGGTGATATAATGGACATAATAGTGAAAGTGTAATGGAAATGAATGACATTTTCAAGACTCAACATACCCCCCAACTGAAGCTATTGCATGTCCTCATGCAATATATATTACATTAACTCTTTTGATCCTTGAGCTTTGGCTTAACTTTGCATGATATCATTTGATAACTTCATGTTTCTGCAAAGTGTTTCACTTGAATTGCAACATGGTTGGTTCTTGTGTTACAACCATTTTTTTTTTTTATTGTTGCCTTCTATTTTGATCTTTGAACTTTGCATAATGATATTTTGATTATTGTTGCAAAGTATATCTTTATTGGATTGCATGATGGTTGGTTCTTGTGTGACAACCATGTTCTTGTTTGTATCCAATTTATCCTTTAAGCACTTTTTCAAAAGCCATTGTATGCTCATAATAGCAATGTAATAACTAATATATGTTGGAAGTATGTGAGCTCCTGAATATGATATGGACATGGCAAGATATGAATATGAATGTATTCCCCCCCCAACTGATGGTATTGGCAATTTTATGAAATGAGGAAGAGAAATGTTTTTCCAACAATTATCATTCTAGCTTTTATGGAATTCTATGGTCAAAAGTTAGAAAATGACGTACCTTCACTTACCCTTTGAAATGGATGAGTTGTATGTGTACTGGCTGAAAATTTCTGATCATGTTCTTCTTCAAGTGGCTAAACAAGAGGAGTCATTGATAGAGAGATAAGATGACTTTTTATTGCTTCTACTAAAACTTGCTGAATCTGCTCCAAAATGCTGAAAATAATAGTCTTCATGTCTTCAAAACTCATTGGCACAATTCCTACTATGTGAAAAGATGTTCTGATGTCGAACATAGTAGGAAATTATTGGCTTAGTGGCCATTAATGGATGCCACTAGTCAACACGAGAACTCTCACCATTGATGACAATGAGAGTCAAGATGCCCAAACACATCTTGCTAGGTACGAACAAGGGACATTAATGTATTCCCATTGTTTGTCAGCATGAGGACTTGCCATTAAGGCATGCAAGCCTCAAGGTGTTTTTACAAAGAACTTAGACTCAAAGGACTATGGACTCAATAATTTGCATTGAGGCAGGGCTTATTTGCGGAATGAAAATGACAAGGAATGGAAGATGAAAATGGAAAATGGCAATGGAAATAAGCATGTGAATGAGCCTCTTGCTTTTATTTGTGGGTTATGAATGGACAAAAAGAGATGGAAAGTGTATGTGAATGTAAGTGGAAAGTATGGAGTGGAATGAGGTGAATGGTTTATTATGAAGTATGGATGTGATGGATGGATGTGATGTAGAAAATAGTATCTGAAAGTTTTTCAAGTGTTTGGATATGATTTTCCATCAACATGTTTCCTCTTTGTTGCTGATCATCCTCTTATGAAACAAATTGGTCTCTTAGAGAGACACCATTCTCTTGTAGTCATTTGTCCTTCCTCCTGAAACCTGCAAAAAAAACTAATACCTCTTCTGCAATGGAATGTAAGATTATCAAAGGAGACAGGTGATCAATCTCTCTAGTTATGATATTTACACACAAAACAAAGAATTTGTATTAATGAAACAAGTTCTCAAAGGAAAAATCAAAAGAATTTATACCTGCTTTGGAATTGGTGCCCAAGTTGAATGTTGCTTCTTTTCAGCAATTTATTTCATTGTTTGCCATTTCAAACTCTAATGATAGATTTCTCATTGTATAGATCTTGTTGAGATCTTTCCAATGATACTTAAATCATTAAAATCTGATTTTGTATGAGAGGGATAAGCTGATTTGAACAATGAGGTTTTTCTGGCTGCGGAATAAGAGAACAGCTGCTGAATGGGACTTTAGCTGCGGAATGTGCACAGTTCTGTAGCTAAAAATCTTGGATACAAAGTTAGCCATTCATTTTTCATCATCAATCCAAAATTAATCAATACCTTCAGAAAAGTGAGCAAATAACTTATTCATTTCATTGATTCAAAATTATTATTTTTTCTTGACATGCAGTGACTCAGTGTGGCGACTTTGTGATAACACACAATTTGACTTCCCTTTGACCGGGGTCTTTTTCATCAAATTTGACCAAATGAATAGGACACCATCCATGTACTGACATTCCCCTAGCTACCCATGTGGCTTGTTTTGCTTGATGACACCTGCAACCTAGAGTTTAACAAAACAGCTGCCAAAAGTTTGGGCTGGCTGCGGAAAGTTGCTAAAATAGTCGATCATCAATTTTAAAAAAAAATTATTGTCTGCAGAGCAAAATGGTTTTATTGATGAAAAAAAACAGCTTATAACCATGATCATAACTATTTAGCCCTTTCATAGACTTAAGCCCTTCCAGTTCTGCCTTTAGTAATCGACCCATCCTTTACTCTGTTTAAAATTTGTTTGCCTGTGAGGATTTAACAGAGGTAAGACAGCTGGGCTATGTTGTAAGGTTTATGGAAGAACAGTGGCTGAAAATGTACTGGATTAATTAACTAAATATAATTGATAGCCATGTTTTCTATTTGACAACACGATGTTGTGTACCCATCATCATCTCTAAGAATCAATGACATTAGACATCTTTTCACTGAAACTCATATGAAGCAAAACTGTAACCAGCACGACCTTCATTTGTTGCCTTCAGCTCCAACTTTTGAAATGGACTGCTGTTTGGGTCGTAGTAAAAACCATTTACTGAACTATCACTACGAGAAAAACACACATAGTAAAATCCTGCAATGGTCAAACCACAGTCTATAATAGGTAGCGGGAGTTATGTGGTGGAGAAGAGCCGTAATGAAACTGGTCACTTGGTTCACGCCACGTCTATCAATCAGCTGTGAAGAGCCGTATCCAACCAGTTCATGTAATGGAGCGCCGTCTGGGATTGAAACTGCTGGTTTTAATGAATTGCAACGGGTGGCATATGGGCAGAGCACATGGTGGCAAAGAGTCCAGCACATAATCAAATTGGAATTCTCCTTCTTTAGGCATGCGGAATACATCAAACTGTCAGTTAATAACTCAAATTCCGTTTTTCTTCACGCGGCAGCAAACAAGAGGCTCCAAAGAACCAAGGATTTCTCCCAGACCGCTACAAATTTCTTCAAACAGTTTCTGGGTTATCTAACTGACCCACCTGGAAAAAAAAACCCATGTTTTATTTTCTTGAAATTCGTCTCCAATTGGGCAAATCGAACGTTTAAAATATGACGTTTTTCTGTGTTTACGTTTTTCTGAGTTATCATTTTTTTACTGTTCTGCATTTTATGAATTGCTACATTCGTTTTTTTCTTGTGGTTTTATTTGCTGAACCTCTTGGAACCTGACACGTCATGCAGTATTATCGACATCTCAACCTGGTTGCATCAACCAATTCCTTGTGTCGACTCCAATCTAACTAGTAACAGGAGAGAAAGATAGATCAAATTGGGTGGGCAGAGTTGGCTTGCTTCCCAGAGAAAGCCCACAGACGTCTATGGTCTCTTGTTTCTCTAAAAATATTCTGGTGGTGGCTTTCAAAACCGAGATGGTCTAAAAAGAAGAAGGGTATTCGAAGAAATCTAATGTTTCTGTAAGGAAGACAACATTTTCCAAATAGTGGACCATTACGTGTAATAAGAAGTTTATGAAAATTATGAGAATCTTCTAGAAAAACCAGCATGCAACTATTCTGAGATCACAAATCAGCGAGTTTGGCTTTCACGAAGCTTCAATATTGGAGAGATTATCTAATGCACGCATGTGGTCCTTTGGATGAAGTTAAACGCTCTTGGCCTGAAAAGGCTACAGGTTACATGGAAATTACAAGAAAAAACAACTTTTGCCTGCCATTTGTTTTATTGTCAAGTGTATGACACAGATACGATAACAGGGATGAAGCACTGGGGCAATGATATCATTAATAAAGACCACAGGAGTCGTGGATTCAAGATAGCCATAGATTTTTTTTTTTTTTTTTTTTTTTTTGAATTTTTGAATTTTTATATTGCTTAGTCATACCTGCATTTTCATTTTATTGCACTAACATCTTGACTGTAAGTTTGAAAAACAGAGTGGTGGCTGCGGAAAATGAGTGACAGCTGCAGAAACTGATTTTAGCTGCGGAAACCAGTGTCAGCTGCGGAAACTTGGCACAACAACCACTTAGCTAAATAGAGATAGTTAGGAAATCTTAATGGAAATGATCATGGGGAAATAACTTTTATTGATGAAATGGATGGCATGGAATGAAAATGGAAATGAAATGAAGTTTATTTTTTTCTCTTCTCCTTTTTTTTTCTTCTTTTTTTTTTTCTTGAATCAATTGAAGTGATGAAGTTTATTTTGTCTCCTATATTTTTTCTTAACAATTCTTTTTCTGATCCTCCAGATCACACAAAGTGCAGGAGGATAGCATACTCAAGAATTATTATTTTTCTCTTTTTTTTTTTTTACTTAACAATCCTTTTTCTGATCCTCTAGATCACACAAAGTGCAAGAGGAGAGCATACTCAAGAATTATTAACATTTTTTTTTTCAGATGTAAGAAATAAGGTCTCCTAATTACACTTCCCCGGCAACGGCACCAAAATGTCTAGTCAATTTAATGTCTTAAATTGCTCTACATAAATTATCAATCTGGGGATCGTAAACTGATGAAGTGTGGTGCACTATATGTGCTTAGTTAACCTTTCTCTTACTTCGTTATTTTATAGTTTATGTTGTTTTTGGGGTTTTGTTCTTGTTGGTTTTCTAAAGTGTTTAATGAAAATGGAAATCCTATTCTAAGGTCTTAAGAATACTTTTAAAGGACAAGTATGGATAAAGATTTCAAGACAAGGGCTATGTCCTTAATGGTAACTTTCAAAACTTAGCACTTCAAAAGAACTTAAAACATGTTATTGATGGAGTTAGTATTTAAACAAAAGTGTAGATATACAACTAGTTCAATCAAAATAAAATGCAATAATCAAATAATGAGAAAATGACTATGAGACCCAGTATCCTTGCCATTTCAGCAAAAGGACAAGATGATTCTATCATGTCATTAGTTCATTAAAAGGCTATGTGCATCACTAATCTACAATCAACTTGAAAGCAATTTATGTACAGCTAATATACATGAGAAAAATGTAAAACAACAGTAATCAAAAAGCTTTGTTATGTACAGCTAATATACATGGTGAAATAAAATGCAAAATTAAATGACAACTATACAAGGCAGGGGCCCTCTACCACCTATGCAATCCAAGCAAAATTAAACACACTTGCATGAATTAAAATTGCAAGAATGAAAAATCTAATCTACCTTACATTCTACAAAGCAATATTTACAAAATGAAATCTACTCTACCTTACATCCTAATATGCTCCATGACATCTACTTCACATCTCCTTCCATGTTGAGAACATCAAAGCTTTATTCAAATTTTTGAAAGGTACAAAGTACAACAAAGTTCTTCAAAAGCCATCAAGGAAGAACTACAAACTTAAGAACTGGGAACTAAAGGACTAACAAATGAAGGAGAGAGATCTCCTATTTATACAAAAAGATGAGAGCCATCTCATTAATGAGAATCCATGAATCTCTCCCTCTACCTCTAGAGTCCTAATCAAAATAGGAACTGATAAGACACATGTCTTTTTAGAGTTACAATACAACTAGGAGATGTGACACATATCCTCATGATCCCATGATTCTTTCCAACCAAATTCGAATTTGGCCTTAGAGTGCCACATAAGGGTCTTCTAGAAGTCTCCTTTAAACCTACACATGTCAACAACCTCAACCCATTTGTTAGGTATAAGCATATGCATATTATTTTCTAATGTTTAACCACAAATTCACTTAAAAGGCTTAGAAATAATAAAGATTGGAAAAACATAAAGGTGGCCCAATGATAATGAAAGTGGGATGAATGTGGTGACATAGTAGTGAAATGGAGGTGAAATGGAGGTGATATAATGGACATAATAGTGAAAGTGTAATGGAAATGAATGAATTTTCAAGACTCAACAGTCGGAACAACTGGTTGTAACTCCTCCTGGATCTTTTCTTGTTTATCAATAAAAGCTATTTGAGTTTTCCTCCATGCTTTTGTATCATTGATGCTTGTTACATTTGTATGGTCAATTTACATCTGATCCTAGATTGTTTATGAATATAGATACATGTCTTTGTATAGTGCTATGCTTATGTGATCTTACAGGTACTTTGTGAAGCTGGGCGTGCAAGGGAGCAGGTAGCTGGAGACTATCAAAGAAGAAAGGGATCGAATCAAAGGATTAGCGCAAGACAGAGGTTAGTCTTTCTATTCCTTTCTATCTATAATTCATAAAGGAAAAACATAAGTAGCTTTTCTCTGTTTGTTTATAAGGCAGCTGTCACACCTTAGTGGGATAGAGCAGTTCTAAATAGACACTTTTCCCTGTAGCAACACCAGCTACCTATCAAGCTCACACACTATGAGCAACACTTCAAACACTATGGATTCCAAACTAGTAGCTCAAGGAAATGGTGGAGGCTTAAATAGGAGAAGGAGTCTCCATGAATGGTGGGAAGATGAGATTATCTCCAAGGAAGGTGGCTCCAATGACGAAACAGACATGCTAGAGAAGGGAGGGCGACATTTACAAGGCCAACAACCAGGTCTGGAGTCATCTGGAAGGCCGGTTGTTAGAACAAACTCGCACAGGCTAGATCATTGCGGGTGCATAACTGCATTGGAGCATTGACATCGATGTTGAATAACAAAGAAAGTCGTATCAGCGCGATCAGATATAAGTAACAGACGCGCTGTCTCCGACCAGTGCGGGAATCACGTGTACTTCCGCGCTGGCAGCACATCTGGTCTGTTTTGGAGCGCTCATCAGCGCGTTTATTTTTACAACAGTTGCGATGATAGCAAAACTTTGGCAAAGTGGGTCATTTGGCAACATTAGAGAGCATGAGCATGATTAATTTGGTCTCATGACACATCAAGGAGACTGACAGGGAGATAGTGACAGGATGACCCCGTACATCGACCAGTGGCATGGGGAGTATACTTCTGAGCATGGTTGGAGAGGCAGACTATTTTTGTGGAGGACCGGCTGTATGCTGGCCTAGACTTCCATGGAGACCCAGACATGCCGCTGCCTGTTGGAGAGTAGTGGGATGATGGTGGTAAGACACTTGATCTCATTTTTTGATTTTTTATTTCTGTGATGTTTTTTATTTTTCATGTACATGTCCTAACGATGAATGTTATGGTATGCAGATGTAGGGCCGACGAGACCCTTCAGTTTGGCCCCAGAGGCGTGGAGGGATGCACAGGGTATTGGAGCTCTGGCCCTGGCTCCTCCGGGAGACGATGCGATGGAGACCGTGATACGGAACCTCGAGGGTTTGCTGTCAGGGATTCCAGATTACCAGGGTGGTACGAGCTGCTGCGGATTATAGGGAGAACAACCCACCACAGTAGATATCTAGGTCTTTATTTCCTACTAGTGATTTTTTGAGAGACATGTGTCTCAGATGTATAGAGAACACAGGCCCTATCTAGACATGTGTCTCAGATGTACAGAGAACACAGGCCCTAAAACACACGCATGTACAAATCGAAGTGCATGGAATCATGCATAGTATTTTTTCAAGTACAGCCCATTGCGGGGCTTATCGAGAGGATTGCCTTCGTAGTCAACTATCTCATATGCCCCCTTCTGCAAAACTCTCTTTACAATATAAGGGCCTAGCCACATGGGCTTGAGTTTGCCTACCCCCAGCTTGTCATTTTCTTGGTCGTATAGCAGGACTAGATCTCCCTCAACATAGGAACGAGGATGGATGGTATGATCGAAGTGAGTTTTAACTCTCTTCTTTTGTGCTTTGATAGCTAGAGAGGCTAGGCGATGGGTCTTGTCCAACCGTTCTAGGTAAAGAAGACGTTCCTCTACCGAAGTAGTGTTGGGAAGCAACTCGACGACTAATTTTAACGAAGGGATTTCGCATTCTATAGGAAGGGTAGCCTCCAGTCCATAAACTAGTTGAAATGGAGTGAAACTGATGGCATCCTTCACAGAGGTTTGGTAGGCCCACAAGGTGGGAAACAACATCAGATGCCAATTAGACTTATGCATGCCAACGGTACGTTGAAGCATCGTAACTAAAATCTTGTTAATGGCTTCAACCTGGCCATTGGACTGAGGATAGTACGGGGTCGAACTATCATGTCGTAAGCCTAGTTGGGTTGTCAGTTCGGTCATCATGTGATTAGGGAAATGCTTCTCGTGATCCGTGACAATGGCCTGAGGAACTCTGAACCGTGTAATAACATGGTTGAACAAAAACTGCGCCGCTATGTGACCGTCTTCAGTTAATGTGGGCATCGCCTCAGCCCATTTTGTAAAGTAATCGATGGCAACGATAATAAACCCATGCCCCCCGGCCGAGCGAGGGTTACAGGTCATATAATCAATGTACCATTTTGAAAAAGGGCCAATGGTGACAACAGGGTGCAGCAGAGCTGGTGGCGCATGCATCTTCCGCTTGTATATCTGGCACGCATGACATGAACGGACGAAAAGAATGCAATCCTTAAAAATGGAGGGCCAAAAATAACTGGCGCGGAGGATTTTTTGAGCTGTGACATATCCGGTCATGTGACCACCACAGGCGCCAGAGTGGCAGTCATTCAGGACTTGCTCAGCTTCCTTGAGAGTTAGACATCGGCGGAGGACGGAGTCAATGCCGAGACGGTACAAGGTGTCCTTGATAATACGGAAGGGTTGAGACTGATGGCGGATCCGTCGTTGAGCTCCCTTGGATACAACGGGACGGAAAGAAGACATCTGCAAATATACAACAATATCCCCGTTCCAGGGATCGAGGGTGCTGATCAGAAAAAGAGTTTTGTCCAGGATATGATCCTCTGAGTGAGAGGGTGCGGAAGGAGATGGCAAAGAGCAAAGCAACTCAGCAAAGACCAGGGACTTCTTAGACTTGGCAGCAGTGAATTCCAAGTCAAACTCTTAGAGGATGATGATCCACTTTGAGTATTTTCCCCCCAGCAACTGACATGACAAAATGTACGTCATTGGGTTGCAATCAGAAATCACGGTCGTGGTGCACAACAAGATATAATGCCGAAAATGTTGGACGGCACAAACGGTGGCCAATGCCAACTTCTCGACGTAAGCGTATCGAGTTTCTGTGTCTAAAAGGTTGCGACTGAGGTAATATATGACATGCTCAGTGTCATCATCGTCGTCTTGCACAAGAACCATGCTGATGGTGGTGTCGGCGGCGGCCAAATACAGAGTATAATCATGATGGTAATTCGGAGGTCGCAATAGTGGAGCAGAAACAAGTAGACCCTTGAGACGCTCGAAAGACTCCTGAGTGATAGCATCCCAATGAAAGGGGGTATTTCGCTTCAATAACCGGGTAAAGCCTTTAGCCACCTCAGCATAGTGCGGAGTGAATCGTCTTAGGAAACTTGCTTTGCCTTGCAAACTCTGCAATTGCTGTAAAGAAGCAGGGGGAGGAAGATTTTGAATAGCTTTGACTTTGAGGGGATCCAGACGGATGCCCTCTCGGGAGACGATAAACCCGAGTAGTCAGCCTGATTCAACGCAGAAGACACATTTATGAGGATTGAGCCTGATGCGGTAGTGTCGACAGCAGAGAAAGATTTCACGAAGATGGGAAGGGTGGTCCTGGCGTTTGACTAAGTGAGCTGGTAGATCATCCAGGTACAGTTGTACAATGTGACGAATGTCATGAAAAGCATAGGAAATTGCACGTTGGAAGGTAGCACCGACATTCTTCAAACTGAAAGGGAGCTTCTTGTAAGCAAAAGTGCCCCAAGGACAGATAAAAGCAGTCTTATGCTGATCAGCGGGCGCAATATTGATCTGGTTATACCCAGAAAGACCGTCCATAAATGAATAGATTTTGCTTCTAGCACACTCATCAATGAGCTGATCGATGAAGGGTGTGGGGAAGTTATCCTTAGGACAGGTGCGGTTGATGTCACGGTAATCAACACAGACTCGAATGGTACCCTGCTTTTTGTTCACAGGGACAATATTAGAAACCCAATCCGTAAGTGGAATGGGGTAAATGAAACTAGCCTTGAGAAGCTTTTCAACTTCTGCTTTAATGGCTGCAGCCTTTCGGGGGTGCACGGGGCGTAGACGTTGACGAACAGGCTTAGCGCTCGGATACATAGGTATCTCATGCACCACTATGCTAGGGTCAATGCCGTGCATTTCTTTGTAGGACCAAGCGAAGACATCACAAAATTCGTGAAAAAGATCGGTGTAGAGCTGAATTTCCTCTGGAGTACAAGTGACTCCAATGTGAATATGCTCGACAATCCCTGGTTGCACAGAGATGTCGATGGTTTGGGTCTGCATAATGTTTCCCATATTTCCTTCAGAGGACACTTGATAAACTTGAATAGGTGTTTAAAGGGGCTGAAATGGGGTACAAGAAGCAAACCATTCGAGACAAGCGATCATTTCCTGATGGGCAGGGAGAAAAGAGGAATGGTGGTGATGATCGGACCAAGGAGGTTCCTCGAGAGACATGGTCTCTACAATGGCTTCATCAGAAGGAAATATTTTCTTTAATGGATCCGAAGTAGCGTCATCTCCAAGCCAAGGGGAACGATCATACAAGTCGGGAATGCTGCTCGGAGGAGCAGGTTCAAGAGGGGGAGCCAATGTAGCAATGATTTCAATGTAGCTGAGTTCGGAAGGACTCAACGGCATCATATCGTCCCAAGATTCTATCTGATTAGCGGGAGGGAGGACCCACAGATCAGAGCGCATAGAAATCATATTAATAGGAGCGAGATTAGGAGGTGGGAGGGAAAAGACTCCCATCAGGGCGGGATCTTTAAAGAGTTCGGCTCCCACACCATCACATGATTTGGAGGTATGCTCCACGAAAGGCACATTGCCTTCGGAAGAGGAGGCGAAGAAGGAGAGCTGGTCCACGGTGACAATCTTCTCCTGATGAGGGAAATGAATGACATGGAAAATTGAGGAAGCCACGGCTTGCATGGCGTATGTCCAGCTACGTCCGAGGAGGAGGTTGTAGGTAAGATTAGCATCGACAACTTCGACCTCCACCTCAACCGTCTTCCCTTCCAAAGAGATGGGCAATCATTGGAGGATACCATAAGGACGAGACTCTCTTCCATCAAAGGCTTCCAATGTTGTGGGAGACTGGCTCAGTGTCGCAGAACCAATAGCTTTCCAACAGGCAACAGACATGATGCAAATCAAAGCACCTTCATCAATGACTGTACGATGAATCATTTTAGTGTTGATAATGACCTGTATGAGGAAAGCGATTTGGTGAGGCAGTCTCGGCGTATGGCCTTCAAGGTCAAAAGAAATCAAATCTGAGTCAGCGGGGTCTATGCCACCGATGGCCGATAGCAAGGACTTCGTCTGGGAGGGGCAGCTCTGGAGCACTTCTAAAGCAGACATAGCAGACGGAGCCTGAGCTAAGTCCTCAACAATGTTGTAGAGCTAGTCAACACGAGCATTAGGGTTGTAAGAATACTTCCGGAGTACACCTTTTGGAGGGGGTCAGATGGGCGTCTCAGTGCTAGGTCTCTTGATGTGGAGTTGACCAGAACTGGATGGAGGAGCACTGGAGGGGACCTCAGGCTCTTTCCCGGCATGCAACGGATATTCTTTTGCCCGAGTAGTGATGTGGACGGGAATAGTCCCAGCCATAAATACTTGGGAGCCAAATGAAGAAGAGGGTTGTGATGGATCTACCACCATTTGTGTTTGTTGTGAGGGGAAAGGTTCTTTAAGCACAGCAGGAGTCCCGGGAGCACCTTTCAACAACCGACAAACTTCGGACCGCCTGGGGCAGTCTTTAGTATAGTGATCCTCGTCACAGATAAGACAAGGATACTTAGGTTTACGTTTGGCTCCTTCCTCGGGTGGAGGTTTAGGGGAGTCCTGTCTGGGCTGCTCAAGTTTATTCTTGGCTTTCCCCTTCTTCTTTCCTTGTGAGGATTTATTCACCGTGGTGGACTGGACGATGTTAACCTCAGAAGTGCTTCCAGAATTAGATTGAGCCTGAGAAGTGTTTTCGCTAGGAGCATTCGGTTTTTGCTTCCCAGGGTTTGCGGATGATTTCTTTGAACATGTGTTTACATAACCAATAACACCGTCAACAGATGGCTTTGGCAGGGCTTTGGATGTTCCGGGTCTCGGGGCATCTAGCAAATAATCGTATAAAGTACATGACTGAGAATAAACTAAGTCGAGGTACTGAGCACGCGCGATAGCTTGCTCTTCAGTTACACAAGCTCCCATAGCGATGTCTCGCGCAATTGCAGGGACAAAGGAGGTTGTAAACCAATCGGTCAGGAGTTGATCAGGAATCCAGAACTTGATCAAACGATGACGTCGTCTCCATTCATGTATATGATTGGATATATGTGTGGTCGTGTCCTATTTGAGAGACATAAGGAGATGCGTCCCTGTCTCATATCGAATGGGCAACTGAAAGTGAGTTAGGAATTCCATTGCCAACAAGTTGAAATCTTGAAAGGATCCGCGATTCAACTCAATATACCACTTAGCGGTCGAGCTGGTGAGGGTCCTTTGGAAGAGGCGGAGCCGGATGGAATCATCAAGCCACGAGTTTGATGAACACCAAAGGTGATAGGTCATGACATGGGCTTGAGGGTCCTCTCCAGCTTTGCCATCGAATTTCGGGCAATCACTGGGTATCTTGGTTGGAACTGGTGGCCAGTATGGATTATGAAGAATAGGATCATTGGTTAATTTCGACACATCTGGCAGTTCCAATGTCACTAAGAAAGGTAACTAAGGATTGAAGGACATCTATGGCTGTGGAAAAGAGGTAGTACCAGAGTTCCAACCAGGTGGCGGTTGCCCCCACGGACTTTGTCCGGACGGGCTTGGCCCATAAGGGTTCTGCCCATAGGGATTCTATCCATAAGGGTTTTGTCCATAAGCAGACAGTTGACTCTGGATCTTCCCCCCAACACCCCATGCATTAGCAACTTGACTGGCAGGCGCAACATACTGTTGCTCATAATTCTGATAAGGGGTGACCTGCATTTGTTGATAATTTTGATAATGGGCTAACTAAGTTTGCCCCTGGGTTGTTGGTAACCATACGGTTGCTGAGCTCCATACTGAGCCTGGTAACCAGGCTGCACTTGGTAATAAGGTTGGGATTGCAACCCACCTTGCATTTGAAGACCAGTTTGAGTGTGGGGCCCAGAAGGATGTCTTTGAATAGGTTGAGTTTGGACCATCTGGCCGAAAGGTTGTCTTGGTTGGGTTTGGGACGGACCCGTTTTCCCAGAAGGATGAGCTTGCTAGGTATTAGGTTGTCCTTGTGCAACCGAGGGTTGTCCTTGTGGAACATATGGTTGGGTGGGCTGGATGGCCGGTTGAGCCTGAGGTTGACCAACTTGTCTAGTTGGATGACTAGGCTAGGCAGTGGGTTGGCCTTGTTGTACGTAAGGCTGACCGCCCTGCCCAAAAGGGTACCCCTGCTGGACTGCAGGTTGTCCTCATTGAATATAAGTTTGTCCTGCTTTTCCAGAGGGATAACCTTGCTGGACACCAGGCTAACCTTGTTGGATGTAAGGTTGTCCTGGTTGTCCAGACGGGTAACCTTGTTGGATACCAGGCTGCCCTGGATTACCAGAAGGTTGAGTAAGATAAGTGAAAGATGGACCACCAGCGGCCGAAGGTTGTCCCTGATAGGGTTGTCCTTGTGGGCCCCCAGGTTGGCCTGGGTGAGACTAGCCGTAATATTGCTGCCCTTGGGGGGTTTGCACATGAGACGGTTGGCCTTGGTTAGGCGGTCCCTGAAGCTGTGCAGGCATTGCTTGGCCCCCATGGTAAGTGGTGGCGCCCCAAGCAACAGATAATGGTACCGAAACCTCAACAACAGGTTGAGTAGGCAAGGGTTTGGAAAGATAAAGGAATTGACCAGTAGAATCGTAGTAATAAAACAGACCTTGCGCGTTCGGATCCTGGACAGCTTGCATATATTGATCATATGGCCCCCATCCTGGAACGGGACCAGAAGAGGGTGGTGCGCTTTGTGCAGGATGGACAACTCTGGGTGTATATGCCGACTGGCCACCACTCACTTGGCCATGAGGCAGACTAGCACCAGTAGTCACAGCTGAAGACGTCGTAACGACACTGACAATCGGTGTTGAATGTGCTACACAAACAGTCGGAATGGTTGGAACTGAAGTGACGGGTGTACTGTGAACTTGTGAAACAAAAGATCCTATAGTGGGAGTGATACGGAGGTCCCACATGGTACTTGGAGGGGGGATCCTAGCACCCACATTATCCCTCAATGACTTATAGCGTGAGGGTACCGGAGATGTGGCTGGGATAGGAGTTTCGATACTCGACAAAACAGGTGTCTCACTCACTCTAGGAGATGTATCATCCATATCAGAGGTAGACATTGGAGTCGAAACACCAGGAGGGGTAAAAGGAATATCGTCTTCAGGCTCCCAAATGGGGTTCCAATGAATTTCGCAATCCTCGTCGTCCGGAGCATGAGAGTTAATCGGTTGGATACTTGGGATAACAGGGAGAGTATCACTCACAACTGGTAGCTCAGGAGCAATAGAAGACGGAGACCCTTGATCACTTGGAACGGGAGACAGGATCGATGATTCAGCCAGGATGACAAATTTCCAAACAAAACCTAGGGAAACTAACTAGAAAGGACCCTACTCAAACTAACGCACACAAGGTCTAACCGGGTAATGTTAATCACGGCCGAATACATTTTAAGATGCAAGGACACAACTTGACCTTTTCATTTTTTAAGAGTCGAGAAAAGGACAAAAAGATGACTCTAGTCTCCTTCGAATATTTAATGAGCCTGAAGTGACAAATGCTCAGATGAGCCTTTTCGTTTAAGGAGTCTGAAAAGGATCAAAAGTGACTACTCTGGAGAGCTAGGCAAAAAGGTTTACCAAACAAATCCGTAAAACTGCATATACACCTTGGCAGTCACATGAAAACCAAGGACTTCCCGTATGACAGTCAATCTTCCTGAATGCTGTGTTTGGTGCGTTACGGCTTGTAAGGCGGCAGACACGACTTCCTGTGGATAAAGGATGATAACCTAGTGGGGTCTCCCCATATACTCGACGGTATGTGGGAGCTCAAATCCTTGCTAGACCACTTGTTTCGTCATGGAAGGAGGAATCACCCAACCTTAAGTGAAACAAAAGTGACTAGGTTTAACGACGCTGGAGCACTGTTGTTGGGAAAAGTATCCAACTCGGAATGCCCCTATCCCACTCTAAGGTGTGATAGCGCCTTAGCAACAAACGAAGTAAACTAATTGAGTATTCTTCTTTATGAAATGTAAATGAGGAAGAAGGATCTAACTAACCTGTGTCTTCTGCTAGTTTGTCGATCCAAATCACTCCTCTCTTCAGTAGCTCCCACCTTCTTGCTCCTTCACCTGCCCAGCTTCACTGAATTCCTGCAAGATCACAAGAAAGAGAAACTACACGAAGATACAGATATACATTCATAAAAATCTCAAGATCAGATTAAGCTAAACATGTAAGCATAACAAAACATCATTGCTACACAGCATGTAGGAGAAACTCAAATAGTTTATTGATATGATAATAAAGTTCAAGAGGAGATACAACCAAGTGAGTTCCGATCCAGCATCTACCTCCCAGCAAAGGAATCCCTTCCTCTCCTCCAACAAAGCATAAATCACCCAATGTACTAATCTCAATCTCAAACCAACAACAATTCTCTGCAAAGTACAAAATTCCAGCCTCCTGAACCTCTGGGTGAGAGATCCATATATAGATGTAAGCAGAGCGGATGAGTCAGCTTATGTTTTGACTTGTGGCTTCTCTCTGACAGTTCTTGCTTCCACTTGGAGGTTGAGAGCCTCTTACTCATCACTAGTCGAATTCATTGAGGCAAGTGTCATTGGAGAAGATTCTGGAAGCTTCCAGGGTCTTTCCACCTCGTTGAATGAGCTTGCCATTTGTCATTTCCCGCTCAGTGCACCCTGGTAGTGCTTCCACCTGCGTTGCAGTGCACCTAGCCAGTGTAGTCTTTTCATTTCAGCGCAGGCAGCTAGTGGAGCCTCTGAATTGATCCTGAATTGACTATTTCTGAGTGGTTTTTGGTGGAGAACTTCTGGGAGAAGCTGTCATTGGTTGACCTTGTTCCTTTAGGAGCTGTAACAACATCTTTAGGGACTTTGGATCCCTTGAATTATGGACATTTCATTCTTATAGCTGTAAGGCACAAAAATGTCTATAACAGTTGCCCCCTAAAGTATGAGACCGTTTATCGGGTGAAATGCTTTATTAGGAGGATCCGAAGTTCATTCAATGCTGGGAGGAGACCTGTAATAAGATACAATACAATACATTATTTTTCATACTATTTTCATGATCTAGCTGAGGCGGGCATTCCCATGCTCAGCTTTATAAATTCATTTTTATGTACATAGGACAGACAATTGTCTGATGATAGACTGATGATCCTGCTGAAATCATCATCCTTTGGTAGGATGATTGTCTCTGCTGCAATGTTGTACATGTCAATGTCTTTATTTTTCCTGAATATATATCGTAGCCCGAATGGATGAAACTAGATCCAGGGTCTTCAATCTCGTCCGATATTCACTCTAAGTACAAGTCGATCCATGTGAGAAATTTTCTGAAGTTGAACATGGAAAGACATCGCTTGATTACAAGTCAATGAGGTAAACCGTTAACAAGCGCGAGAGGAATCACCGATAATGATAATGACCCTCAAGGTACTGCAGTACAATTCACGTGGTGTGAATAAAGGACTTGGTGTCGAACACCACGCAAAATCTTTCGGTCGAAGGTCATTGATGTATACCTGTCGCCGGAAGTGAGAAACTTGCCATTGAGGCATGCAAGCTTCAAAGTACTGAAGGGGTTGTTCCTAGATCCACTTCTTGGATAATGAGCTGATGTCGACAAGAAGCGATCCGTCAAAGGAGGGCCTTAATGTATCCCACATCAGTGACATGGAACGGAGCAAATGATTTTGATGGAGGTGAAAACGATCTGATGATATATGATTCAGGGTGGCGGTCATGAAAGAATGAAGGATAATGTATGGTAGTGGATGGGACACGGTTGACTTCTCTGGATGACTTCTCTTGAACATATCGGCGACACTTGTGTGATGGATTGGTAGCATTTACCCCAAAGGTGGATGGTATGGCGAGACCATGGCGATGTGATCGGTGAATGAAACAACCCAACCCGACTCAGGCACGGAGTGGAAGTGTCATGTTCAAGAGCGACTTGCTACCAATAAAGTTCTTTGAGTTTCTTCCCAATTTTTCCCCAGTCATTGCTGACCAGTACCTCTTTATTTTTGTCAAGCTTGAGGAGGATAACATATGCTTGTTCTATAATTTGCCCTTCGGGCAAACCCATCGCTATGTTTTAACGAGCCTAGCGATAGTGAAACTCGTTCTCGTCTAAAGACAAGTTTGTCGCTATTTAATGTTTTTAACGAGTCTAACGATAAAGATAACTCAGTCCTTTTCATTTTTACAGAGTCTGAAAAGGTACGTAAAGTCAACTCCGAAAGTCCTTTTTCGTCATCTAATCCCTTAAGTCCGAAAAAGTATAAAACAATACAGAAGGGATGAATTTTCAATAGTTTTTACGAGCCGAACAAAACAAGCGCTCTATCTTTTTGTGCAATAATCCCTCAGGTCCAAAAAGATTTAAATCTAGAGGAGGGATAGCACTTCCGGTCACTTTAATGAGCTGGAAGGCCAAGACTCGGCAATCTTTTCATATTTTACGAGTCAGATGAAAAGAGCTTAAAGAAGACTCGTCTTTTAAGGAACGAGTGATAAAACGAGTTAGCAGCTGATTCCAGGTAAGGGTTGGAATTTTCCAATCACGGCAGTGTCACAGGGATGGCTAGTGAAATCACTCTTCGCAGCTGTTCCTCAAAATGGGTAAACAATCATATGGAGGGGAACGATCGGCCAATGGAAAAGTGGAGGTGACGGTGCAAACACGACCAAGGCTTTAATGGCTGATAATGTTACGTTTATGGTGGTTATTTACCGGAGGGTAGTTCATTTTTTAACGAGCTTAAACGCGGAAAAACACTGCTCGGTCTTATGTTTATTTTTTAACGAGCATGAACTATGTGTTAAAACTGCTCGATCTTATGTTTATTTTTTAACGAGCATGAACTATGTGCTAAAACTGCTCGATTATCCAGTCATATGATAAGAATGTCTCATGTAAGATGCCATTTTTTATGGAGCTTGCGCCTTACAAAGCTATGCCCCGCATCCTTTCGTTATGCAAGTTCGGAAATGCCTAATCCTACGAGTTTAAAGGGTTAGACCTACGGGTTTAAAGGGAGGACCTAAAAATTTAAAAAATAAATAGCCGCCCCTTGCTTGCACTCCAAAAGGTTTGCATGCCCCCAGGTATAAAACAGAGTTTCAAGGTTACCCCTCAATTTGCAGATAAAACATTTGTTCTACCAGGAAAGGCCTACCTCTTTCAGGTTACCCAAAGATTGTTCTATTAATCTTTCAAACAAAACACTTCTTCGGCGATGTCTACCGAGATAGACAAAGGTGAGTGACAACGAGCGCCAAACACATAACTTTGACAAAAGAATCTTATTCTAGAATAACCCCTCTTCCAAGACGGACGGGGTACAGACTAGTCATATTCTCCCGCGGAAACCTACCCTATACCCAAAGTTTTCCTGCCGAAGCAGACCAGGACGCATGCCCCCTGGGTTCCAGTCATATCCCTCCGAATTACTCGCGCTCATCGGGAGGACGGACCGTGGATTGAGACATTTCTTGCGTGAAAAGACCATTTAGGGAAGGTATATGACTATTTGTGATGCGTGATCCGGGAAATGAAAGCTGGTCCACGAGCTTGACCACTCTTCCTTCATGCGGAAAACACATTACTCTAAAGGGTGAGGAGACGATGGCTCCCATGCAATATATATAGTCTCGTCCAAGGAGTAGGTTATAATCCAAGGGTCCTTGAACGACCATCACATTCATTTGAACGGTCTTCCCTTTCAATGTGATAGGCACATTGGGGAGGATCCCTAAAGGTCAACTGGTTCCTTTATCAAAGCCTGTCAGATTTCTCATTTCAGGCAAAAGCGCTGGTGAACCAAGCACTTTCCAAGCAGTGGAGGAAATGATACTCACAGATGCCCCTTCATCAATGATGGTGCCAGCCATGACCATTCTGTATATTTGGACGATAATTCTGAATGGTATGCTTGCTGGCAAACGGGGTCTACCTAGTTGGTTCCAGTCGAAGGAGACAACTAGGTTGCTTGGTGGTGGGACCGAGTAAACGGCCGGGTATCGCTCTGACGAACTTCCTTCCTGCGATAAAGGAATGGGGGGAGTGCCCCCGTGCTCGTCGGAGTCTGTGTTGATGAAGAGAATTTGGATGGTGTCATCTTTATCCTCTTCAGTGACTGTATCATTCGAAGATAAATCCTCTGAAGGCAAGACCGGGTCAACTGCCACCTCGACCTTTTGAATTTCGTCGGGTATGGATTCAACTGGTTCATCTTCAATGACCGGCGCTTCAGCTGACCACTTGAGCGGGCCAGCTGGATTTTCAACTAACGAAGGACTTGGCAAGAGTTTTTCTATATCCAGGAGGAAGTCGTAACGGTGAAACCGGACGATCATCCAAAACTCTTTTCACCTCGTCTAAGAAGGGACAACGGTGGATGGCGTGATCGCCTTCGCACAGTCTACAGGGAGATCTAGCTCTCACTTTTTGTCCAAGGACTTCACTTTCGCTAGTTGACGGTATGCATTCAACATGGCTATCAGAGGTTGATGCCACCAGATTGTGCAAACGGGGAGACCAGTCCCTTAGTATCCGAGGGATGCGGGGACAATCTCTGTGGAAGTGGTCTCCCTTGCATATGAAACATGGCGATTTAGGCCTAGTCAGTGCTGTGTGTGGATTTTTGTCAGACGACACTTGTTTGCCCCCAGTCGCTTTTGGCTCCTTCTTCTTCTTCTCTTTCTTCTTCTTTTCCTTCATCTCCTTAGGAACTCGGTTTTTTGTTCTACCAGTTCCGTCAAGCGAAGAGGAAGGAGGAGAGGAAGAATTAGAGGAAGTAGAAGGTTGGTGGGCAACTCTGGACTGCTCTAACTGTTGATTCGACTGTTCAAGAATAGTGGTGTTCTGAACGACATTGGTTGAGAAGAGCCAGACCGGTAAGCCAATTGTCAGTCCTAGAAGCGACAATGTGGCCATATGGGGCGCACCAACATCTCCCCAAGAGGAGAAGGGACTAGGATTTCCACCAAGGGGAATTCCTTGGTTGGTGGGTTCCATTTTCTCAACCTAAAGATCAACGCAGGAAAAAAGGGGTGATTGTTCTGTTTAAAATAAATTTTAACGACGCTTTAGACACAACTTGCTTTTTCAATTTTAAAGAGTCGAGAAAAAGCTAAAGATTACTCTAGTCTCCTTCGATGTTTTAACGAGCTCGAAGTGACAAATGCTCGGATGGACTTTTTCCGTTATAGAGTCTGAAAAAGGCCAAAAGGAACTGCTCTGGAGTTCTAGGTAGAGGGTGTGCCAAACTTTTCGCAAAACCGCATAATACTTTTTAAGGTACGGGCGGTCAATCTTCCCGAATGCTGTGTTCAGTGCATTGTGATCAGTAGGGCGGCCGACACGGCTTCCTAAGGATAAAGATTTTATGCCTATAGGGGTCTCCCAATATATACTCGATGGTACGTGGGAGCATAATCCGTACCGGCACTATCGTCTCTCAGGAGGAATCACCCAACCATCAGCGAGATCGACAGTCACCAGGTTTTACGACGCTGGAACACGTCTCTAGCCTAGACCTCTATGTTGTGCATTAAGTTACAAAGCGTTGTTAAGTTCATTCGATTTATTTTAGGTTGATCTTTCTTATAAGTTTGCCTTTTTGGATCACCACGAGATGTATGATACAATTCCTAAATGCAGTCTAAAGATGATAAGCAAGCTTTTATATCTTTTCAACAATGAAAATCCTAGCTACAAGGGGAAATGGAAGACACAAACTTTTCTCAAAGAGCATAGAGCACACTGTAATGCACTTTTCCCTAAATCAAAGCATGCAAACTATCAAAATGCAAATGCACATATGCATGTATTTGTTTTCGCTTTCTTAATATTGATGCCTACGACGAAAGCTGTTGTACAAATTTGAATTCGATTTCAAGTGAAAACATAAACAAGTTCCTTTTTTTAAAATCAAAAAGACGATTACGACACTTTATGATTTACTTGTTTCGACACTAGAAATGCATAAATTCAAACCAAACAACAAAAGTAAAAGCTCAATCAACTGTGAACATCAAACAAACTCACTCCTAAGATCAAAACGACACTTATGACAGGTCTAGATCTAAGGGCGACAGTATGACTAGTTTACTTTGGTAATGGGAAACTGCAAGTGATGTAACAAATACACAAAGAACAAATACAGTTTCTTTATACAACCGAGGCGGAATTGAGGCAAAGAAAAGGGGTTTCAGATAGGTACACTGAATGATAACAGGCTGCAAAAAACAGAGATAAAACTGAGCAAAAGGAAACAGGGAACCACAGCTGCACAAGGCAAAGGCTGATCAGCGCACCCTCAACATAGAGAAACTGAACCTCAGCGCAGGTATCCTTCACGGGACCCACGTTGAAATGTAGAACCTCTTCACAGAGTCTGCGCTGAAGCAGAAACGAGAATTGTTTCTGGGTTCTGGGTCACGGTTTGCAGTTTAATCTACAGTTTTTGGCCGGATAAAAGCTATCAATTAGGTACAATTAGGAGGATGATTTAAAGGAGGACTAAGATCTATCACAAAGGGCTGTTAGAGCACTTGTGGATCAGTTTGTTCAGATCATAAAAACAGGCCCAGTGAGTGGACTAGAGTGGCAGATCTCTACTTTGCATTTGAAAATGGCAAATTCATTTCGATTCGACACTCCTGAGTTTATGAGAAGAAAAACAATAGAAACACAAATAAACTAACAAGATACTCTCCCCAGTGGAGTCGCCAATTTGTTGTTGGGAAAAGTATCCAATTCGGAATGCCCCTATCCCACTCTAAGGTGTGATAGTGCATTAGCAACAAACGAAGTAAACTAATTGAGTATTCTTCTTTATGAAATGTAAATGAGGAAGAAGGATCTAACTAACCTGTGTCTTCCGCTAGTTTGTCGATCCAAATCACTCCTCTCTTCAGTAGCTCCCAGCTTCTTGCTCCTTCACCGGCCCAGCTTCACTGAATTCCTGCAAGATCACAAGAGAGAGAAACTACACGAAGATACAGATATACATTCATAAAAAGCTCAAGATCAGATTAAGCTAAACATGTAAGCATAACAAAACATCATTGCTACACAGCATGTAGGAGAAACTCAAATAGTTTATTGATATGATAATAAAGTCCAAGAGGAGATACAACCAAGTGAGTTCCGATCCAGCATCTACCTCCCAGCAAAGGAATCCCTTCCTCTCCTCCAACAAAGCATAAATCACCCAATGTACTAATCTCAATCTCAAACCAACAACAATTCTCTGCAAAGTACAAAATTCCAGCCTCCTGAACCTCTGGGTGAGCGATCCATATATAGATGTAAGCAGAGAGGATGAGTCAGCTTATGTTTTGACTTGTGGCTTCTCTCTGTCAGTTCTTGCTTCCACTTGGAGGTTGAGAGCCTCTTACTCATCACTAGTCGAATTCATTGAGGCAAGTGTCATTGGAGAAGATTCTGGAAGCTTCCAGGGTCTTTCCACCTCGTTGAATGATCTTGCCATTTGTCATTTCCCGCTCAGCGCACCCTAGTAGTGCTTCCACCTGCGTTGCAGTGCACCTAGCCAGTGTAGTCTCTGCATTTCAACGTAGGCAGCTAGTGGAGCCTCTGAATTGATCCTGAGTTGACTATTTCTGAGTGGTTTTTGGTGGAGAACTTCTGGGAGAAGCTGTCATTGGTTGACCTTGTTCCTTTAGGAGCTGTAACAACATCTTTAGGGACTTTGGATCCCTTGAATTATGGACATTTCATGCTTATAGCTATAAGGCACAAAAATGTCTATAACAAGCACGTCTCTAGCCTAGACCCTCTAAACAGTGAGTGTTATGTTCCAATGCATTTTTAAGTTCATTCATTTCATTTTAAGGTTGATCTTGTATTAGGTTTCGGTTTTTAGGCTTTACCGTATGAAATCTCTCAAAATTGCCTAAATGCAAACTATATGCCAAAATATGTCATTCCATTCAATGAATGCTAATTACAAGAGAGTTAGAGGGCTTTCACACAAACGAAATGATCACAAAACAACAAATAGCTTCCCTAATGCAGCTAATGGAAATTCACAAACTTTTCTTTGAGATCACTAATCATTAATCAAAAAGAAAAGCTTCTAGTTCAACAACAATCACTTAAACAAGCAAGTAAAAAGCAAGCAAAGGGGAAGGTTTCAACAAACTACAAGCAAGCAGCACACGAACCTTTTGCAAACGAGTAACCAAGCACAACTGATCCAACACACTTGTAATGATAAAACTAGGTCACAAGACACAAAAAGCAAGATTCGATCAACAAGACTCACAAGAAAGTGTTTCAATCTTCAGGCAATGAAAATCAAGTCATAAACCAAGTGAAAACAGTAGGGGATCGCAAGACCGACAGGATTAGGAGGCATAATTGAAGAAATTCAGTTCTGTAGGAATCAGCGCAGGTGATACACAGCAACAATGCGCTGATCAGAAACTACGCGTAGCAACAATGCGATGTCAGCGCGGAAGTACACGCCTTACCCGCGATGGTCCGATTTTCAGAACCGTCGCGACTATTTGGTGTATTAACGCGATGATCAAGAAGTCACAGAAAGGGCTATGCGATGGAAGCGCGACTGTTTTATTATAAACCGTGATGATGCTAAAAAACGGCCACAATCAAGCCAAAAACTCCCAAACCAAGGCAATCACTCTTTAAACAATCAAGGCACTGCCCAAACCAAACCAGGAAACCCAGAAACAGAGACATAATCCCCAAACTTTGGAAAGAGAGAAAAAATCAAACTCAAGGAAAAAATGAACACAAAAGGACAAAAGCCAGCTCCAAGTTGTTCAGTTCGTAAACCAAACCGAAGATTGACTGAAGTGGCTTTGATCCACTTCGCTAATGCAGAGCAATAGCGTTTCGAAGGCTATCTGGCCGTGCTTCAGGCTCTGTCTAAAGTTCACAAATCAAACAACAAGGTAAAACTCCCCAGCGGAGTCGCCAAATTGTTGTGGAGGTAAATCCCCTCTGCGGACAAAGGCAATCCCTACTAGTCCAAACAAGGTCTAGCAACAATCAAACAACGCTAACACGCAGGTTCCTAATTGCAAATGAAAGACCAATGATGAAGGCCTACATGGATTCCAACGCTAGTACTTGTAGAAGAGTTGATACTCCCGTTCCTTTGTCCCGATTGGTCACAATCCTCACGATCCTTGTGCACGGACACCTGCACATGCAAAGAACGATACAAGCACAAGCATAAAATCCAATAGATGCAACTATATATCAGTCAGAAAGGATATAACTCAAACATCATCATAAAGAAAATAAGAGTGGAACCATAATGATAGTCGTCTATATTAATAAACAAGGAAGAATACAACCATAGTTCTGACGTCAAATCCTTCTCAAGAGGGTCTAGCCAGCAAGTCCCTCAAGCATTCACCCTTGGAGGTAGATCTCTGTTGAAGCCCCGAAAATCGGGTCGACAACAAGGGGGATACCCACCCGGTCCGGACCTTGGTTGGCAGCTCCTTATCCGTTTGGTATAGCGGGTCCAACTGGGGATAATGGGACCAGTTTCCCAATCTAAGGGGTGTGTGTGTGTGTAGAGTTGGATGATGCTGATCTAGGAGTATTTAAGGCTAATCTAATTCAAACTTCTAAACTAACTCTATGTTATTGTAATCTAATGAGAAACAACACATCTAATCTATGCTAACCCGGGGTGTATTTCTTCTATTATGCGATCTAAAGAGATTTCGAACAATAACTGGTAATAAAGATCATTCAGCTATCATAAGAATAGAAATCAATTAAGATAAACCACTCTGCATAAAAATCTAGGCAAAATAGTTGTGAACAGCATATCGCATAATAAGTTATTCATATATCAAACACAAATAAATGACTCCACCGTACAAAAGTGCCAAATGGTAACCCACACATTCATGAATTAACATATAAACAACTGAAAACTGCATATCACTTTAAGAATATAAGAAGAAATTGGTCAAGAGATAAAAGTACCATTTATGACTAATCCTACCCGTAAACTTCAAGCAACAACGATTTATCTCTACTTGTTCTAACATCTACTAAGAGTACAAAAGTGCAACATCAGTAGCAGACATCAAATGCAAACATTGATAAATCTCGATCCATCCATTCATCAAAAACCCCCTCCGAGGGTGCAAAAGTGCATGTTCTGAGGACAAGTTTTTTGACAAATTTCCGGACCTTTCTCCAAATTCCTGAGAAGGGTTTAAATACTGCTAACTAATTAATCTTAATTACATAAATTTATGACACGGTTTCAAATGACCACCCTTCTACTAAAGCAAATTTATTTCTAAAAATTGAATCTAATTTCTAACCGTTTCTGTATTTGCTCCTCAGTGCTGTAAGCAATGCAACATTCGCCTGGGAAGAGTCGGCTGGTCATCTTCTCCTTTCGTTTGAGCTATGAAAATAGAAATAACAAGAGCTGGCACCGCTTTCTGGCAAACTAGAAGATATTTTCGAAAATCTTCCTCTGGCTTGGTGTATTCACTGTGTGTATACTTGGTAATAACCCAAATTTCTCTCAAACTGATTGTGCTTTTGCTATTTCGGTTTCCGGCCTCACGAATGACTGAATAAGTTAGGGACTTTGCTCTCTGAACAATTTTCTATATTGAAAACTGCCTCCGTTCTTTGTTCCAGGCTTTTCTGGTGCGTTTTCCCTCTTTAGCGCCTTTTTCTTTTTGCTTTACCCAGTCTAAGCTTCAGGATCTTTTGTAAACATGCTGCTTTTGTGCGCCTTTGACTCTGAGTTTTGGATAGTCTATTGCCATCAGTATCTGTTGAGTGATACTCTGGAATTTGTGGTCCTATTGCATGCGACATTCGTTGCTGAAGGCATCTCTTTTCTGTTCTCCGAGCATTGATGCTTTCCCCTTTTCCTTAGATGTTTCCTGCACATTGCTTTATGTTAGTTGCTATCTTACAGTTTACGCAAAGGAAAAGAGTAATGACGAAAAGATTGACATGAAAGCTTTAAGCTCTAATGAATGCATAATCATGACACCCATAATGAACTGACTCTTCGAAAAACACAACACAATCCTTCTTGGATACTTTGGCGTACAATCATTTATTTCTTTTAAGGTGCGCACCCAATTTTGGTCTACAGACAGCTTTCCTTGAATACTGTGTCGAGGAAATTTTTACGATGGGTGATTTCTGCGACTCGCATCGCAGTATCGAGGATCGCGTCGTCAAGATGTGTCATCGCAGGAATTGATGGTCGCATTGATCGCAGATCGCAATATCGCAGATCACGAATCGCAAATTGCGCTTAGTCATCCAATCATTGTGTGCTGCTTATGCGATGTTGTGATATGCGACGTCGCATATCGGCCGTCGGTGATTACTTAAGTTTTTCATTTAAGAGCGCTTCACAATATATGTGATGCTATGAATTTCACGTCGCTTCTTCACAGCCTATTATGCGCATAGGAAAACGTTTCACTCTCTTCTCGCGATGCGATATAGCTTTTGGGAGCTAAAATACAAAAATTTTGATAAAATGTTTTTTTTTGGATTTTTATTAAGGGTCCCCATTTGCTTGGTGTTATTGCTAATACCAAACAAAGAGGGGGGTTGTTGGTGACCACAACAATGGCGATTCACTGTGAAGAACCAGTTATCTCTACTTTTCTATTGAATTTCAACTTCCGAAGCAGAAAAATTTTCATATGTCTAAATTTTGTTATGGACAGATAGAGTACATTACGCCTTATCCTATCAATGATACTTTGTCTCAACCTTTTCATATTCCAATTGTTTGTTTCCTCAGGCTTAGTTCTTGTATTCACACCAGACATTACTTGGTCTTTTAAAGATAAAATAAGGTCTTCTCTGCGTGCTGGCTTTTAAAATATGCTCATTTGTCGTAGGTAGAGCCTCTGCTGCCCGCAAGCGTCCATAGCCTCGACAGGGTTACCTGTTACCCAGCAATGATCCTTTATCCTGCTTAAGGCTATTTACAACTTTTCAGAGAAAAACCCTTTTTGACACTTTTTCCTTTTTTATTCTCTAAAGAACAATGTCTTGGTTTGGTGGCCAAATTATGACGTAGTCATTCACTTGATTTACACTTTTGCTGAACAAGCTGGCTCGTGATGAGACCCCTTGTCTTTTGATTGCAACAATCTTGAGTCGTTGCCCTGTTTTGGTGGACAGTATTGGCAAAGTCAGCAAGTTATAATATCTGTGATCATGATAAGCCGGCTCGTGATGAGACCTCTTATTCTTTGAGATATAGTGTTTTCTCAGATTGTTCCTCTGAATGCTGCGATTTCCTTTAACAAGGAGGAAGTCATTGTCTTTCCTTAAGAAAGCTCTGGACGACAATATTAGAGTTTGAAAACAGCGATTTTACAGAGAATATTTATTTTATTATTGATACCTTTCATTGTGCTGATATAAAACAATTTTTTTACCAAAGGTTGCTTTCATCAAAATTTTTTGAAGTTGAAACTAGTATCATATTTAGGCTAAAGTTAACTCTATCTGTCAATAATAAAGATCAGATTTTTCGAAAAATTTTGCTACTTGTACAAGCAAAAAGCTCAAAATCTGATAGAGAATTGGTGTCTTTTTCATGAACCCTTTTAGTAATCATCTACAACTGGTTTTACTTATAAGAAAGAAAAAAAAAAACAAATAAAAACTAAAACTATCCTACAAAAATAGAAGAGTGATCTTCTATGGAAAATATATTTTAAGAATCTGTCCATTAACAGGCAAAGAATCTCTTCTACCTGCTAAATCCTGCAACACAAACGTCGATGGGCCTATGGCTTCTACAATATGAAAAGGACCAAGCCACATTTTCTGAAATTTCGTATGTTTGCCCTTTTCTTCATGAGCCTTATCCCATTTCAAAACTAAATCTCCCATTTGAAAATTCTTTCTGGTCATTATGCTTGAGTCAAAAGAGGATTTTATCAGCGCTTGGTGATGAGCATGGGTTTTCTTAGCTTGTTCTCGTCGTTATTCTAATTTAATTATTTCCATTTGTCTTAGTTGTATGGAGGAGGTAGATACCTCATCGATGTGTTGTACTAAAGACAAAGAGGGGATGACTAAGTGAGTTGGAAGAACCACTTCTTTCCCATAAACTAAATTAAAGGGAGAAGTGCCGATTGAAGCTTTCTTCATTATTCTATCTGCCCATAAAGCATTTACCAATGCTTTGTGCCAATTCTTTTGGTTTTGGTCGACTGTTCTTTTAATAATCCTGATCAGGTTTTTATTTGTCGATTCAGCTAGTCCATTACCTTGCAGATAGTAGTTGGCCGAATATTACAGTTTGAACCCTCTTTTAAGTGCAAACTCAGTCATTGTATTTCCAGAAAAGTATGAGGCATTATCAAACATTAAGGCCATTGGCAGTCCAAACCTAGTGATTATAAATTGATCTATGAATTCAATAATGTTTTCAGAATTAGTTGTCTTGAGAGGAACTACTTCTACCCATTTAGTAAAGTAATCTGTTGTCGTGAGGATGTACCTATGCTTCTTAGAAGAGTGAGGAACGATCTCACCTATTATGTCCAAGCCCCACTGGCTGAATGGTTGCTCAATGTTTACCGGCTGTAGTGGCATGGACGATTTCTTTTGTTTCCCCGTAGCAGTCTGGCAGACTTAGCATTTCCTCACGTAACTGTGTGAGTCTTTGAATGGCGTGGGCCAATAATATCCTGCACGTAAGATTTTATGTGCAGTAGCATCTCCAACATAGTGTCCGCCCGCTGGTCCATCGTGGAGTTCCTGCAAAACCTTTTCGGCTTCAGTTTTCTCAAGACACCTAAGAAGCACAGAATCGTAATTCCTTTTAAACAGAACATCATTTATGAGCTGGTATTGTTTAGCTTTCAATCTCAGAGCTCTTTTCTTGGTGTGATCCAGGTGTGATGGAGCATACCCATTCTTAAGATAATAAATGGTGTCAGCATATAATGATTCTGCATCATTTAGGATTACCTCATACGTATGTACCTCTTCAGATGAATTCTCAGGAATTTGCGATGCTCCAGCCAATATTTTGCAGAAACCTTGACCTCTTACAATGTTTGCTGGTTTGATCTCAAGATCGTATTCTTGTAAAGCGGTGATCCCATTTGCTCTTTTTTCGCCCACATCCTTCTGTATTAGAAGGTTTCTTACCGCTGGAAACAGTACTATGACCTTAGTATGGGCTTTAAGTAAGAAAGGTCTGAAATATTTGATCGCTTTGAAAACAGCATATGCCTGTTTCTCCACGTCTAAATAGTTTAGTTCAACACCTTGTAAATTCGAGCTAAAAAATGCGATTGGAGCTTCCGCTTTCTCTTGATTTGCTTGAGTTAGAATCGCGGCATAAAATTTCTCTGAGGCAAATGTGTATAAGATAAAAGATTCTGAAAAATTCGGGGTTGCTAAAGATGGAGCGTTAATGATAGCTTGTTTGATCAAGTTGAATGCTTCATGCTCATCTTGACCCCATTTAAAATTTGAATTCTTTTTAATCATATTTTACAAAGGAGAAACAATACGTGAAAAATCTGGGACGAATCTCTTCACAAACTTGATTTGACCAAGGAAGAATTGCATGGCTTTTTTGTTATGAGGCATGGATATTTCAGAAATTTCTTTGATTCTGTCAGGTTCAATGTGAATGCCAGATTTTGACACTATGAATCCTAGAAGCTTTCCTTCACTTAATGCGAAAAAAGATTTCTTTGGGTTAAGTGAAATCCCATACCTTAAACATCGTTGAAAGATTTGTTTCAAGTCTTTGAGATGGTCGCTTCGCTTCTTGGAGTACACTATTATATCATCCAGGTAAATCACTACAGATTTATTGACTAAACCTTTGAATGCGATGTCCATGGCTCTCTGAAATGTAGCACCGGCATTGATCAAACCAAATGGCATCTTCCGATATGCGTATGTGCCCCATTTAGTTCGGAATGTGGTTTTTAACTGATCATTGGGATGTACCAGCACTTGATTGTATCCTGAAAATCCATCCAAAAAAGACATTAATTCTGAACCTGCTACTGCCTGTAATATCTACTCCATAGGTGGGAGGGGAAAATTGTCTTTTTGACAGGCTTTGTTGAGGTTCCGAAAATCGATACAGATTCTAATATCTCCGTTTTTCTTTCTAACGGGCACCATATTGGAGACCCATTTGGAATTTCTGACAGGGAAAATTATTCTGGCTCTCAACAACTTATTTAGCTCAGTTTTTATCTGATTTTCTAAACTGGGGTGGATTTTTTTGAGTTTCTATTGGACAGGTTTTTCATTGTCAATCATAGGGATAGTATGTTGAATGATAGAAGTGTTGTATGTCTTCAGCTCATCGTAATTCCAGGAAAAAACATTTTTGTATTGTCTCAAAAGATGGATATACGCTAAATTTTCTTCAGGGGCTAGGCCGTGGCCTAGATTAATGTTTCGTGGTTTCTCATCGATTCCTAGGTTTACTAATTCGTAGTTCAGAGTCGAACTGTAGAGCTTAGAATTGGTAGACCTTTTAAACCAACTTTTCAAATCATATAAGTCTTCTAACTTAACCACCGATTTAGGTATAGCATTATCAGTGCTATTTTGTTCTATTTGGTGATCATGATGGTCATCGTCAATTATTTGATTTGAGTAGGATCCTTCAGAAGTGAGGAAATTTACAATGTCAGGATCGTCATTGAATACTCTCCAGTTTGTGATGTTGTCAGGGATGGGCGGTCTAAAGATTAATTCTATTGAGAATCTATCTGGACTAAAATCTTCGGAGGGAATAAGTCTAGACGCTATGTTAGCTAACATGTCTGCGCTCGCATTTTGGAGTCTCGGGATTGACGAAATATTGAATGCTATGAAATGTGCAGTCAAATCTTGTACTAAAGATTGATAGTGTTTCAAATGACCTGATAGGAAATGTATGGTGTTACGTACGTGTTTGACGAAAATCTCAGAGTCTCCGAAGACTTGAAGGTACTTAACGTTCAACCCGATTGCTTTGTATAGGCCTTTCAACAAGGCCTCGTATTCCGCTGTATTGTTTGTGCAATCGAATTCAAGTCTGCACGTAAGCATGGTCTTATTTCCGTCTAGGCTAATCAGAACGCATCCTGCTCCTGCTCCCTCATTAGATTTAGAGCCATCAAAATATAATTTCCAAAACAAAGATGTATTTACAGGGTTATCTAAAAAATTAACACACTTTGAATTATCAGTTTGGGAAAAATTTTCGACTTGGGATAAAACTGAATTTTCTAAGTAAGGTGAGGTATGAGCATTGAAATTGCCGAGGAAAGAATCTACCGAGTAATTGCCTATGATACTGTTGTTGTATGCTATTGCTTCATTTTCTCCCTCCAATTCTGTTACTATGTACTTCTGGTGTAACTCTCGTTCAACCTTTATTTGATTCGGTTTACCATTGTAGGGTAACCACATGTTTGATCAGTCAGTTGAAAAGTATCCATGGAGTTTTTTGGACCAATCCCTGCTAAGAATGAAGCCATAGAATTCTGGGATATCAGCTACTAGAATGTCAATAACCTGACATACCTTCGGGTTAGACGACAATCTTATGGTCACTTGATTAAGTTCACCAATCACTTCGACTTGAGATCGATCAAGCTGAACTATGCGCATTGTGGATTTTTGTGGTTGAACATTCAACTTGGCACATATTGATTCGGGTAAAATATTCGTTGAAGCACCAGAATCTACCAAACAATTATGCACGTTTTTATTGAAAATTTCATATGTGAGAAGAAAAGGGGGAGTGTGAGACCTCGATCTTCCTCCAATCAAGGCGATGTCATTTGGGTCAACCTTATTGATCGTGTTGGTTGGAGGTCTTCCCATGTTGTGGGAAGCTACAATTGTAAGCAAAGATGTAGTAGGGACGACATGTAATTATTTCATCATTATCTTCTGTTGATGTTTCAATTTGCTCAACTCATAAAGAGTGATATTAGCCCTAGTCTTTTTGATGTCATCAATAATATTGTACTCCACTTCATCTGACACAATCAGTGTTCTTGATGGAGGTGTTTGATCTGAGTGGACTGGGCTAGAATGAGTCGCTTTAACAGTCGTTTTCTTTGTTGCGACTTTATATTTTGCTGCAGGGCTTGCGCCTTTCTACTTAGGGATAGTTTGGGGAGGATCAAGTTGATTTTTGCTTCGTGTGCTAACCGGAAATGCTTCTTCATCTTCTTCTTGTGGGAGGATGAAATCCCACATTCCTTGTAGTTCCACAACTTCTTCGTCATCGGTCTGCCCTTCAGTGGTATTCTCTTCTTCTTCCTCTTCTTTGGATTCGACGTTTGAGATAGCATTGGGTGGTTTCACATCCATTGAAGGATTTCTTTTAAAAGCTCTGTAGGGATTTTTTGAAGAAGTTTCTGCTACTTTTTTTTTTATGTCAATCATCTCATTAGACATGGTTTTGAACACTTTTTGTAATCCTTCCAAATCGAAAGGGTCTTTCGTTTGTTTCTTCTTGGGGTCTTCCTTGAAGGAGACTTTCTTAGATTTGTGTTCCTCTATCGCAGATCTTTTTTCTAGGGCTACTACGCGTTTCTCTACTGCTATCGCCTCTGTCAAGTTTTCAACTAAGGTTGTCTTATTTTCCCTATCCACGAAGTTTCCCAAGTTTGATCGTAAGGCCGTAATATACCATTCACATCTCACTTCTTCGTTGGGTTGGAAAGCTGCGGGAATTTTGTTGAGGATTTTATTGAACCGTAAATTGAAATCTTTGATGGGTTCTCTAGCCTCAGCTTTAAGATTGGATAGGTCGTTGATCAACGTCGCCGTTGATCTGTCATCACCAAACTTGGTAAGGAATTGACTTTGAAAAATGTCCCAACTTGTGATAGACCCGGAAGGTAATGAAAAGTACCATGACCCGGCTGTTCCTTGCATTCTGTAGGGAAAAAGCCGGACGACAACATCCTCGTTGGTAACTCCGTTGAGATTAACAGAAAGCATGAAATTATTAATATGCTCTTCAGCTAGCATGCCTGCTTCTGGATTGAATTTGGGTAGCCATTTCTCAGGATGCGCCAGTATTTGGCTCAGGGGTGGAGGCATTAAAACTGCCCCAGGATTGTTCCATGGAGACTGGGCCATCATTGAGCTGCTAGTAAATGAAAGTGCAAAGGATGATCCCTAATGCTGGGAAGATGAAGATATTATGATCTTTGATGATTGAAGAGGAGGGGTTGTGGAAGATGGATGAGTGGTTTGGAATGAAGATGTGGGTGGCTGACTTCGCGGTGAGGGAGTTGAAATGGATGACGTAGATGAAAGAGTCTCACTGTCAGACTCTGCTGGTGTTTTCCTTGCTCTTTTCCTGGTGGGGAGAGGGAGTTCAGTTGGCTGGATGCCAAATTTTTCACTCTTTAATCTGGTCAGGGGATGAGCAGGATTGTACTGCGAAGTCACGCTGCTTTGAGATTTATCAGACCTTTGAGTAAAAATAGAAAATCCCTGGAGTTTGCGAATCAGAGTTTGAACTTCAGGGGGTTCAATGGTAAATTGGTCTGAAATATTAGGGTATGTAGCAGCAGTTGATACTCGAGCGACTTCTGACTCTGGATTTAAACGTACTAGGGAAGTCGGGGGAGTTGATGAGGGCGATTTACTCTCAGAATGGTATTTATATTTTGATTTAGGTGCCATTCATAGTTCGGGCCCTCCTTCTAGCGCCAAATATGTTGAAGCCCCGAAAATCGGGTCGACAACAAGGGGGATACCCACCCGGTCCAGACCTTGGTTGGCAGCTCCTTATCCGTTTGGTATAGTGGGTCCGACTGGGGATAATGGGACCAGTTTCCCAATCTAAGCGGTGTGTGTGTGTGTATAGTTGGATGATGCTGATCTAGGAGTATTTAAGGCCAATCTAATTCAAACTTCTAAACTAACTCTATGCTATTGTAATCTAATGAGAAACAACACATCTAATCTACACTAAACCGGGGTGTATTTATTCTATTATGCGATCTAAAGAGATTTCGAACAATAACTGGTAATAAAGATCATTCAGCTATCATAAGAATAGAAATCAATTAAGATAAACCACTCTGCATAAAAAGTTAAGCAAAACAGTTGTGAACAGCATATCGCATAATAAGTTATTCATATATCAAACACAAATAAATGACTCCACTATACAAAAGTGCCAAATGGTAACCCACACATTCATGCATTAACATATAAACAACTGAAAAATGCATATCACTTTAAGAATATAAGCAGAAATTGGTCAAGAGATAAAAGTACCATTTATGACTAATCCTACCCATAAACTTCAAGCAACAACGATTTATCTCTACTTGTTCTAACATCTACTAAGAGTACAAAAGTACAACATCAGTAGCAGACATCAAATGCAAACATTGATAAATCTCGATCCATCCATTCATCAAAAACCCCCTCCGGGGGTGCAAAAGTGGATGTTCTGAGGACAAGTTTTTTGACAATTTTCCGGACCCTTCTCCAAATGCCTGAGAAGGGTTTAAATACTGCTAACTAATTAATCTTAATTACATAAATTTAGGACACGGTTTCAAATGACCGCCCTTCTACTAAAGCAAATTTATTTCTAAAAATTGAATCTAATTTCTAACCATTTCTGTATTTGCTCCTCAGTGTTGTAAGCAATGCAAAATTTGCCTGGGAAGAGTCGGCTGGTCGTCTTCTCCTTTCGTTTGAGCTATGAAAATAGAAATAACAAGAGCTGGCACCGCTTTCTGGCAAACTAGAAGATATTTTCAAAAATCTTCCTCTGGCTTGGTGTATTCATTATGTGTATACTTGGTAATAACCCAAGTTTCTCTCAAATTGATTGTGCTGTTGCTATTTCGGTTTCCGGCCTCGCGAATGACTGAATAAGTTAGGCACTTTGCTCTCTGAACAATTTTCTGTATTGAAAACTGCCTCTGTTCTTTGTTCCAGGCTTTTCTGGTGCGTTTTCCCTCTTTAGCGCCTTTTTCTTTTTGCTTTACCCAGTCTAAGCTTCAGGATCTTTTGTAAACATGCTGCTTTTGTGCGCCTTTGACTCTGAGTTTTGGATAGTCTATTGCCATCAGTATCTGTTGAGTGATACTCTGGAATCTGTGGTCCTATTGCATGCGGCATTCGTTGGTGAAGGCATCTCTTCTCTGTTCTCCGAGCATTGACGCTTTCCCCTTTTCCTTAGATGTTTCCTGCACATTTCTTTATGTTAGTTGTTGTCTTACAGTTTACGGAAAGGAAAAGAGTAATGACGAAAATATTGACATGAAAACTTTAAGCTCTAATGAATGCATAATCATGACACCCATAATGAACTGACTCTTCGAAAAACACAACACAATCCTTCTTGGATACTTTGGCGTACAATAATTTATTTCTTTTAAGGCGCGCGCCCAATTTTGGTCTACAGACAGCTTTCCTTGAATACTGCGTCGAGGAAATTTTTGCGATGGGTGATTTCTGCGACTCGCATCGCAGTATCGAGGATCGCATCATCGAGATGTGTCATCGCAGGAATTGATGGTCGCATTGATCACAGATCGCGAATCGCAAATCGCGCTTAGTCATCCAATCATTTTGTGTTGCTTATGCGATGTTGCGATATGCGACATCGCATATCGGCCGTCGGCGATTACTTAAGTTTTTGATTTAAGAGCGCTTCACAATATATGCGATGCGATGAATTTCGCGTCGCTTCTTCGCAGCCTATTATGTGCATAGGAAAACGTTTCACTCTCTTCTCGCGATGCGATACAGCTTTTGGGAGCTAAAATACAAAATTTTTGATAAAATGTTTTTTTTTGGATTTTTATTAAGGGTCCCCATTTGCTTGGTGTTATTGCTAATACCAAACAAAGAGGGGGGTTGTTGGTGACCACAACAATCTCCCAAGACAAAGCTCTCTCTCGCACAAGTTTACACAAGAAAGAAACATTTAACAACCTTCCTTAAGCTCTCTAGTAATCCCACACTTGTCACACCAGCTACCTATCAAGCTCACACACTATCAGCAACACTTCAAGCACTATGAATTCCAAACTAGCAGCTCAAGGCAATGGTGGAGGCTTAAATAGGAGAAGGAGTCTCCAGGAATTGTGGGAAGATGAGATTATCTCCAAGGAAGGTGGCTCAAATGATGAAATAGACATGCCAGAGAAGGGAGGGCGACATTTACAAGGCCAACAACCAGGTCTGGAGTCATCTGGAAGGCTGGCTGTTAGAACAAACGCGCCTAGACTGGATCATCACGGGTGCATAACTGCACTGGAGTTCTGACATCACTGCTGAATAACAAAGAAAGTCATATCAGCGTGATCAGATATAAGTAACGGACGCGCTGTCTCCGACCAGCGCGGGAATCACGTGTACTTCTACGCTGGCAGCGCATTTGGTCTGTTTTGGAGTGCTCATCAGCGCGTTTATTTTTACAACAGTCATGATGATAGCAAAACTTTGGCAAAGTGGGTCATTTGGAAACATTAGAGAGCATGAGCATGATTAATTTGGTCTCATGACACAGCAGGGAGACTGACAGGGAGACAGTGACAAATTACTGTGTAACAGGTTCTATGGGCTTATAGGACCATGTTCAAAACCCTGATCACGTGGGCACTTCCGAAGCTGAAGTATGAAGTAGAAGTTGTAATCTCTATGGAGCATGTGAAGCCTAGTCCACGCGTAACAACATCCGTAGATAGGATGGTTCGTGAAGCCAGAAAAGAAGGAATCATATAGCCACAAGAAATAGAACGCATGGGACGTGAGGAAGAAATCCAACAAGGAAACCTTAGACTGCAAGAACTTGAAGAAGAAAGGGTACGGTTAAGAAAGAAAAGCACGCTACTCGATGCAGAAGTCAAGAAACTAAAAAACGAGATAAAGGAAGAGTTTCTCACCGTAAAAATTAGGATGGTAAGGAAAGGTGCATATGATCATACTGACAAGTTTGAAAACTATAGCCTTGACTTGATTAGTCTAATGCCTCAGCTTGGACCTCATATTGCTAAGCATAGTGACTAGGGTGGTGTGTTGCAAATGATGAAGTGCGCGAGGCCAGCCGTAACAATAAAAGTTCGGGATTCTCTAGGAACCATGACAAAGGACATGATGGAACTCTACACACATGGTGGGGCCACTTGACTAGCCAAGGGAAGGATAGTCTTAGTGCTCCAGGCAGTTGGAAGGGTGCGCGGGACTATAAAATATCCTGCCCAGGAGCTGCACAATATTGGAGATGCATACAGAAGCAGAGAGTCACAAGGTCCATGACCACGCACAGGGGGTTGCGTTGTCACATGGGTTAGCCAAAAAGACCGTTGAAGTCACTATTCACAATGAGATGTTCGACTTGAGGACAAATGAAGGAGGTGGTAGGCACTTAAGACGCGATTTATGGGCAATATTTGGGAAAATCTACCGCCAAAGGAGCATTAATGAACCGAAATTGGGGGGAGTGGTCAAATTTGAATTCAAAAAGTACTGTAAAACACAAAGGGCTTCCCAGTAAACAACACTTGGTCATCTGCGAATTGAGCGATTGAGCAGAGCCCTGAGTTTTGTAATCCAAGCGTTGATTGAGCCCCTGAATTCGCGAGTGATAGATTGTTGCACAACAGATCCAACAAGTAGCAGCTTAGTGCGCTACTAACCTCCACATAGTTCGAGAACAATTGGTCGTCGCACCGTCAGAGTGACTCGAGGGCGAGTCACGATGTTTGTGTTGGGGGCTTGTTGGGCATGGAATCCTCCTCGAGGCATGTTTTGGTGCTCAAAGCCCAAGTTTTGACTGAATTTTGTTGTAAAGCTAAGTTAATTGCAGGTGCGGGGCACGCAAGTATAATAGAGTCACAAGGTTGTTCGCCCTATTTTTTAATGTAATGTTGGCTCAATAAGCCTACCCATGGTTCACGGACCATGGGATTGTATAAATACAGTGAGGCTCTAAGTGTAAAAGATAATGGTAGAGAATAATAACAAGTCTAAGTGGTTGAGTCATGAGTGTAAAGTGTGTCTTTGCATCGTAGAGTAGGAGAAGGCTTTGTAGTTGAGTGCAAAAAGGCCTAGTAGTCCGCATTTGAGTGCGCAAACTCTTGCAACTAACTGCGCAGGGCGAAGTTGAGTCTGTAATTGAGGAAGAAATTAATAAAGAGAACTTTTATCATAATTTTGTGTATCTATTCCTCGGTTAATGCATGTTTGATAGAATTTGCAAATATATTGTTTATTTATTGCACGCACCTGTATGAACGGTTTATGCTGTTAAGTATAACTTAGAGCATGCAAGTAATCTAGGATAATCAACTATCATTGAATACCAGAAAAGCCTTGGGTAATAATGTAGAAGCACAACATTGAGCCCCTGAGTAGGGTTTTGTGTAGGCAGTGTATCGGGATGCGAGGTACAGGAAAGTGCATGAAGCAACCTACACATAGGGTCAAACCACAGACCCCTTGAACTCATCAAACATCTCTAGGGTGTGGAAACATGGTTCTAGCACCCTCCCGTACTACTTCGGTTGAGACCTCAGTCTGCACTCCGTGGACTGTTGCCAAAAGGGCCAGTAGTACCGGGATTTGTTTGGCTAAATCAACTTTGAACTTGGGTCAGGCCCCAATAAGCCGACATAATATATGTTTTTTTTAACTATTATGAGTTACCTATTCATTTATGGTTTGTTTTTATTCCATTAATTGATTTTAAATATGTGGAACATGATACATTATTGAACTTGTAGTTTTATACGTCAATAATGGAATCCCTTTCCTCTATTTCGATGTTTGCGTCAATGCGTAGTTGCATAAATTATTTTTAAGTGCTCAAATTGCAATACATATGTGGTTGAGTATCTTACAAGAACGTAGATCCTTGAAATTTATAAACTCCTACTTAGATGGATATCTATCATAAAAACAATATTGTTAACAGAAAGGGGAAGGATAATCATGATTTTAATTAAATTAATGCGAAGACCATTGACTTGTTCCAAACATGCTTCTAATTTGCAAATCTAAATGACAAAAAAATAGAAAAAAAGTTATAACATTACTTTTACAATTAATTCATTTGAACAAATTATAATTTTCACCACTTAATAATAACATTTTCACAAGAAACCAAAAATTACCTCCAAACAACATTCATTAAAGATGCTTAATATTCTTGGAAAAAACCACTTCACATTTAGAAAGCTTCAATGAAATCAAATAAATAACTCATCTTTCTGAAATATTTCTAAAAAGCTTCGTGTAGCGTAAACAGATGATGATTTCCCTTGGAAAATAGTGTTTTTTTTCTAGCACAATTTTGATATTATTTGATGAATTTTTTTCGAAATTTAGGTTACAACTGTCATGTTTTAGAATTTTAGGTGCACCAAGGTTCTTGAAGTTGTTAATTCATTTCCACCAATAAAAAATTGAATCAAACATTCTCAGTTTCAGGTTGAATCATCGTTTTCTTGGACAAGTCCAAAAAAGATTACCTTTATCAAATAAATCTTTATTTATCTAGTTACATCAATAAACAAATGTGTTTATTTTTGAATAGGTCTTCTAGAATTTTAATTTAATTATAAATAATAATGAGATGGATAAGAGGGATTCAACCTCCATATAATATATAGTAATATTTTTAGTAGTATTCATAAAAGAGGGCTAAAATAGTTGTGCTCTTTTTGCTTTTCAATTTAACTAAAAATATATCACATACACAAGTATCATTAAAGTCTTATTACTTAGTGTTGTTTTCCTAAAAATATTTATATACATTTAAATTTGTAAATACTTAATTCATATATTACTAGCAATTTTCCCTAAAGGTGCAAACATACACTGAAGGAATTGAACATGTCTATGAAGTTACTACAAAAATGTTGCAAGAAAGGAAGGATAACAACCTAAAGGGTGGAGGATGGATGGGAGGAAACATGTTTAGGCTTGCAATAGTGTCACACTTGTGCCAATGCCTATTTGACAAATGTTTCTCGAACCACTTAGCTTAATCATTTTTTTCCAATCATACCACTATGTTAAAATCTTATATACATATTATATACAAGCTATAACATGTAGGTAATGAGGAGAAACATTACCATAGGCCTTGGTGGGAACTGGTACTTCAAAAATATAATACACAGAGGAAATGACTAAAGTCAGTGTGTGTTGATAATGGGATTAAATAAAGAGCATCTTTCACTAGAGTGACCTCAAAAAATGTAATTACACAGACGAAATGACTAAAGTCAATGTGTGGTGATAATGAGATTAAATAAAGAGCATCTTTCACTAGAGGGAGCTTCAGATTCCACAATATTCTACAATCAAAATAAAGGAGCTTATTTGTTTTAGAATTTTAGCTATCTCTTGTTAAAAATTTTAAATTAATTTGGAACCATTTTCGTGGAGCCACTAATTCCAGTTTTAAATTTAAATTTAAATTTTTTTTACTAAATATTTGATGGAATTGCAAATTTATGTGGTGTGGTTCACACAATCCAAGTGTCTAAGTAAATTTTCAAGGCATTGTATCCATTTATGCATTAAAAAATATAGTTTTAGAAATGAAAAGTTACACATGCTATATGCATATATGGAACCAACATAGACCCATTTTGAAGATAATTAAATCTCCTGAGGTGCATAATTTTTGCACTCTAAAAGAGGTCCCATAGGATATATTTAGCCTTGTGGACATTGAAATTTTCTTTCTTTCTTTCTCATATTTCCAGAAGTAATTACAGTTGCCTCAACGTAGCTTGTGCAGGTCCCACAATAATAAGTGACCTGTAAGTTAACCATAGTTAAGAAGTCTTTATGTCAAGGATGGTCATTCCTAAACAGAAAAATACCCAACAACATCTCAGGTTGAATACAATTTAAGGTGAGACTTTATCATAATTAGTTAAAGAAATTTTATGTGGGAGTTATCTTAAAAATCACCAAAGTCAGAATTTCAATACGAAAATGACCAAAAATTTAGACATTTTAAGTTATATAAAAAAATGGAGTACTCTAACTTATAGATGAAATGACCTTTTTCACGACCATTTTTCTGGTTGATTTTAGTCAAAATCTGAGAGATATTTTAAAAAAATCAAGTTCAAATTGTTTAATCTACATAATTTGAGTGTTCTATAGGGTTTCAATGGTGTTGAATCAATTTATGCATTTAAAAATTAATTTTAAACAACAAAAAAAACCTGAAATTAGATTGTGAATTTCTTGAAAAAGGTTATTTCGTTTATAAGTTAGACTACGCCTAAAAAAATTTGTTTGGTTATGATCAAGCTATAAATTGGTTCAAAAAAACCAAAATTAAGCCCATTTAATTTTTCAATTAAACAATTTATATCATCCTATCTAAAAAAATTCTTTAAACACCTAAAGGAATTCTTTTAAAATATATAGTTTAATGTAAACCTTATCATATTTATTAATATTCTATCATCAAGAATAGTGTAAAATTCCCTGCCAAAAATGTTTTGCTTAAATCAAATTTAATTTAAGGTGTCTCTTTCCCACTACATCATAGGTATCATGGATTTTGAACATGCCGTGCCATAACCACATCCTAAAAATTAATATCTTTAGTTTTTATTTATGATATATAAATAAATATTCAACTACACATGTATCATAATCAACTTATGTAAAACCCTTGTACCATTCGTAGTTCCAAGATGAAGATAATTCATTATATTTTAATCAAATAAAAAATAATTTCTTGTAAAAGTTTTTATGACTTTGGTAATTGATTTGTTGCATGAGCCTCCTTATTTATATTTTATTTTCAATGTCATATTATAGTTTCGCATATTTATTTCTTATAAGGAGGTCATCAACCCCTGCCCTAGAAGATCAAAGTATCTCTTTGTTTTAACTAGCCCAAAGAAGAAAATTAATATTGCCAAGATTAGAACGAACTCTCATGAGCTCTATAGTGAAACGAGTCGTTGGGTGGTTCCTAAAACACCTTGGATGGAAAGGATTTGCCATCTCTGTGAGAATATGAACATCAAGGATGAAAATCACTTTCTCTTAGAGTGCCCCATGCACAACCATATTAGATCTCAATTTCATAATCTTTGTTGCAATACTGACCTTCCTAGCCTTCTTCGATGTCAAAATTATAGTGAGCTCGAAAGGCTTCTCTCCAAGCTTTTTCAGCATATGAATAAAATCTTAAATCAAGCTAAATAATTCTTGAGCTCGAAAGGCTTCTCTCCAAGCTTTTTGAGCATATGAATAAAATCTTAAATCAAGCTAAATAATTCTTTTTCTTTAGGTCCGATAGACCAAAGTTTGGTCTCAGTGGACCTCAACCATCACCATCAGCATCATCATCAAAAAGTAAGGTTATCAAGTTTTTATTAATATAAAGATTTAAATGTGATTTTTTTAAAATAATACTAATTAAAAGGGAATCTGATTAACTCGAAACATTTTATAAATTACTTTAAAAGTAATTTCATTTAAAATATAAAATAATTATATTATATTTTTTTAAATGGAAATATTTAGTTAAATGAAAGTGAGTTATTTAATTGATGTGATAATTTTTCCATCACTTCAATGTTAAACATTGTTAATAATTTTATTATTTTCCTTTACTTTTCTTTAATAATGATTAAACATTTTCCATCTTTAATTTGAAAATGGAAAATACCTAACCACCGCAATTAAAAAAAAACTTTAAATGTAATTTTTATTATTATGTAACACAAAATTATAAGATATATATAATTTTTTTATTTTATATATATATGAGGCCATTTAAATATTTTAAATTTATTTATAGCCATTTAATTTATTTATGTAATGGGCAGGGTATATGATTAGTCGTGTCAAATAAATTAAACTTAAAATTGACTTATTGCAATGCTACCTTGAACTTACTGACGTGTATCTTCGTGTAATTAAAATAAATATATTATAATAGGGCAGGTAAACACATTAGTCATTATTGGAATATCATGTTGGCATAAAGAGTAGCATGCTCCCTCAATCACTTGGTGAACCCCATCATTCCCATCATCTCGATCGGATCTTTGACGTGAAGGATAAGGTCACAATTCAGGGAAACACCAGAAAATATTTCACTGTGTCGAGGGTGTAGCGCTTCTAAAGAGAGATCCTAAATGATCTAGGACAAGCAGACCAGGGAATTCGGATGAGGAACTTAGGTTTTATTTCGTTCGCCAAGCGAGAAGCCCTCTGTATGTCATACTTCTTCGAATAGTAATTCCATGATAGAAACCGATGTATCTTGTTTTTTTTAAAGGGGTGCGAAACCCTAAAAGAAGCCAGCCTCTGGAGCGATACATATATAATATAGTGGCGTCATCAAAGATATACAATATAATTTAGTCATGAGACTGGAACCCTGGTAGGAAGGAGACTGGAACCCTTATAGGGAGGTTACGATTAAAGCCTTCCAATAAAAAATATACAATATAATTTAATCATACGACTGAAACCCGGGCTGGGAAGTTATGATTAAACCTTTCCAACCACCCTGGATATCTTCCATGGACAGAGAAACTATGTATCTTCAGTATAGAGAAACTGTCTATATATTTTGCATACCGTATGGCAGTGAAACTGTCAATATAATTTGAGGACGTGGCATTCACGCACTACTGGCTCAGGTTTCCAGCTTTTTTTTCGCTTTTCTAAATTAATAATTTCACATGCTCGAACCAATAGCCAGCCCTCAGCAATTGGGAAATAAGTTAGCACAGAGGCGTAAATAAATGAGTTACCTATTCATTTTATGGTTTGTTTTTATTTGATGAATCGATTTTATATATGTGGAAAATGGTACATTATTGAACTTGTAGTTTTATATGTCAATAATGGAATAATTTTCCTCTATTTCCATGTTGACATCAATACGTAGTTGGATAAATTATTTTGAAGTGCTCAGATTGCAATACATATGTGGTTGATTATCTTACAAGAACGTAGATCCTTGAAATTTATAAACTCTTACTTAAATGGATATCTATCATAAAAACAATATTGTTAACAGAAATATGAAGGATAATCATCATTTTAAGTAAAGCAATGCCAAGACCATTGACTTGTTCCAAACATGCTTCTAATCTGTAAATCTACCTGCCAAAAAAATACTAAAAACAGTTACAACATTACTTTTACAGTTAATTTATTTTAACCAATAATAATTTTCACTACTTAATAACAACATTTGTGATTAACATTTTCACAAGCAACCAAAACATTACCTCCAAAGAACATTCGTTAATGATGCTTAATCTTCTTGGGAAAAACCACTGCACATTTAGAAAGCTTTGATGATATCAAATAAATAACTCATTTTTCTAAAATATTTCGAAAACCCTTAGAGTAGCCTAAATAGATGATGATTTCCTTCACAAAATAATGTTTTCTCTAGCACAATTCTGATAATATCCTATTAATTGTTTTGGAAATTCAAGTTACAACTGTCATGTATTAGAATTTTAGGTGTACCAAGGTTCTTGAAGCTGTCGAATTCATTTCCACTATTAAAAAAATGTTTGATTCATTTTTTAGGCATTTTAAGTTATATAAAAAAATGTGGTAGTCTAACTTATAGATGACATGACCCTTTTAATGAACATTTTTCTAGTTAATTTCAGTCAAAAGATTTTTAATATGCATAATTTGAGTGTTTTGGAGGTTTTCAAGGGCGTTGAACCCATTTATGCATTTAAAAATTAGTTTTAAACAACAACAAAAAATCTTGAAATTATATTGTAGGATTTTGGTGAATTTCTATGAAAATGGTTATTTTGTCTATAAGTTAGACTGCTCCTAAAAAAGATTGTTAGGTTATGATCAAACTATAAATTGGTTGAAAAAAATCAAAGTTAAGCCCATTTAATGTTTCAATTAAACAATTTATATCATTCTACCCAAAAAAAATCTTTAAACACCTAAAGGAAATCTTTAAAAATACATAATTTAATGTAAACCTTATGATATTTATTAATATGCTAGCATCAAGAATAGTGTAAAATTCCATGCCAAAGATGGTTTGTTTAAATCAAATTTAATTTAAGGTGTCTGTACTACATCCATAGGTAACATGGATTTTGAACATGCAGCACCATAACCACATCCTAAAAATGAATATCTTTAGTTTTTAATTATGATATATAAATAAATATTTAACTACACATGTATCATAATTAACTTTTGTAAAACCCTTGTACCTTTCCTAGTTCCAAGATGAAGATAGCTTATCATATTTTAATAAAATAAAAAATATTTTATTGTAAAAGTTTTAATGAGTTGGGTAATTGATTTGTTGCATAAGCCTCCTTATTTATATTTTATTTTCAATGACATATTATAATTTTGCATATTTATTTCTTATTTCTTAGTAATTTAAATATGTGATATGATGGTAAAAAGTAAAGCTATCAAGTTTCTATTAATATAAAGATTTAAATGTGTTCTTTTTTAAATAATACTAATTAAATGTAAATTTTATAAATACTTAAAAAGTAATTTCATTTAAAAAGTAAAATAATTATATTATATTTTTTTAAATGGAAATATCTAGTTTAAATGATAGTGACTTATTTAATTGATGTGCTAATTTTCCATCACTTGAATGTTAACATTTCTAATAATTTTTTTATTTTTCATTACTCTTCTTTAATAATGGGTGAGTAAACATTTTCCCCATTTTTAATTCATTTTCCCCATTTTTTATTTAAAACAATAAGTAAACACTCCTCACTGTTGATTTGAAGTAGTACCTACAAAGTATATGACATGGATTTATGATTTGGAAATTTTTCACATTATTGAATTGTTTATTTTACATATACTTGTTTTGTGTGTGGAATGAAGAAATTATAAATGTGCATTTCATATTTATTGTGTATAAATATAAAGGATAGAAATCTATATATATATATATATATATATATATATATATATATATATAAAAGAATAGTTAGGAGTATGTGTTTCTTTGGTAAAATGAATATATTTAGTTTTTACTTATGATATATAAATAAATATTACACTTGTTTTTAGGCATCTGTGATTCATTTCTTTTGAGCTCAATCTCAGAGTATCCACAATAGAAACCATATTTTTGTCAATGTTTCAAATCCCAACAGGGATCCATCATCAGAACCAATCTGAATGATGATAGAAGAGGAGCTTGTGAAAGGATAAATAGTTAAAGAAATATTTTTTTATTGAAAGTCGACTAATCTGCAACTCTTCTTGCTATCTTCAGTCTAAAATTTTCAAGTAAAATAGTTTCACTCCATGTGTCCCCTCCGTACAGGGAAATGATTTTGGATATTAGGCATCTGTGATTCATTTCTTTTGTGCTTAGTCTCGAAGTATCCATAGTAGAAACCATATTTATTTCAACTTTTCAAATCCCAACAGGGATCCATCATCAGGACCAATCTGAATGATGATAGAAGAAGAGCTTGTGAAAGGATAAATAGTTAAAGAAATATTTTTTTATTGAAAGTCGGCTAATCTGCAGCTCTTCTTACTATCTTCACTCTAAAATTTTCAAGTAAAATAGTTTCACTCCATCTATCCCCTCCGTATAGGGAAATGATTCCGTATTTTAGGCATCTGTGATTCATTTTTTTTTAGCTTAGTCTCAGAGTATCCACAGTAGAAACCATATTTCTGTCAATGTTTCAAATCCCAACAGGGATCCATCATTGGGAGCAAAAATATTACACTTATCATAATTAACCCATGTAAAACCCTTGTATCTTTCCTAGTTCCATGAAGAAGATAATTCATTATACTTTAATGAAATAAAAACTCTTTTCTTGTAAAAGTGTTTATGACTTTGGTAATTCATTTGTTGTAAGAGCCTGCATATTTATATTTTATTTTCAATGTCTATTATAGAGATGCCTATTTATTCCTTATTTCTTAGAAATTGAAATATGTGATATAATTGTAAAAAGTAAGGTTATGATGTTTTTATTAATATAAGGGTTTAAATGTGATTTTTTTTTAAATAATACTAATGAAAGTGAATTTGATTAATTGGGATTTATGAAAGTAGTTTTGATTTCAAAAGAATGGCAAGAGAGGCTTTGAAACTTGATCTAGGGTTGGGGTTAGGGTTTTGACGTTGGGCACCATGGCAGGACGTGCAGGGGGGAGTGCTACTACCTCCTACAGTCAAGTAGTTACGGATAGAAGCAAGGACGTGGGAAAGAAGCATTTCAAGAAACCCCTCGAGAAGGCAATAGAGGCAAGTAACACGGGCATATTGGGAAGAAACAGACCTCATGAACAGGAAGGGGACCAATAGGAAGCTAGTAAGGAAAAGGAGAAAGGGGATAGGAGAACTAGGGTCTACAAACCCAAGTCGAGCATCACTCCTCGGGTCATCTTAAGCGACCCAGCGCTACAAGCACATAGGGATCATATGACGGAATATGTGGTCATATGAAAATTCATGGGGACATGGCCAACAGAGAGGGCGCTGCATGTATGGATAAGGAGCCACTGGAAGCCAAAGGGGGAAATACACCTTCATCTAGGATCTAACGGCTTCTTCACAGTAGTATTCACAATCCTAGATGATAAAGATAGAGTGTTCGAAGGAGGACCATATTTCTATGCTGCTGCAGGCCTCTACATGCGGCCATGGATGATGAACTTTGTCCTGGAACATGAAACATTTACATTGGTACTGTTATGGATCAGACTATACTCCCTTCGTCTAGATTATTAGCTACCAGAATCTCTAAAAACAATAGGCAACAAACTGGGGAATTTTCTAAAGATCTCAAATGCAACTCTGATAGGAAAATACACCTCCTTCGCCCGGATATGTGTGAAAATGGACCTATTCGGAGCACTTGCGGACGTGATAATTTTAGAAGTAGATGATGAAGAATGGGTGGAGGCGGTGGACTCTGAGCACATCCCATTTAGGTTCCGCAAAAGCCCTGAGCATGGGCATCTATATAGAGATTTCCCAACAAACAACATGGAGAGAAATGTGAAAACCATTGTGGATAAAAATCCCGAGGGTTTTACTAAGGTTGGGGGCAAAGGGAAAGGAGGACAGAGGCCACAAAAGAAGATCAATGAGGAAAAACAACCGAGCCACAATAGCTTTAAGATCCTAGAAGAAGAAGAAGAAGGAAACAAAGAAACAAACCAGGAAATGGAGAACATTATCATTGAGAAGGAAAGGGATGACAGCATGGAAGATATCATAGAAAACAACCAGCAAAAGAATGATCTGCCAAGAATTATGGAGATAAATAGGGACCATGAGATGACTCCAAGTGAGGAAGGAATGGAGGACCATGAACTCCAGGAGATTCTAGATAGGTAAAATCTAAATCTAGAGAAATTTCTGGAACAAGGGACGACCAAAGGAGTGGACTCCCTGCCAAAAGAGGAATATGATACGGTTCAACATCTCTTCCTATGGAGATCACAATCGAAGGAAACTGGAGTCAAAAGAAATCATGTAAGCCAGGAGCATAGAGGGGTTAAAATGATGGAGAAGACATAGACACAATCTCCAAAGAACTTAGGCAGGAAAAGAGGAAGAAAAACACAGAAGGAGTTGTTGAATGAATGTGGGAAACTATTGATTACTTAGGTAAGATGAAAGATCTCACTAGTTATTCCTTTACAAACCTTTCTTAATGAAGCTAATAGTCTGGAATATTAGAGGCATAGGAAATACAAGGGAACAAAGAAATCTCAGTAATAGAATAAAAGAAGAAAAACCATATATGGTTTTTATTCAGGAGACAAAATGTTCGATGGATAAGATTAGAGAAATTCATAATAAATGGCTAATCAAGTATGAGTATCTATAGGTTAAAGCAAAAAACTCAATGGGGGGGATTCTCACACTGTGGGATCCCAAGAAATTTGGAATCCTGGATGCTGAGGCATCTAAGAGCTATCTTTCTTTAGTATGTCAACCTTTAGGTGATAAGGAGATATACATGATCAAAAATGTCTATAGACCTCAAAAGCAAGAAGACAAACTCAAGCTTCTCACCTCCCTTGAGGAACTAAGAGTAAGACACCTTAATATGCCCTGGATCGTTGCGGGAGATTTCAATAGAATAAGATCTCTTATAGAGAAAAAAGGCGGTATCAGATAGCTAGGAAGAGACTCCATGGCTTTCTATAACTTCATAATGAACATGGGGTTAGTGGACACTTAAACAATAAATGGGACCTTCACCTCAAACAACAAGAGGAGAGGGGCTTCACAAGTCGCCTCTAAACTAGATAGATTTATTATCTCAGAGGACCTCTTTCTCTCAAGCCCTGCCATGACAGCTTCTATTCTTCCCTTTGGAGGTTCGGACCATTGGCCTATACAGTTGGAAGCCACTTTTATGGGTACACCAAGAAACAGACCTTTCAAGTTTGAGAATGCCTGGCTCTCTCACCCTAAATTTACCATTAATATTGGAAAATGGTGGAGAGATGATCTAAACATTCAAGGAACTAAAATGTTCATGCTCCAACAAAAACTTATACATATCAAATCCAGGCTTAAAGATTGGAACAAAAAGGAATTTCGAAATATCTTCAAAGCCAAAAGAGAAGCTAAGCAAAAAATCCAAGAGATCAATTAGATCAGCATCAAAGACGGCTTTACTAAGGAGTAGAAAAAGCTAGTTGATTCTTTGCAGGAAGAACGGGAAGATCGATGCTTGCAAGAGGATATTTTCTCGAGATAGAAATCAAGGATACAATGGATTAGAGAGGGAGAAAGAAACACAAAGTTCTTTTGTAAATCCACCATGGATCACAGGGCACACAATAGAATCACAAAGCTCAAAGATTCTCAAGGGAGAGAAATCATCTCTCACAAAGGCATGGAATCTCTCCTTGTACAACATTTCCTCAGTATAACAGAGGAGCCTCATGAGGATAGATCCAGGTTCATCAACCATTTCACTCATTATATCCCTTAGTTAGTTACTAGAGAGCACAACCATAATCTTAACAGGCCAGTGTCAGAAGAGGAGGTCAGTGAAGTGATTAATAAAATGCAAAATGGAAAATCTCCAGGCCCAAATGGGTTCAATGTAGAGTTCTTCAAAGCATGCTAGAACATAGTCAAACAGGATATCCTTGAGGTGGTGGAAGACTCAAGAAGATCCAAAAAGGTTTTGAAGGCTTTTAATGCTTCCTTCATAGCTTTGATCCAAAACAGGAAAAAGCCATGACTCCAGATGGTTTCAAACCCATAACTTTATGTAATGTGGCGTATAAAATTACTTCCAATGTGATTGCCAATAGAATCAATCCCCTTTTACTAGCTCTCATCACAAAGGAGCAAATGGGCTATGTGGAAGGAAGACAAATCCTCAATAACATCATCCAAGCGCATGAGGTGGTACACTCTCTCAAAAGAAACAAACAAGCTGGTATGATCATTCAATTCGACCTAGAAAAAGCTTACGACAAGCTAAGTTGGTCTTATATAAGGGCAGTTCTAAGAGCCGATGGATTCGACCAAAGCAGGATAATATGGGTTATGGCACTAGTTACCATGACTAGTTTCTCCATCCTTTTTAATGGAGCTCCTTCAAGGCTCTCCACACCTTCCAGCGGTCTCAAACAAGGGGATTTGCTCTCACCCTGCCTCTTTGTTCTGATGATGGAATGGCTAGGAAAAGCAATTAAAATGGGAAATGTTGAAGGAAGAATCCAGGGTATCAAAATCACCTTGGATGGACTGGAAAACACTCACCAACAATTTGTAGATGACACAATGCTGCAGGGCATACCCATAGTCAGGGAAGCCAAAACGATCAAACATATTTTGAATGACTTTTCTATGGTAGTTGGCACAAAGGTAAGCCTCAACAAATCAAAAGTTTTTTTCTTTAATACTCACATTGCTATTCAAAGAAACATCACCGGAATTCCTGGGTTTCAAAGGGACCAGCTACCTTCCAAGTATCTAGGCATACCTCTCACAGATAAACCTCTCAGGAAGGAAGTGTGGGAGAAAATAATAAATAAACTTTAGGACAAGATTAGAAAATGGACATGCAGGTCTTTAAGTTTGGTGGGGCGCCTTGTGCTCACATAGGCTGTCCTGCAGGCCATTCCCATGTTCATGTTCTCAACTCTTCCTGCTCCTAAAGGAATTAAGAAACATATCATGAGCATACAAAGGCACTTACTATGGGGTAGACGAGAAGTGAAAAAGAAATGAGCTTTAGTAGCCTGGGACAAGATCTACAAAACCAAGAGCCATGGTGGCTTCGGGTTTCATGATCCTGAAACCATAAACAGAGTTTCGGGAGCTAAACTCTAGTGGAGGTGGATCAAGGAATCAGAAACTCCCTAGGCTAAGCTTTAGAAACAAAAATATGCCAAGAATTTGTAGGATAAGGATCACATTAAAATGTGAGAGCATATTAAGGGTTCCCACATTTGGAACCTTGCTTGGGAAAATAAAAGTATTGTTTAGCAACATAGTTATTAGGTGATTCGAGCTAGAAAGCGAGCACGATTTTGGGAGGACAACTGCCAACAGAAACCCAACTTGTATAAGGATGAATTAGTAGCTCTCAAGAATGACTTAGACAACAAAGGCCTACTTATGGTAAATGACTTCTGGGACCAAGTAAGGAACAATGGAAAATGGATAATTTGGAAGGATCTAGGCCACAGTGAAGAGAGCCTTCTGAAGGTCTAGGTAAACTCTCTTACCGAGGATCTATAACATAGGAGGATTTTGGTACCCTCCTTGCTTTACTAACCAAGATGGGGAAATAACACTGAAGGAAACTTTAACCTCAAAGAAGCTAAATAGGTAGTAATAGGATTTAACTACCTAAACCCTGATCAAGTTTGGAAGAATCTTTGGTAGAGCCCCCACTGGATGAAAATAAAGTTATTTATTTAGCTAGTTCATCAAAGGAAAATTTTAACATGGGAGAATATCATAAAAAAAGGCTTCACTGGACGATCCAAATGTTACCTGTGTGGCTCACAAGAGGAGACGATGGATCACCTTCTCAACCTCTGCCCTTTCACCTCCATCATGAGGGAATGGGTGGCCTCAATCTTTAGGCACACTGATAGGAATAGACTCAACATTTCCAAGGCTTTGAAGAATTGTAGGAAAAAATTCTCAAGGAATGAAATCATTAATGAAGCTTGGACTTTGGTTCCAGGTTTTGTCATCTGGGATGCTTGGAAAGAACACAATAGCCGAATCTTCAAGAACAAAGCAAGCAAGCCCCAACACATAATTGACCAAATTTTAAGGCAGCTCAAAGACACAGTCAGAAGCTTGTTGAGGAAACTTCCTAACAACCCTCCTCTGCCCCAGGATGCGTGTATTCTACTACATTTGGGTCTCCATTCTATAGGCCCACATGACATAATCAAGAAACAAATGCAGATATAAATATTTGGAAGCCTCCTCCACATGGTTTCTTAAAGGTTAATATAGATGGATCATCTAAGGGCAACCCGAGGTTAGCTGGTTTTGGCGGTGTTATAAGAGATGAACATGGTCAAATAAAGGAGATCTTTCATGGCCACATGGGGAAGGCCACTAATAACATGGTGAAACTCATGGCCTTAGAGCAATGCTTGGAAATATTGGTGGATTCAAATTCACACAATGTCATGATTGAAGCAGATTCAGAATTGATTGTTAGAGCGACCAAGAAAATATGCAATCGCACATCACTGGATAAAGTGTCGCAACAGTGGAGGCTATCGTAGGTTTTTCACCATATCTACACCCACCTCTAAACCTTAAAAACTGTAAGCTTTGTCCATGTGAAAATAAAAGCTAATATCTTAGCTGATCGTTTGGAGAATGAAGGAGTGATTAATAAGGAAAGGGACACTTGGCACATTTGGGAGTTGTTATCCCCAGGCAAACTATTAGAGAATTGTCTCTATCACGTTGCCAAAGATAGGGATCAATGGATTGACAGGATGGATCGAAGAGGCTCAGGAGATAGGCGGGAGGATAGGGAAAACTAATTTGTTTGCCTATTGTTTGGCAGCAGTCCGCAGATTGTATTGGCATTAGTATTCCATTGGATTTGAGTGGATGGCTGAGATCAGCGGAGGAAGACCAAGGATGTAGTGGCGTGAGGACCAATTCTGGAAAGTGTGTGTTTCAGTGTTGAATTGTGCACCTATGTGTGACTGTATAGATAGCCTGTGTGTATTTTATATAAAGCGTTTGAATGTTCTAGTGTCACCGGTTTGATCGACCATCGATCACTGCAAGGATAGATGGTGATCCATTGATTAATGAAATATTTTTATATATGAGTGTCTATGTGTTAAATGGAGTATGGTAGAGAAACTGGGGTTTAAGCTTAAATCCAGCGATAAGTAGAAGATCAAAGGCACAGGCAGGAAAGAACGAGAACCGTCTGATGGGATAGATCGATGGTCTTCGCATGGTGGAAGAGCACGAAAGTTAATTTGTGAGGGAAGTGGTTTCTCAAACCATAAGTGGTATTTCGAGCGAGGACTAAGTGGTAACCGGTATTTCGAGCAAGGCCTCCAATTCCACTCTTCAAGTGACACGTAACAGTGAGGAAGATAGAGGAAACCGCTTTTCAAGTGGTTAATCCTCGTGCTACTTGTCCACCCGAAATCATCGTGGACTGTTGGATCCACGAAGTGTAGATCCACAGTGGAGGATCCGTCCTGCAAGTTGTTTGATCGGAGATCGAAGGAAGGAGGAGGAGATGGAATTGCAATACACCAATATGCAATTAAGTGATTCGTCGTTAACCATTGGATTGTTGAAAGAGATGGACGGCAGAGATCGGGCCGATCAGAGATTGATGATCTGAGAGCATAGTGGGAAGGTGATGGACCGGAAGTGTGGACCCGTTGATATTTATGGTTGCGGGTGTAATATATTTGAAGTTGACCTTAAGGGTTGCAGGTCGGGTTTTTGTGTATTTCCTATGTAATCCACATTTTCTGATAGAGTGAATGGTTCCGAGTTTTAAAGGTTTAAAGCCAATAATGGTTCCGATAGGTTTTGTGGGCCATTTCCCACAGGCCTCAATATTGTTTTTTGGTAAACGAAAGGGATTTTGGTTTACCGTGTAACATATGTAATGTATTAGTTCGGTTAATAGAAGGCTCCATTCTTACTTGACCAAAAAAAAAAAAATTGATTAGTTGGAAAATTTTTATAAATAACTTAAAAAGTAATTACATTTAAAAAATAAAATAATTATAATATATTTATTTAAATGGAAATATTTAGTTTAAATGAAAGTGATTTATTTAATTGACATGACAATTTTTCCATCATTTGAATGTTAACATTGTTAATAATTTTGTTATTTTTCTTTACTTTTCTTTAATAATGAGTGAGTAAACATTTTCCCCATTTTTAATTTGAAACAATAAGTAAACACTCACTTTTGATTTGAAGCAGTACCTATTAAGTATATGATATGCATTTATAGTTTGGAATGGTTTTATTTCGTTCGCCAAGCGAGAAGCCCTCTGTAGGTCGAAACCCTAGAAGAAGCCGCCTCCGGTTTTAGTCACTGAGCGCTACATACATATACAATATAGTGACATTATCATACATATAGTGACATTATCATACATATAGAACATAATTAATGGCGTCATGAGACTAGAACCTGAATAAAAAAGGTTATTATTAAACCTTCTCAACCCTCCCAACCACTCAACCACTCAAGATATCTTCCATGGACAAAGAAACTATATATCTTCAGTCTTCCATTTGACAGGGAAACTGTCAATATATTTTTCATTCCAACCGGCAGTGAAAGAGTCAATATAATTTGCATTTCTTTTTAGGAATATGTATTCAGGCATGTATGATAAATATGAAATTCTAATTTTGGGCTTCTCTTTGGAAATTTGGCCGTCTTTTATTTTTAGAAGTGGAATTAGAGAATACATCGAGGACCTAGCATTCACGCACTACTTCCTCAGGTTTCCAGCTTTTTTTCGCTTTTCTAAATTAATAATCTCACATGCTCGAACCACTATCCAGCCCTCAGCAATTGGGAAATAATTTGTTAGCACCGTCGCTTAAGCCAATGATCTTTGCCGTAGTTACAGATTATGAATTAGCTAATGGATACGTACTAAGCATTATAATTGATGGTAAATTTAGATTTCTTTTAATTCAAATTTAGCATTTAGAAAAGTGTATACTTAAAATATATAAATCCAATAACTATTACACAATTATATTGATCAATGTATTTGATATCAGCATATAAGTTTATATGAAGCATATATACAACTATATTTACCAATGTGATTGATATACATCAATAGACTTATATTAACTACATTAATAATTATTATATCTATTTGATTAAAAATAAACTATTTGTGATTATTACTATATAATAATAACAACCATATTATTATATATTTACCATTATTATATTAATATTATATTATATATTAAAATAATATTAAGTTACTCTATAATATTTTATTTAATATTATTTAATTTTAGATTATTTAATATAATTGAAATATTTTAACTGATAATAATAATAATATTAATAATTTTAATAACAATAATTATTTTCATAAATGTTATCAATAATCATAATCATAATAATAATAATAATAATAAAAGGTAAATAAATAATTAAAAAATATTTGATTTTAAAATTGTTTTTAGAAAATATATATATCTTTATTTTATTTTATTTTATTTTATTTTATGTTATAATAATAATAATTATAATTATTAGTAATATTGTTAATAATAATTTACTAATAATAATTAATAATTAATAGTTAATTAATGAATTATTATTAAAAATTAATAATATTTTTTAATAAAATATTATTAAATAAAAATGATAATAATAATATCAATTAATTAGTTAATAACATTAATAATTAATTCTTTTTTACACAATAATAATCAATTCTTTGTCACAATGTGACTCTAGACCATGGTTGATGATGCTTGATTTTCATATTGAAGTAATGTTTGTCACAAAGCAACATTGGATCATGGTTGACCATGGTTGGCTATGATTCACCATGGTTCACCATAGTTGATATTATAAACCAAAGCGAATAATAAATCCAGGGGATTGATATTATAAACCCAAGGGATTAATACTAAAGCCCCAATGGGATTATGAATCCAAGGAAATGATATTAAACCCAAGGGACTAATATTATAAACCCAAGGTATATAAACCTTAAGTTAAATATTATAAACACTAAAAATACATGGTTGACAATAGTTGATTTAATATTGAGACAATCCTTGTCATATGCGACATTGGAGAATGGCTGACCATGCTTAACCATGGTTGATTTCCATATCAAGACAATCATTGTCATAATGTAGCATTTGACAATGGTTGATCACGATTAACTATGGATGACCATGTTTGATTTTATAAAACATGGATGACCATGATGATCATATTAATATAATTTTTGCCATAATGTGATGTTGCACCATGGTCAAGACAATGATTGATTTTCATATTGAGGCAATCTTTGTCACACTACAATATTTGACCATCGTTGACCATGGTTGACTATGATTGATACGATAAACCCAAGGAAATAATAAACCTTAGGGATTAATACTAAAAACCCAAGACATTATAAACCTAAGGGAATAATATTAAACCCTAGAAATATGAACCCTTAGATTAATAAACCCAAAGGATTGATATTATAAACCCAAGGGAATAATAAACCCAAGGTAATAATAAACCCAACGGATTAATACTAAAACTCCAAGGGATTATGAACCCAAAGAACTAACATTATAAACAAAATGTATATAAACCCTAAGATAAATATTGTAAATAATAAAATAACATGTTTGACCATGGTTGATTTTCATATAGAGACAATCCTTGTCACAATGTGATGTTGGACAAAGGTTGACCATGCTTAGCAATGGTTGATTCTCATATCAAGGAAATATTTGTCACAATGCGACATTCGACCATGGTTGACCATGATTGACAATGGAAGACCATGCTTGAATTTATAAAACATGGTTGAGAATGATTGACCATGTTGATCATGTTTGACTTTTTAAAACATGGTTGACCATCATTGGCTATGGTTGACCTTGATTAACCATGGTTGACTATGATTATCATATTAAGACAATATTCATCGTAATGTGATGTTGGACCATGGTTGAATAAAATTAAACCCAAAGGACTAATATTATAAATCTAAGGCATATAAACTCTAGGATAAATATTATAAACACTAAAATAAATATTGTTGGCCATGGTTGATATCCATATTCAGACAATCCTTGTCACAATGTGATGTTAAACCGTGGTTAACCATGAATGGTTTTCAAATTGAGAGAATATTTATCACAATGCGACATTGGAGCGTGGTTGACCATGGTTGATTTCTCATATTGAGACAATATTGGTCACAATGTGACATTGGACAATGGTTGATTCTCATATTGAGACAATATTGGTCAAAATGCAACATTGGACTATGGTTGACCATCATTGAACTAATAAAAGAGGGTAGACAATGGTTGACCATGACAGGTATTATAAACCCAAAGGAATAACAAACCCTTAGGATTAATACTAAAAATGCAAGGACTATAAACCTAATGGAATAATATTAAACCTGAGGAATGCCAACACTTATATCAATTAACCCAAGGTAGTGATAATATAAACCAAAGGGAATAATAAACCCAGGGGATAGAAATTATAAACCCAATGTATATAAACCCTAACATAAATATTATAAACCCTAAAATAAACATGGTTGACCATGGTTTATTTGCGCATAGAGACAACCATTGTCACAATGTAACGTTGGAACATGGTTAACAATGGTTGACCATGATTAATTTTAATATCGAGACAATCTTTGTGACAATGTGACATTGGACCATGGTTGATCATTGTTGATTTCTATATTGAGAGAATCTTTGTGGCAACGCGACTTTCGACCATGGTAAACCTAGGGGACTATAAAGATAAGGGAATAATATTAAACCCTAGGAATATGAATCCTTAGATCAATAAACCCAAGTTATTGATACTATAAACTGAAGTGATAAAAATTATAAACATAAGGTATAGAAACCATAACAAAAATATTACAAACCCTACAATAAACATGGCTCACCATGCGTGAACATGGTTAATTTCCATATTGAGACAATCCTTGTCACAATGTGGTGTTAGACCATGGTTGAATATCATTGACCATGATCTTTTTCAATATCGGGACAACCTTTGTGAGAACGTGATGTTGGACCATAGTTTACCATGGTTGATTTCCATATTGAGACAATCTTTCTCACAATGTGACATTCAAGCATGATAATCTGAAGGGACTATAAACGTAAGGGAATAATATTATACCCTAGGAATATGAACCCTTAGATCAATAAACCCAAGGGATTGATATTATAAACCTAATGGAATAATAAACCCAAGGTATGTAAACCCTAACATAAATATTATAACCCTTAAAATAAACATGGTTAACCATGGTTGACCATGGTTGATTTCCATATTCAGACAATCCTTTTCAAAATGTGACGTTGGACCATGGGTGACCATCATTAAATTTCATATGAAGACAATTTTTTTCCAGAATGTGTCGTTGGACCATGGTTGAATTCCATATTGAGGAAATCTTTGTCACAATGCGACATTTGACCATGGTTGGTTATGATTGACCATGGTTGAACATGATTAATATTATAAACCCAAGGGAATAATAAACCCCAAGGGATTGATATTATCAACCCAAGGGATTAATAGTAAAACTCCAAGATATTATGAACCCAAGGTATATAAACCCAAGGTATATAAACGCTAAGATAAATATTATAAACAATAAAATAAACATGGTTGACCATGGTTGATTTTCATATCCAGACAGTCTTTGTCTAAATGTGATGTTCGACCACAGTTGATCATGGTTGATTTTCATATCCAAACAATCTTTGCCACAATGTGACATTCAACCATGTTTGACCAAAATTGACCATGGTTGACCTTGTTTGATTCTATAAAACATGGTTGAACATGATTGTCAATGATTGTCCATAAGTTTTATATTGAGACAATTTTTTTCACAATGCGAGATTCCACAAAGGTTGACCATGGTTGGCTAGGGTTGACCATGGTTGACCATGATTGATATTATAAATGCAAGGTAATAATAAACCCAAGGGAATAATATTATGAACCCATGGGAAAAATGAAATCAAAGGAAAAATAAACCAAAGGGATTAATACTAAAACCCTAAGGTATTATGCACCCAAGGGAAAAATATTAAATCCAAGGGAATAATATTAAACCCAAGGGAATACTATTAAACCCAAGGGACTAATAGTATAATCTGAAGGTATATAAACTCTAATATAAAAAGTATAAACACTAAAATAAACATGGTTGATTTTCATGGTGAGACAATCCTTATCACAATGCAACATTCGACCATGGTTGACCATGGTTGGCTATCATTGACAATGGTTGACCGTGATTGATATTATAAACCTAAGGGAATAATAAACCTAAGTGATTGATATTATAAACCCAAACTAATAAGAAAACCAAAGGATTAAAAATAAAACCCTAAGGGATTATGAGCCTAATGGAATATTATTAAACCCACTAATATTATAAACTCCAAGTATATAAACCCTAAGATAAATATTAAAAATACTAAAATAAACATGGTTGATTATGGTTGACCATTACTGACTAATATTAAACCCTAGGAATATGAGCACTTAGACAAATAAACCCAAGGGATTGATATTATAAAACTAAGTGGATAATAAACCTAAGGGATAACAAATTATAAAGCCAAGGTATATAAACCCTCACATAGCTATTCTAAACCCTAAAATAAACATGGTCGGCCATGGTTGACCATGGTTGATTTCCATATTGAGACAATCATTGTCACAATGTGGCATTGGACCATGGTTAACCATCATTTAATTTGATATCAAGACAATCATTGACAGAATGTGATGTTGGACCATAGTTGACCATGGTTGATTTCCATATTGAGACAATATTTGTCACGATGTGACATTCAACCATGATTGACCATGACTACCTATGATTGACCATGGTTGACCATGATTAATATTATAAACCGAAGGGAATAATAAACTGAAGGGATTAATATTATAATCCCAATGTAATAATAAAACAAAGGGAATAATACTAAAATCACAAGGCATTATGAACCCAAAGGAATAATATTAAACCCAAGAGACTAATATTATAAATCTAAGGTATATAAAACCTAAGATAAATATTATTAACAGTAAAATAAACACGGTTGACCAAGGTTGATTTTCATATGGAGACAATCCTTATCACAATGTGATGTTGGACCATGGTTGATTTTTGTATCGAGACAATATTTGTCACAATGCGACATTGGACCATGGTTGACTATAGTTGATTTTGATATCAAGACAATCATTGTCACAATTCAACGTTCAACCATGGTTGATACAATTTAGCCATTTTTGATCATGTTTGATTCTATAAAACATGGTTGGCCATGATCAACTATGGCTGACCATGGTTGTCAAGGATTGTCTTTGACTTTTATATACATGCAGTTTTTGTCATAGTGGGACATTTGACCATGGTTGGCCATGATTAGTATTATTCACCCAAGGTAATAATAAGCCCAAGGGAATCATGAACCCAAAAAAATAATAAACCCAAGTGATTAATACTAAATCCCCAAGGGAATACTATTGAGCTCAAGGGAATAATATTAAACCCAAGGGATGAATATTATAAACCCAAGATATATATACCCTAAGATAAATATTATAAACACTAAAATAAACATGGTTTATTCTCATGGTATGACAATCCTTGTCACAATGCAACATTTGACCATGGTTGGCTATGATTGATGATGGTTGATGATGATTGATATTATAAACCTAAGGGAATAATAAACCCAAGGGGTTGATATTATAAACCCAAGGGATTGATACTAAAACCCTAAGGGATTATGAAGCAAAGGGAATTATATTAAACCTAAGGGACTAATATTATAAACCCAAGGTATATAAACCCTAATACAAATATTAAAAACATTAAAATAAACATGGTTGACCATGGTTGATTTTCATATTGAGACAATCCTTGTCGCAATGTGACTTTCGACCATGGTTCACCATGATTGGACATGGTTGATTATGGTTTACCATTGTTGAATAAATTTAAACCCTAGCAATATGAACCCTTAGATCAATAAACCATGGGATTTATATTATAAACCCAAGGGATACAAATTATAAACCCAAATTATCTAAACCCTAACATAAATATTATAAACCCTAAAATAAACCTAAGGGATTATCAATATTATAATCCCAAGAGATTAATAAACCCAAGGTATTAATATTATAAACTTTTGGGGTTATTAAAACCAAGGGATTAATATTGTAAACCATAAGAATAAGGACCCTATGATTAATATTAACCCTTAAAATTAATAATATAAACCTAAGATTATTAATATATACCCTAAGATAAATATTAGAAACACTAACATTATAAACCCTATTATTAATATTTTAAACCCTAAGATTAATATAATAAACTTTAAGATTAATATAATAAAGCATCAAATTAATTTTAAACCTAAGGATTAATATTATAAAACCTAGGTTTAGAAACCTTAATAATAATGCAATGTGATGAAACAATTGCAATGTAATACAACATTTGCGACAAGGATTATCAAATTTCTGATTGCATTTAGACAATCTTTGTCACAATCCAATGTTGGATATATTTCAGTACCATTGCAATGTCACAATATTAAACCCTTAATATATATATTAAACGCCAAGTTCAAGATATTAAACCTGAATATAAAACCTAAGTTTAGTATATTAAGCCCTAGGATTAAAAGGCTAACATCAATATTAAACATGAAGATTAATATTAAACCTTTCGAATAATATTATAAATATTAAGATTAATATATTAGACCCAGAGTTCAATATATTAAATCCGAAGATTGTAAAACGTAAGTTTAGTATAATAAACGCTAAGACAAATATTGAACATGAAGGTTAGTGTGGTTCATAAACACTATCAATATTTATCAACCACACTTATTAATCGATTCAGCATGGGACTCATCTTTAAGATTATTCATTATGATGCCTATGTTCACTATATATGACCATGTAAACTATACTCAGCCATAGTTAATGTGTTAATGTAAATGCCATAAGCCTAATACAATCAATCGAACATATAGTTTAACATTATAATATTAATCCCTTGGGTTTAAAATATTTATTTCTTGAGTTTATAATATTATAATACCTTGGGTTTATAATATTAATCCATTGAAATTATTAATCTCTTGGATTTATAATATCAATAATTGCTTGGGTTTTTTAATATCTTTTCTTTTTAGCATTAGTTCCTTGGGTTTATAAACCCAAGGGAATAATATTAAAATAAAGGGGATAATATTATAAACCCAAGGTATGTAAACCATAAGATAAATATTATAAACACTAAAATAAACATGGTTGATTTTCATGGTGAGACAATCCTTGTCACAATGCAACATTCAACCATGGTTGACCATGGTTGGCTATAATTGATGATGGTTGAGCATGCTTGATATTATAAACCTAAGGGAAGAGTAAACACAAGGGATTAATACTAAAATTCCAATTGATTATGAACCCAAGGGAATTATATTAAACCCAAGGGACTAATATTTTAAACCCAAGGTATATAAACCATAATACAAATATTGAAAACACTAAAATAAACATGGTTGACCATGGTTGATTTTCATATTGAGACAATCCTTGGCACAATGCCATGTTGGACCATGGTTGAACATGGTTGATTATGGTTTACCATTGTTGAATAATATTAAATCCTTACAATATGAACCCTTACATCAATAAACCAAGGGATTGATATTAGAAACCCAAGGGAATAATAAACCAAAGGGATTGAAATTATAAACGCAAGGTCTATAAACCCTGACATAAATATTATAAACCCTAAATAAAAGCTAAGGCATTATCAATATTATAATCCCAAGAGATTAATAAACCCAAGGGATTAATATTATAAACTTTTCAGGTTATTAAAACCAAGGGATTAGTATTATAAACCCTACCTTGAAATTTGTATTTTGAATTAGCATTGAAACCAGTATGTGGATGGAAAAATTTTAAACAATTAATGGAAAAATATTAAACCAAATATTAAATTCTAACATTAGACTATTAAAGTTTAATATCAAGTCAAATATTATAAACCTAAGATTACTATTAAATCCTATTATTAATATTAAAAACCATACTATTAATTTTATAAATCCTATGATTAATTTTAGAAAACAGAAGGATAAAAACTTTGATTAATATTAAAAACTAAAATTAATAATATAAACAATAATAGTATTACTATAAACCCTAAGACTAACTTAATAAGATTTAAAATTAATTTTAATAAAGGATAGGATTAATTTTAAATCTAATCACTAATATTATAAAACCTATATTTACAAACCCTGAGAATATTGCAATGTGACAAATCAATTGCAATATAATACAATATTTGTGACAAGGATTGCTAAATTTATTATTGGATTGAGACAATCTTTGTCGCAATGCAATGTTGGATATATTTCAATGCCATTCAAATGTCAGAATATTAAACCCTTAATATATATATATATATATATATATATATATATATATATATATATATATATATATATATATATATATATATATATATATATATATATTAAACCCCAAGTTCAAGATATTAAACCCTAGGATTATAAAACCTAAGTTTAGTATATCAAGCCCTACAATTCTAAAACCTAAGTTTAGTTTACTAAGCTGTGGGATTAAAACCATAACATCAATATTAAACATGAATATTAATATTATAAACCCTATGATTAATATTAAACCTTTGGAATAATATTATAAATCTTAAGATTAATATAATAAACCCCAAGTTCAATATATTAAACCCTAATATTGTAAGACTTAAGTTTAATATAATAAACCCTAAGGTAAATATTAAACATGAATATTAGTGTGGTTGATAAACACTATGAATTGATATCAATGACACTTATTAATAGATTCACCATGGTACTAATGTTTACTATTATTCACTATGATTCCTATGTTCACTACAATTGACCATGTTAATTATACTCAACCAAAGTTATCATGTTAATGTAAATGCTATAAACCTAATACAATCAACCAAACATATAGATTAACATTATAATATTAATCCCTTGGGTTTGTAATATTTATTTTTTGAGTTTATAATATTAATAATATTGTGGGTTTATAATATTATTCGATTGAGTTTATTAATATCTTGGATTTATAATATTAATAATTACTTGGGTTTATTAATCGCTTTTATTTTTAATATCAATCCCTTGGGTTTATAAACCCAAGCGATTATAAACCGCATGGAATAATATGAAACCCAAGGGACTAATATTATGTTGTAGCGGCTACAACCACCATCCAAAATTTTGGCTCGCATGCAAATTTTGGAGCCTACCTTGGATTTCAAGCTTCCCCTCCCGGATCTTAAGATTTTTTCATGTTCTCATCTTTTGGCAGCATGTGTCATCTCTGGGCATAGGAGTTGGTGTTTGTTATACAAAGAGAATGTTGCTTTTATTCAAGGGAATTGTGTGCATATGAGCTGTTGTCATCACATAGACATGTTTCACACTCACTCCCCGTACTCTAGTCTCGAAGATTATTGCATCAAGAAGAGTATTTTAATACATTTTGGATGGTCTACATTATATGACTAAGTGTTGGTGTGCAATCAGAGTCGAGTCCTATCACTATTTACATCTATGTCACTGATCTCACACTTAGCCATTTACCAAGAAACATAGCCTCATATAGCTTCTCGGAAATTTACACTTTGCTTCTGCAACTATCAAGCTTCCTCTGTTTCCTGTTGAAACTCCGTAGTGTTCAGAGACCCCAACCATCACTGCTATCTAGAAATGTGCAAACTAGTCTAGTTTCCTTGCATTTAGAAACTGCTCAGAGTTGTCCTCCTACAACCCCATCTTGTAGCAGTGTCCTATTCTTAAAAAATGTGTAGTATTGTCAAAGACACCTTGTTTGTCTTGCATCTAGAAACTGCACAAATGGGCATCCCATGTCATCATCCTTGTAGCAGTCACTTCCCACTGAGACTATGTTGATCCATTGCCCAGTGACTACAGGATAAGCTGACATGTTGAGATCACTCTAAAGAAATCAGGGAGAAGGACCAAGAGACCAAGTAATGGAAAAATATCAGGACCGCATACAAACTCCATCTTATGCATGATCATCTCGAGTGTAAATATGGTAACTAAAGAACACATTTCGAAGTACACCTCTTAGTTGAGTTTGCAGGACTGCTTTTCATTGCCATAAAATCACATCCTTAGTAAAATTCATCTGCGAAAACACAAAATTTAATTTCATGTGTTTCCTCTACATCTCTTGCTTCCTTTTCACTTGTTTGACCAACTGTCGTCTTCAACAGGTTCATTTCTATGTCATGCTTGCAACCTTGTTTTGGTGATTTTGAAAGTTTGTGTTTGATTTCTTTTCGCTATTTAAACCTCTATCACACTCACACACGATGTTGTAAGCACTGTCGTGTAATTGTTGTCACAGTCATATGAAGGTTTATCTAAAGCGTCACACTTATCACTTTCACCATTAGACAACCCCATAGTTAGTCACACTTAGCATATGTTGTCTTTGTGGTTCAAGATGTCTTATTGTCAAGTCGTGTTGAGTGTGTGTTCACAAGGTCATGTATACATGAGTTCACTCGCTTAGACACTTAACCATTTTGTTGAAGATTCGTCAACTGATCCACCCTCCATTAGCTAGACCTCCACTGAGCTACATTATGTAGTCTCAGCTGTTAGGACCAACTATTGCTGCCCAGAATTGTGTAGAGCTTGAGGTTACCTCCTAGGAAATATACATTGTGCAATATTAGAACTGATCTGGATGACTGTCACTAGAACAACACAAAAGTTTCCTAAGAAGCCATCTCAATTTGCAGTACCCGCAAACCAATCCTTCAATCCTCCTGTTGGTCAACGAGATAGTTTGACTAGGTAGTGACCCCAAGCTTCACTCCTCCCAAAAATTGCATAGAAGCTATCAGCATGCCAGCCTCCACTGACTAAAGAAGTTGCACAGAAAAGAGGGACATGGAGTCGCTGCTTGTCATTGCATTGTCTCTAAAAATTGCACAGTTATGTCAGTCAGTCCCTGCAGGCCAACCTGTTGCTCCTCTTGAAAATTGCGCAGTTTTCCTGGACTGTCCACTAGGTGCCTGATAGCCCATTCAACCCAAAAACTATGTAGACATGTTCAACATGACTTCCTCCTAGTTCTGCATAGTTTTGGCCAACAAGATCTTGTAGCCCGCTCTTACCCTACACTGAAAATTTGCATAGTTTTCACTGCCAATGCCCTATGTTGCTCATACCACCTTCTTGGGAAAAATTATGTAGTTTTACCTACCAGCTATCCCAAATCCCGTAGAATGTCATTGTTGTTATGTACTACTCATCTTAGGCTCCCAGTGAACTCTACGCAATTTTTCTTAACAGTGCCTAGGAGCCTTACATCTCAACCTAACATGTTCTTTACACTATTTTAGAGCGTTGTCCTATATCCTAGTCAACTACACCCAGAAACAAAAGACAATGCATCATGATATACTAGGGTATTTCTAGATTTGATTTCGTCTCATCATGAGTGATTGCAGAAACAGACACATGGATGAGACATGGCACGATGACAAATGGGATGAAAAAGGAGTTCACGCTAGAATAATTGCTCATGGTTGGAGGAACACACAGAGCATACCAAGTAGCAAGCAAAGGAGACACATGCGGATGCATGAACTATCAAGCAAAAACCAATACCATTAAAGACTTTGCACACTATGTTACGTGAAAGTGAAGCTATGGTACACAACACGCACACTCATCACTCAACAACACAACAACTCAACATGAACAACACAACCAACATGTGCATACCTGCAACATCATGTTGAGTTGTGTCATGAGTCACCTAAGCGACATCACTACTTTGAGTCACAACTGTGTAATCAATGTAATGTAATGTGGAAGTCCAAGAGACCCATGGATGAAGTCAAAGAGTCATGTAAGTCGAATACTCATGTAAGTTGAACAGTCATGAGGGAAGTCGAAAAGTCAGAAGGACCAATTTTACCCTTGGCTATATATACCCCTCATTTGTACATGTAAAGGAATTTTAACCATGACCCCTCCCACATAGGCTTGAGAGTCAGTAGACGTTTCTTTGATGAGAAAGCATTGGCTCCAAAACCCTGCTATCGGGGTTAGTGATGTAATTGTGTACGGATGTGTCTTAGAACTTTCGCTTAATTTAGAATCTTGTTAACAGGCCAACATCTTTTCATACATGTATTGTATTCATTTATAAGACTATTATTTGGATGCTTGTAATGCATGTTCCTTTAACCTGTATTAAGACAATTGAACTATTTTGATTGTTTTAGTACATATGCTATTGGAAATGTGTTGTATCAGTTGTTCACACTGTCTCACATGTGTGGACTATTCGGCTGGACAATCAATAGATTCAGCCTCGTAAACTTGTTATAATGACCGTCAGACTCATGTGGACTATTCTGTTGGGTGTTGTACGTTCTATCTATTCACTTTGTGTTTGTGACTTCCGCATTTGTGTGGACTACTCCACTGGAAGCTACGTAGATCCTCTTGTGTTGTGTGTCTCTAACAGAGTTGGGACTATTCCCTTTTGACTTGAGACTCACTCTCACCCTCTCCCTCTGCAGTGAAGTAAATTAGACACAAGTTACACTAAGCACTCACCAGGCACATGAACCTCCTTGTTGGAATACTAAGTATACCACTCTCATGCACTGACAAGAAAGACCTAAGGCATATATTTAAGATAATGGAAACTGGGTCATCATACCAGATGGGACTCCTACACCAAACAGTGTGAGGTGTAGTTTGGAATTTATACTGGCCAGATCCCCTGAATGTCGGTGGATTGACCACTGTCAACATTTCTTGCACTAAAAGGAGGGCCAAATGACAATGTAATTCCTCACAATCTATTCTGAACATTCACATACTTATCATGACTAACAACAAAATTTCTCTTCCGAAGTGTATGTCTTATGGAAACGACTTTGAAATACCAGAAGAGTCCTAGAATGACTTGTCACATAATACATATGATAGTGAAGGGGGAACATTCGTGCTTAGATATGCAGTTGATGTCGTAGGCGCCTATGAAAGACATGAAATCCATGAAGATTAAATGACTTGTGCATTATTCGCATACGCACTTTGAGGGAATCCACTACTATGGTGTGCCAAACTACCCATAAAATATATTCACTCTTTGTAGCATTTGTTTGCAAAATAACCCATGCTTTCAATAATTTTGACTATAAAGCACTCAATAAAGAAATTTTTAAGTTATGGAAAGTACCTGATGAATCCATTGAACAATTTCACATGAACTTTCGTAACCTTCCATATCAATTTCCTGAAGATGAAATTGGTTGGGAATTCATCGATGCAAGATTTAATTATCTTCTTTACATATCAAAAAACCCATAATTATTATAATTAGTTGAACCACTCCCAGCATACATCGATGTTAGACTTTTCAAATGTAAGAGAGACAAGATCGCTGTCAAAAGTGATTGTCTATCCCATTCTCATCAAACAGCTCCAACTATATAGTTAGAGGTGGGAAAAGGTGCACATACATCGATTGAACTATCATAACCGCCTACACCACCTCTCTTTATATCTGGGAAAATTTGGCTTGCAAACCTACTGGTTGTCATATGGACTTGTTACCTCAACCTCCGTCCTTGCGTTCTACTGATCCTTCGGATTGTACTGTCTTGTGTTCTTCTGTCCAGACTCCACACTTGTTGTGAATAGGGATCAAGTTGTCGAGTAATTTGGTGTTGTGCAACCAACCTGCGCTATCATTCATGATGGGTGTGTGAGGGAATCTGAAGAAGAACCCACAGTGAAGGACAACCCCCTTCCATTCGTGCCTCATCTGCTCTATCATGACATCCCTTCTAATTTTACCACTTTTTATTTCCCTTGTGAAAACTCATCTCCGGATGTTTGTACTTTCGGTCATTCAAAGGGCACACTAAATGTCAGCCTTTCATTAAATTGTAGAGAGGACACATCTTCCTCTGTAAATGTATCTCATCTATCATCTGTCATTTTTGAAAACACAGAGGGCTAACATCCTTGTTTCTCATCTACACCTCTATATGATTCATTAAATCATGAGGATATCGACAAACATCATGAAATTTTTTATCATGGTTTTCATGATCTCTGTATTTCTACATTTCATCACGATGTTGATTCACTCATTGTTAATCTTCCTAAGCCACTAGTCTCCGACGATCTATCTATTGGCGAAGTGGAAACACCACATGATATCAAGGCACTTTAGCGTTAACAGATGGTTATGTTAGTATCTCACTATCCTAAGGTTAGTTGCACTTCTAATTAGAAAATCTATGAAACACCCAAGACTCCTCATCACTCATTTGTATTCATTGAAGATCCATCTAATACACAGATTTTGCTTCCTCCACCTAAACCACATGATCACATCACTCATGCATTGGAGGAATCATACACAACAAGCACACTTGCAAGGTATACGTTGTCTCTCTTTCTCATGTTTTCTTACATATCACAGTTGAGAGAGTGTGCATTCTTATCATCTGCACGTAGTGTGTCATAACACCATGTTAAGTCTGCAAAATGTTTGTATTGTGCATTTGTTCTTTCCTTTATTGTGGATGATTTAGAACTTGGAGTGTGTTGGTCCTCATTGTTAAATATTTCTTGTTCACTCCTTTACATGTATATATTTATTGTTTACCTGCCTTCACTAACATGGGCCAGCCAGTGTGCTAGTGGTTACATTGGAAGTATCACTTCACATGAGTAGGCCCATGCATTGTTTAACATAGGAGTAGGAGTAGTCTTTGCTTCTTTCTTTCCTTTGCTTTCTGGTTTGTATGTCAGTTTTCTTGTTTAGTTGGTTTTATTTTCTTGCTTGATTTTCTTGTTTTTCTTTCGCGTTACTTCTTCTTTTTTATTTTTATTTTTTTGCTTACCTGTACCAAGAGGTTAGCCTCTCATGAAACCATGTTTGGCTCTTGAGACAAGCCAGACAAATATAAGAGGACTTGTACAACTATCAACATCTGGTTATCTGTAGTCCTCTCTCTTGATGAATAGTTTGTTGTCCTCATCTGCTGATTCCTTGATGGAAAATGTGTTAGTTTTAGAGTGAGTCTTGGTGAAAACAAAACTCTTGCACTCTTGACTAGTACCACCTACTCCAATCGGTTCTTTTGGGTTAACCCTTGTCAGCTTAGTCAAGCAGAGTACGGTGATGGGGAAAAACTTTACAAGTATGTGAGAGGTACACATAACATACTTCTCCATGTGAACAACCTCTTCTACTCTCAATAAGCCGTGATCCCTCTTCTACCTCTAAAATAAATAAGTGCCTCTGCACAGTTCTTTGAAAAAAAATGGTGAAAAAATTAAAAATGAATAAGGAAAAAGAAGAGAAAGGCTTCTTGTAAAGAGAGTTGATGCAACTAACTCCACCGGGGTACTGACCAGGTTTGTAGGTAGTGGAGTGATTCTTGTGTTCTTGCAGGACTCTGTCAGTGTACTATTTATGCATGCGAGTAGTAGAGCAACACTAGGGATGAAACATAAAGTCTGACAGTTATATTACTTGTGCATCAATCTACCCTTCATCCCCAATCAAAAAAACTAAGTCGACTTGTCTTGGAATGTGTGCTAATTGATTAAGAGAATGGTAGGGACTACATATTTCACACATGCTAGTGTGGAAGCAATCATGATCAAAGAATTGAACAATACTTCCAGAAGGGTAAGGCTCGCTCTTCACAAAACAAGGTCCATACAGAGAGCTATAGTTATACAAGTGTGTCACCAATGTTGTAGCAGCTACAACCACCCTGCAAAATTTTGGATCACATGCAAATTCCAGAGCCTACCTTGGATCCTATGATTGATTGTTACTTGGTCACTGCGCAAATGGGCATCCCATGGCATCATCCTGACACCAGTCACTTATGGAAGAAACCATGCTCATCCATCGTCTAGTGACTACAAGAAAATGTGACATGCTGAGATCACTCCCAAGGAGTCGGGCAGAAGGAACAAGAGACTAAGTAATGGAAAAATATCAGGATCACATACAAACTCCGTCAGATGCATCATCATATTGAGGGTAAGTATGGTAAGTGAAGAACAAATTTTAACGTACACCTCTTAGTTGATTTTGTAGGACTTCTTGTCATTGTCATATCATCCTATCCTTAGTAACATGCATGTGTGCAAACGAAAAAGGTCATTTCATGTGTTTCCTATACATGTCTTGCTTCCTTTCGCTTGTTTGACCAATTTTCATCTCCATCTTGTTGATTGCTATGTCATGCTTGTGACCTTGTTTTGGTGATGTTGAAGGTCCGTGTTTGAGTTTTCTTTTCTATGTAAACATCTATTGCACTCATTCACGATGTTGTAAGAACTTTCGAAACAAGTGTCGTCACAGTCGTCTGAAGGTCTATTCGAAGTGTCGCACTTGTCACTTTCTCCATTAGACAATTCTGCACTCAGTGACATTGAGCATATGTTGTCTTGTTGGTTCGAGATGTCTTATCATAAAGTTATGTTGAGTGTGTGTTCACAAGATCATGTATACATGAGCTCACTTGCTTACACACTTAACCATGTTGCTGAAGATCTATTGACCGGACCACCCTCCATTTGGCAGACCTCTATTGAGCTGCACTACATAGTCTTAGCCCTCAATACACAAGTATTGTTGACCAGAATTGGACAAAGGTTGAGGTTGCCTCTGAAGTAGTTTGCGCTTCACAATCATGGAATCGACTTGGCTCATTGTCACCAGAACAATCTTGAGGTTACCTAAGAAGCCATCTCAATCTCCACTACCCACAAGCTAATCCATCAAGCCTCCCGTTGGTCAACCGAAGAGTTTAACTATGTAGTGACCCCGACCTTCACTCCTCCCAAAAACTGTATAGAAGTTGTTAGCATGCCTGCCTTCGCTAATTGAAGAAATTGCATAGACAAGAGGGACAAGCACTCGTTGCTTGTCCCTGCACCATCTCTAAAAATTGCACAATTATGTCAATAAGTCCCCATGAGCCAACATGTTACTCCTCCTGAAAATTGCGTAGTTTTCCTAGACTGTCCACTAGCTGCTGAAACCATGCTCAACTCAGAAACTGTGAAGACATGTTCAGCATGAATGCCTCTGATCTCTGCATAGTTTTTGCGGGCATGATCATGTAGCCCAGTCCTAGCCTCCCTTGAAAATCTAGCAGTTTTCACTACCAGTGTCCTCTGTTGCCCACACTGCCTTCCCAGGAAAAATTGTGCAGTTCAGCCTCTCAACTAAGTTATATTCCAAAGAATGTTACGTTTATTCTGGACTACTCATCCCAGCCTCCTAGTGACCTTTGCACAATTTTTCTTAGTAGTGCCCCAAATCCCCGCATCCCAACCTAACATGCGCTCTGTGCTATTTTAGAGCCTTGTCCTCTCTCCTGCTCACCTAAATCTGGAAACAAAAGAGAATGCATCATGGTAGACTAGGGGAATTATGAATTTCATGTTGTTTCATCATGAGTGATTGCAGAAACAGGTACATGGATGAGACATGCCACAACGACAAATGGAATGAACAATGAGCACATGCTAGAAGAATTGCTTGCGGTTTGACACACACATGAAGCATACCAAGTAGCAATATAAGGAGACACATGTGCATGCATGAACTATGAAGCAAGCACCAAGACCATTGAAGACTCCACGCACTCTGCCATGTGGAGGTGAATCTATGGTACGCTACAAACACACTTATCACTTAGTATCACGAAAGATCGACATAAACAACACAACCAACATAAGAATACATGCAACATCATGCCAAGTTATGTCATGAGTTACCTCGGCCACATCACTACTTTGGCTCATAACTGTGTAATCAATGTAATGTCACGTGGAAGACCAAGAGACCCATGGATGAAGTCAAAGGGTCATGTAAGTCGAAGAGCCATGTATGTCAAGCATTCCTGAGGGAATTTGAATACTCACAAGGGTTAGTTTGACCCTTGGCTATATATACCGCTCATTTGTACATGCAAAGGAATTTTCACCTTGCCTCCTCTCACATAGCCTTGAGAGTCAATACTCTTTTCTTTGAGGAGTGAGAAGCAGCTTCAATTCCCCTCTATCAAGGTTAGTGATTTAATGGTGTACGAATGTGTCTTGGAACATTCACTTAATTTAGAAGCCTGTTAATAGGCCAACACATTTTCACACATGTATTATATTTGTTTGTAAGACTATCCTTTGGACGCTTGTAATGCATGTTACTTTAACCTGTATTAAGACAGTTGAACTTTTTCGGTTGGTTTATTACATATGTTGTTTGTAATGTTTTGCATCAGTTGTAAATTATGTCTCAGCCATGTGGAATATTCCACCGGACACTCGACAGATTCATTCTCTTAAACTCATTATAGTGATAATTGCCCTCATGTGGAATATTCCACTAGATGTTGTACGTGCTATCTGTTCACTTTGTTTTTGTGACTACTGCATCTGTGTCGGCTATGCCTCTGGAAGCTGCGCAGATATTGATATGTTGTGTGTCTCTAACAGAGTTGGGACTATTCCCTTTGGACTTGAGACTCACTCTCACCCTCTCCCTCTGTAGTGAAAGAACCTATATACAAGTTACACTAAGCAATCATCGGGCACAAAAACCTCACTGTTTGAAGACTAAGTATACCACTCTCATGTGTTGACAAGAAAGAGCTAAAAAATATCTTTAAGATAATCACAACCGAGCAATCATATGGGATGGAAATATTACACCAAACGATGTGAGGTCTAGTTGGGAATTCATACCAGGGAGATCCCTTGAAAGTTGGTGGGTCCAACACTGTCAACATATTACAAACCCAAGGTATATAAAACCTAAGATAAATATTATAAGAAATAATTGAACATGGTTGATTTTCCTAGTGAGACAATGCTTGTCACAATGAAACATTCAACCATGGTTGATCATAGTTGGCTATTGTTAATGATGGTTGACCATGATTGATATTATAAACGTAAGGGAATAATAAACTAGAGGGATTGATATTATAAACCCAAGCGATTAATACTAAAACTCCAAGGGATTATGAACCCAAGCGAATGATATTAAACCCAAGGGACTAATATTTTAAACACAAGGTATATAAACCGCAATACAAATAGTAAAAATAATAAAATAAATATGGTTGACCATAGTTGATTTTCATATTGAGAAAATCGTTTTCATAATGCGATGTTGGACCATGGTTGACCATGGTTGAACATGGTTGATTATGGTTTACCGTTGTTGAATAATATTAAACACTAGCAATATGAACCCTAAGATTAATAAACCAAAGGATTGATATTATAAACCCAACGGAATAATAAATCCAAGGGATAAAAATTATAAATCCAAGGTATATAAACCCAAACATAAATATTATAAACCATAAAATAAACCTAAGGGATTATCAATATTATAATCACAAGAGATCAATAAACCCAACGGATTAATATTATAAACCCTACAATGAATTTTTTACTTTCAATTACCATTAAAACAAATATGTCCATGGAAAAAATTGAAACAATTCATGGACAACTATTTAATCCAATGTTAAATTCTAACATTACAATATTAAATTTTACTATCAAGTCAAATATTATAAACCTCAAATTAATATTAAATCCTATGATTAATATTAAAAACTATATTATTAATGTTATAAATGATAGAATTATAGGATTATAAACCCTATGATTAATACTAAACCCTAAAATTAATAATATAAACCATAAGATTATTAACATACGCCCTAGCATAAATATTTAAACTCCAACATTAATATTATAAATCGTAAGATTAATGTAATAAAGTTTAAGATTAATATAAAAAAGCATAGGATTAATTTTAAACCTAAGGATTAATATTATAAAACCTAGGTTTACAAACCCTAAGAATATTGCAATGTGACTAATCAATTGCAATATAATAAAACATTTGCGACAAGGATTGTCAAATTTATTATTGCATTGAGACAATATTTGTCACAATGCTATGTTGGATATATTTCAGTACCATTCCAATGTCACAATATTAAATTCTTAATATATATATTAAACCCCAAGTTGAATATATTAAACCCTAAGATTATAAAACCTAATTTTAGTATATTAAGCCCTAGGATTGAAATCCTACCATCAATATTAAACGTGAATATTAATATTATAAACCCTAGGATTAATATTAAACTTTTTGAATAATATTATAAATATTTAGATTAATATATTAATATCAAGTTCAATATATTAAACCCTAATATTGTAAAACTTAAGTTTAATATAATAAACCCTAAGATGAATATTGAACCTAAATATTAGTGTGGTTGGTAAACGCTATCAATATTTACCAACCACACTTATTAATGGGTTTCACTATGGTAATAATGTTTACTATTATTCTGTATGATTTTTATATTCATTATAATTGAGCATGTTAACTATACTCACCCATATTTGATGTGTTAATGCAAATGCTATAAACTTAATATAGTCAACCAAACATATAGATTAACATTATAATATTAATCGCTTGGGTTTAAGAAATTAATTTAATGAGTTATAATATTATTAATACCTTGGGTTTATAAGATTAATCCATTAAGTTTATTAATCTCCTTGATTTATAATATTAATAATTACTTTGGTTTATTAATCTCTTTTCTTTTTAATATTAATCCCTTGGGTTTATAAACCCAAGGAAATAATATTAAACCCAAGGGACTAATATTATGAAACCAAGGTATATGAACCCTAAGATGGATGTTATAAACCCTAAAATAAACATGGTTTATTTTCATGGTGAGACAATCCTTGTCACAATGAAACATTCGACCATGGTTGACCACGTTTGGCTATGATTGATGATGGTTGACCACGATGGATATTATAATCCTAAGGGAATAATAAATCCAAGGGATTGATATTATAAACCCAACGGATTAATAGTAAAACCCCAAGGGATTATGAATCCAACATAATGATATTAAACGATAGGAACTAATATTTTAAATCCAATGTCTATAAACCCTAATACAAATATTAAAAACACTAAAATAAACATGGTTGACCACGTTGATTTCCATATTGAGACAATCCTTGTCACGATGTGACATTGGACCATGGTTGACCATGGTTGATTATGGCTTAACATTGTTGAATAATATTAAACCCTAGAAATATGCACCATTAGGGAATAAACCAAGGGATTGATATTATAAACCTAAAGAAATAATAAACCAAAGCTATAAAATTTACAAACCAAAGGTATATAAACCCTAACATAAATATCATAACCGTAAGATAAACCTAAGGGATTATCAATACTATAATCCCAAGCGATTAATGAACCCAAGGGATTAATATTATAAGATTTTAGGGTTATTAATACAAAGGGATTAATATTATAAACCCTATAATGAATTTTTTACTTTCAATTGCCATTGAAACCAATATGTCCATGGTGATGAGCCCCAGTATTGCAGTAAGGATGTTGCAACTCCTAGAGTGACCAAATTTACTTTATCAACCCTAGGTTCATACAAACTTAGAGGTCACAGTGCTATATACAAAATAGATGCAATAGTCTACTCTTGTCACTTCTTAACAGGGGTGATAGACCGCTAGGGTTTTTTAAACCAATCTTCTATTGACTAGAAGGAGGCTCACTACTTACAGTGAATGTAAATCTATCTTTAATGTGTAAATTAAATTCCTTCCTATGTTAAGGAAATGAAAGTGTTGGATAGAAAGTGCTATGGAAATGACATGAAATCACCTAGCGAGGAATTAACACACATTACTTGCAAAAGGGACCTAATTTAGCCTTGCATTCTATCATCTATTTATCTAGGCTAATCAGGCATGGAAATGATCCTAATATTGCTAATAGTGATGTATGCATGCATTAGCTAAATATTGCAAAAAAGATTCTTTTGGATTTTCAATTTAAAAATGTACATGTTAAACTAATCAAGTTGATTTTTTGCAAGGGAGGAAGGTATGGGAAAACCGGTCCAAAGTAGAATTTAGGGGTATGGAGGTCAATATGAATGCATACTATAGGATATGATCATTATTTCTTCCCAAAACAATCTAAAACTAGCTGCCATAGGGTTTCCTGTAGTTGCTATAGGATTTCCTATAGTTACTACATGATGTCCTAGTTTACTACAAGAAACCTAGCTAAGAGATGTAGGAAGGTAGGGAAGGTGAAAGGAAGTGCAGGAAGGTGTATGGTGGTGAAATAAGGTATGAGGAAGGTGTACACTACCCAAGAATCAACCCAACTCTTTAGGATGTATGGATATTTTCAAGGTGGTTGTCCAAGGTAGCTACAAAATATAAATCTAAATTGATGGTTGGTAGGGTTTGGAGAGAGGTAGAGAAGACTTAGATGAGGCTTGTGGAATGATTTCTCCCTACATATCAGAAACTATTGCACCAAAACATATTCATTTCTTAATTTATGCACAACTTTGTGTAGATGTGGAAAATATGAGTTGAATTTGAGAAACTGATTTATCAATGGCTACTGGATAAAATCTATGGAATGAAATGATTTCTAATCTATAGAAAACTTAGAAAACCAAAATTAAAATTACATTTGGTTCTAAGAAATCATGGGATCATGGCTTGAGGGCCTATCAGAGTGGGGCCCTCAAACAATCATCCCATGAGGGAGATGAGGATGAGGCCACTTTCACAAGATTTGCTGAAGTCTTTTCTTTCACTACTATCACACTGATCTACTTCTCCAACTAATGGAAGCAAAAATAACTAATCATTCAAATACTTTCAAATTAAACCAAACATAAATAATTTCAGCAACTAATCTATGATTCTAATCTAAGGATAGATGTACAAAAAGAAGAGGAACCTGTACTTCTAAGGTTTGGCACTAACCCAAGAGCTTCAACCCTCTGAGTCAATTGAGAGCTCGATCAAAGAAACCCTTTTCATTATCATCAAAATGTTAAAAATAACATGAGAATAATAGTTGTGATATCTTAAGCTCAACATTGCCTCTTGTCCATAATAAAAATTTGAATCCTAATGAGGCCCTAGGCCTCCTTATTTATACAAATGAATGGACCAACAACTTCCTCAAAATTAGAAAGGCTTGGCTCCCAAACTTGATATTAACTTATCTTCAACTATCACTGGCTTGGTTGGTGGAAGAATGTTTGAGTGATTGAGGAGTTAAGGAGGTAGATCCAATCTCCTCAAATCCCTCTTGCTTGTTGACTTCTAGTTCCTGCACTTAAATTAGCCAAAAACTAGTCCAAATCCTACAATTAATGCACATTAGGCTACATGACGTAACATCTCACCCTCACCCTTCTCACTAAGCAAAATATAATAAAATATGTAAATAAATGTGAGAAAAGTTGATTTTAATAAGTTAGAGAGTGGCATTAAGGCCCATATAATTTACCTATTGGTGAGCCTCGGCATCACCCTCCTACTCAAAGTGTTGCTCATCCTCTGAGAAACTTAGTCTATGTCCATGTCTTTCATAGCTCTTGTATCCTCTCTAACATCCCAAGCCTCTATTGTTGGAGTTTCCTCTTGTGGATAAAGCCCTGCATGCTTTTCTATTTCCTCCCACTACTTTCTTTCCTCTTTCTCCTTTATAACTTCTAGCATACCCAATAGAAAAGGTGGATTGAGTTTAAAACCAATCCAATTGATTTTGAGTCTCTAGAGTGCATTCTTATACAACGGGGTCCTTTCTACTACATCTCTCATCCTTTTAGGGGAATGATACTTCCTAATCCGTAGAATATATGGTAGGGTGCCACATCTCATTTCGCATGTTTTTTGGCATTCATCTGCTAGAAATCTCAAGGTGTTCTCAAAATGTGTGATTTCTTTCTCTTGTGTAACTAGGTGTCTTATTGCAAGTTAGAGATCATTTGCGATGATGTTGTGGGTGCTAGTGACAGTCATAGAATTGATATGTTATGCTCTAATGTAAATGGGTTATTTTTCTTCTCTTTCCAACACCCTCTTCACCTCCTTAGCCCTTGCCTCCTCATGACTCATCCATGATGCAAGGAATATTAGTTGTATTGGGGTCCCACACATTCAAGTCTATTAAGGCCAAGTTGTTCAAGTAGAATTCAAATATCTTGGCTTCATCCCATAGGGTGATTTTGTGACATAGCTCAGTGAAGTGCATATAGTCTTGGAAAGGCATAGTCCCCCATTGTGCTAGTGTATTTATTTAAAAATGCAGTGATTGATCTTTGACATACAAGGCATATGATTTTGGTGGCATCCTGCATTAGAGTGCCTCCATGGAGAAGCTTTCCATGATGGTCAATTGGTTGTGTTTTTTCCTATAACTACCTCCTTAGCCATGTGTTTTATGCGTCTAGTTGAGATCTCATAATTCGTTCCCGTCTCTTAGCCTACTCAACTCTATGTCCATCTCTAGTAGCTTGTCTTTCATATGGGCCACATCCTATACATTGTTTGATTTGGAATTTTTCATCCAATGATATGTCCTTCCTCTCTCCTTCTCAATATTAAAGAAGAGAGGGATGGAAAATGTATGTCGTATTACTCTGCCTCCCTCAATAATTTTGTAATAAGAGCTCAAATTGGATTGTGGGCTAATTTTATGCACCTCTTGGGACTCTCCCTTAGATGTGTTTATATAATTTCCCCCCTCCTGCACTTGTGTTGCTACTTCCTTTCCTTCCCTCTATCCTTGTTTTACTTCCTGCTACTTTTTCTATGTTTGCTATAGTGCTGACAGAGTTTCCTTTAGGATTGTATGAGTATCCTATAGAAGGATTTTTCCTTTCTGATGTGGGGTCAAAGGTGTGTCATCTTGCTTTGTTGATTCTGTCCTAGTGATAGGACTTCTACCATACGTGATGAGAGACTTTTGGGAAGCTTGTCTCGATGTACCATCGCCACCTTTTATTTCTAGGGAAACTAGTTTTTCTTTCTCTTTTGGTGATTCCTTAATAACGATTGGAGTCTTGGTGGATGTTGGTGGTTTCCCTTGTTTGATCCTAGTGCTCCTCCTTGTTTTGAAATAGAGGGTAGTCTTCCTCTATCTCTTCCTGTTTGACTTGACAGGTGTTCTTAGGGAAGTCAAGGTAGAAGCTACCTCCCTATCCGTTAGTTCAAGATACAGCCTTGGAGATTCCTCCCTTTCCTTGGTATGTTCCTTAGGGCTTACTTCTTCCTTTTGTTCTTTCTCTTCACCTTTCTCATCTTCTTCCTCTTCACCTTTCTACTCTTCTTCCTCTTTAGGTTCTTCCACTTCCTCTTCAGGTTCTTCTTCTTCCTCTTCAAGTTCTTCTTCTGCCTCCTCTCCAGGTTCTTCTTCTACCTACTCTTTAGCACTAGAGATATTGTCCCTATCATATTCAAGGGCTTTTATTTCAATCACAACCTCTTTGTCCATGTCTCTGAATGTGGAACATTGAATGGGGATTCTTAGCTGGCTTAGGGCATCCTCTAGTATTAGCTTAATAATTCCCTGGTGTGCCAATTGATGATACTTTCCCTCTTGGACTTTTAGGCTCATGTCTACTATCGATTGTAGCAAGAATTAGGGTATACTAATTATTTTGTCAATGGATATCCCCTCCCCAAGTCTCAACTCATGGAGGAGTCTAAATTGATATCCATAGACTATACTAAGCCTCCCTTCACAAGAGATATATTTGAGAATATGGTATCTCACCTCATCCCATGGGTATGGAAGGCTTTCCATTCCTATCCAATTTTTGTCCTAAATTCACTCTTCATCCCTTAAGAAGAGGTTTTATTTTGTGAAAGTGTTTGCAACCTTATCATCCTTTCTCCATAGCACAACTTGAGGAAGTGTAGTGATTCTCCTAATTACTTTAGGAATAATTGTTATTGATACTCCTCTTACCATAGTGGTAGCACCGATCCTAGCCTGAGGGTTAAGTGTCATGGAAAATTATTGAGTTACATCATCATTATACCCTCCGCGTAGCTCAAATAATCCCAACGAGTTATGTCTTCTAAATATTTCTACCACAGGGGGATGGAGGTGTATCCTCGATGTCTCTGTGGGTTCCCCTTTTGTTAAACCCACACATCATGTTCCTTTGTTGGTTGGCTGACTATAGGGAGTTTGGTAGGCTATACTTAGCTTTTAGGGTGACTGAGAGTGGTGGATGGCTACGATTTCTCCCTATCTCCACACAACTTTCAAACTATTCACGATTATTTTAAAACTCCCGAGGCCACTGTAATGACCTACAAACTCAATTTTTTTTTTCCTAGCTATCAATTTAAAGCATATGAGATATGGGCCACCTACCTTTCACTGTGTTGCTTTGAGTGAGGATAATGTATAAGCATTTGGACCATATGCACCTCCTTCTAGTGTTCTCTATGAATTTCCATTATCTCCTATATCTCCTCGTGTTTCTTGTAGTTGTTGTTTCATGTAGGGTGGTGGAAACAAGGTTTTATCCTTGATGGATCTCTAGCATGGTCCCGAACCTATCTTATTTCAAAATGAAAAAATGGTGCATGAGAGATTGGAATATTTTTCATTTATGGTCAATTCCTTGGAGTGTTATTGGCTGGTGGTGTATGGAATTCCTCTTTTGAACGATTGGCCCACCATTATTTACCATGTAAAATTTCCACATAATCATCACCCACTCTCACACAAATTAACTCAACCACCTTTTCAACTCATTCTTCTTTATGTGATGTTGCCACATGTCAGGCTAACTAGGAGTTCACTTTTTGTTTTCAAGTTGAGGGTGGTCAAGTGAACTAGCCACGTCCAGCTTATAAAATCAAAATTTTTCATATTCCTATGCTTTTGTAATATCGTACTTAGGGAATAATTCAAATGAGGTGCCATAACTTTTCCTTCCTTCGCTTGGTTGTTGCATGCTAGAGGGTGACTCTATTGAGCTTTTCGTTGCTCAGGTAAGTTCTTTTCCTTGGTCATTTTTCTGTGTACTTCTTCTTGTTGATATGATTGTCCTCTTTGTTGTTGTGTGAAGATGCCTGGTCTTGCTGTTACTACTGTTGAGCTCTAGATGGCAGTCATAGTGTCTGCAAGGGTGTTGCATCTCTTTTATTGCCTTCGTGCTGAAGGAGAATGCATGGAGATCTGCTACTGTGAGAGCACAAGCTGCTATACGGTTTCCTGTAGTTACTACAAGAAATCCTGTAGCTTCCTAGTTCATCATTTTTTCTCTTATTTTTTCACTTGGAGGATGAATGGGTGGTGATGTAGGTGAGTGTGGCTAGTGATGACACGGCCCTTCGACTCTCTATTTCTAATTTTTTTAATGGTTTTTTTATGGACACGGAGGGTGGTATGGCCATTAGTTGGTGTTGGGTGACAAGTGGTGAGGTGTATGGTCCCCTATTTCAACCTAGAATAGGCCTGCATCATCACTTACCGGTCATAATTTCATTCCTATAGAGTTTTAGGACATCCTGTAGTACTACAGGAAACTCCTGTAGTAACTACAAGAAACCCTGTAGAAGTAAAAAAAACTACATAAAATCTAGTTTTTGATGTGTGGAACTGAGAATGGATGATGGAGTCCTAGTAGGGATGGGATATATGAAATGAATGAAGGATGAATGGGGTTCTTGTGGGCTTGTTATCCTCTTAACTCTGAGCCTTTTGTTTCCTTTAAAAACCTGCAAAAATCATAAAATTTTATTAGTGGGAAGCTTTGAGGTCCCTGCCCTGTCATCTTATTTTTTTTGCTTTTTTCTTTTTTTTGGAAGACACATAGGTCAGCCCAAAGGAGGGTTTCAACCTGTCTGCCTACCCTAGGAAGCTAAAGGGAAGTTTTCACCTAGGGATCTTTTTATTTTCCTTTTTGCACTCTTGGTCTACGTTAGGAAGGTTTTCAACCCAAAAATTGGCCTCAGGTGCCTCATAGAGGTTTTTTCCTAGTTCTCTTATTGCTCTCTCCTTTTTGTTCTTTTTTCACTTTTTAAAAAATAAAACAGTATTCAATAATTTTATGAGATGGAAGTTGAGACACTTACAATGGAATTCACTTCCTTACTAATTGTATCAATGGACTCTTCCATTCACATAGGTATTTTATAGGCTTTCAATCTGTATCCATTGACCATCAAGGGGATACCTTCTTCATCAATGGTCCTTATTTGCAAAACCCCATTTTCATGGAATTTCTCTATCAGATATGTGCCTAGCCACCTAGTCATCAATTTTTCTTTCAAGTCCTTGAACCTGGAGTCATATAGTAGATCCCAATCACCTTCTTGAAAAACTTTGTATTTGATTTTTCTGTCATGCCAAAACTTTCTTTATACCTGAGTCACCTCCGTCTGTAGGAGGGCCTGCATCCTAAAAACATCTAAACCATTGAGTTGAAGCAAACTCTCTTGTTATGCCTTTGTAACATCCAACTGCAACTGTGCTCCCATTCTAAAAGTGTTGTACTGAAACTTAATGGAGAGAAGAGCCTTCTTCCTATAGACCAAGTTATAAGGGGTGAAGCCAGTGGTCATCTTCCAGGTTGTATTATAGGTGCAAGTGGCCTCCACTAGTCTCTTGGCCCAATATTTTCTGATGCTATTCACAACCTTTGTGAGAATTCCTTCCAATACTTTATTGGTAACATCTACTTATCCATTGGCGTGAGGATAATAAGGAGTTGAATTCTTGTGCTTGACCTTATGCTACCTCAAGAGATTTTCAATCAGGTGTGAGGTGAATCGAGCACCCTCATCAATGACTAGCTCTCTAGGGTACCCAAACTTGTAAAACACATTATCGCTTAAGAACTTGACCATTTTCTCTTGTCTTGCTACATTAACAACCTTGGTTTCAGCCCACTTTGACAAATAACCAGTGCACACAATTATGTAATTCTTCTGTGCTTATGGTGGATCAATGGGCCCAATGAAATCCATGCCCCATTTTTCAAATGGCTCAAGAGTCACTTGAGGTTGAAAAGGAATTTCATTCCTAGGAGTAGGTTTTGCAATTCTTTGTCACTATTCACATTGACTGGTATATCTTCATGTATTTTAGTGGAGAGTGGGATAGTAGTAGCTAGCTTCTAATAACTTGAAGGTTGTCCTATTGGCATCAAAGTGACCTCCACAAGGCCCATCATGATAGGCTAGAAGGATTTCAAAGACTTCCTCCTCCCTAACACATCTCCTCAAAATTTGATCTGGGCCTAGCTTGAAGTCATTTCCCCCAATCCAAGTGAATGGGGAGCTCTTTCTTATAGTTCTTCTATTTTCCTTGGAGGAAAGACTTGGAGGGAACTATGTAGCCACAAAGTAGTTGGCTATGTTAGAAAAACATGGAGAGAGAACTCAAATAGAAAATAAATTCTTGTCTGGTAGCTGATCATCAACCATTCCTTCCTCACCTGCAGGCAAAGCAAGTATAGACAAAAAATCTACAACTATATTTTCTCTACCAGGCTTATCAATGATAGTTATATTAAAAATGTTGTAATAAATGAAACCATCTAATAATTATGGCATTCACATTAGGCTTGTTCATCAAATATTTTGTAGCATCATGGTCAATATGTACAAAGGTCTGGTAACCAATGATGTAATGTCTATATTTATTCAGGAAATGGATAACAACTAGGAGTTCTTTTTCAGTCACAGTATAGTTCAATTCAGTGTTGGACATATTTTTGTTGATGAAATAAATGGCATAAGGCAACTTATCATCTATCTGGCCTAAATATTCTCCTGTAGATTTTTCAAAGGCATCAACATGGATGTGGAAATGAAGAGCCCAATCTGGGCCTTGGAGTATGGGTGCAGTAGTCAACTTGTCCTTTAGGGTTTCCAGGGAATCTTAGCATCTTTCTGTCCAGAGAAATTGAGAGTCCTTGGCCAAGAGTCCAAACAAAGGTGAGGCTAATTTTCTAAATTCCTTTATAAATCTCCTATAGTATCCAGCTAATCCCAAGAAAATTGTTACATCCCTTTGCTTCTGAGGAGTGGGGACCGTATTTCTAAGATAGTAATTTTATTTGTGTTCACTTGGAGTCCTTCCTCAGATATTGAGTGGCCTAGAACAATCCCTACATTCATCAAGAACTCACACTTCTGAGGACTAAGGGATAGGTTAAATTAATAACATTCTTTTAATAATTTCCCCAAGTTAAAGAGAGCCTCAAGGAAATCAAAACCATAGGGAGTAAAATCATCTAGATAAGTTTCGACAGAGTCATGGAATAGCTCTGCAAATATGCTCAAGATTACCCTCTGAAAAGTGGTAGGGTAATTACATAATCCAAAAGGAAGGACCCTATAAGAAAAGGTACCCCATGAACAAGTGAAGGTGGTTTTATCTTGTGCCTTTGCAGTAATCTGACTGTAACCACTAAATATATTGAGGAAAGAGAAGAAATTATCTCCTGCAAGACCATCATAGATTTGATCAATGAACGGTAGAGGGAAATGATATTTTTTGGTGGCTTTGTTTAACTTTGTGTAGTCCAGAAAAATGCTCCATTTTCAATTCTACTTTAGGACTGTTAGGTTCCTATACCAATAGTAGTCATAATTTTGAATCACTAAGGTTAAGCCTTGTAATATTGTACATACCTTTGCTTCCTACAAATGTTTTCCATATTATAAAAATTAAAAAATGTAAAGAGGGTATGTCCTAAAAGAAAAATCAAAGGAAAAAAATAATAAGAAAAGGTCAAAAAAGATGAAAATATATGAACCCCAAAAACAAAGAGATCATGAAAGTGTGGAAGTCCAAATGCCACTACTATTTACTTTTATGCATAATAATGATTGTGTGCAAATTGTTATTCAGGCCACAATCCATGGTAATCAAATAGTTTAATCTTGGTTATTCCATGATTTGAATTTTATGTTTATAGATTAGAGAATAAAATCTCACCAAACAGTTTAATCCTAGCAGATCATAGTTAGGTAAGAGAAAATAAAAGGAGCTCATACACTTAATCTGAGCCCTTGGATGATATAAGGTTAGAAATAGATAGATTTCTTTTCAAAAGAAAAATAGATGAATAAGGGTTTGCTAGCCTAAATGCACTCTAAGAAATGAAGAAAATATGTTAGAGGTAAGAAATGGGTAAGTAGAAGAAAGGTTGGTGAATTACAAAGTCAGTTCGATCAAAGTGCATACATCATGCTTAAATACATCTTTCAACATCTATGGTCAACTATGAAGGCGAAGACAAAGGTTTACAAGTTTATATGATTAACTCCCCTTCATTCATTTTTCCCCTTTACTTACCAATTTCCTGGCAATAAATATGTTCTATGTACTTTTAACCCTACAAGTGAAAGAGGCTCAGAGCATTTCTCTGACTTTTGGAGGGACCAAACCCTCGGCTTAATGACTTATGGACTTGTTTTGGCAACCAACAACCCCCCTCTTTATTTAGTATTAGCAATAACACTAAGTAAGAGGGGACCCTTAGTAAAAAATTCAAAAAATTCAATTAAGGCTCATGTATTTTACTCCTTAAAAACATCGCATCATGCAAAGAATGATAGGACATTTCCTTATGAGTAAAAACGATAAACTGCGAGAATGCGACGTGAATCCGAAAACCTTTAAAAATTTCCGATATCCGATATGCGATATCACATATCGCATATCGCAATGTCGCATGAAAAACACATAACTATTTAACGATTGTAACGATCTGCGATTTTGCGATAGCGCAATACTGCGATCCAAGATCTTGCGATAGTGCGATCAAGCAACCTTGCGATAACACGTCATAATGAAATTTGCGGTAATGCGATACTGCGATGCTATGATACGATTCACAGAAACATTCCATCGCAGATTTTCCCTGGCTCAATATTCAAGAAAGGCTTTCCGTAAACCAAAAATTGGATACGCGCTTTAATGATAATTAATGAATGATACGCTAGTTGTTAATGAAAGACGGTTTTGTGTTTTTCGAAGAGTCAATTCACGTCAGGTGGCATGTTTTTGTACATCCGTAGAGCTTAATGCTTTATTGTCAATTTTTATTATCATTACTCTATCCTCATGTGTGAACTGCAGGAACGAAAAAACAGAAGTAACACAAAGCAATGTGCAGGAAGCCATAAAGGAAAAGGGTAAAGCTCCAATGCTTAGAGACAAAGAAGAGATGCCCTCATAAGCGGATACCACATGCAACAAAGCTGTATATTCACAAAACGCTGCTCAGCTATCCATTACAGATCTTTCATTCACAGCCATGGTTGAATGAGTAGTTGAACAATGCTGATATCAACAGGCGGTTTAACACTCAAGGTCAGAAGCTCACGAAAGCAGTATTTTTACAAAAGTTTGAAGCTTATACCTGATGAAGGAAAGGGCGCTAAAGCCAAAAAACGCATCAGAGAAGCCTGGATCAAAGAACGGAGGCAGTTTCTGATGCGTGATTAGCGCCTAGCGCTAATCACGCATCGCTGAGAAAATTGCTCAAAAAGCAAAGCCTCTAACTGCTCAGTCACTTGTAAGCCCAGAAAATGCAAGAAAGCAATGGTAAAGAACAAACTGGAAACATAAAGCTGAAAGAAAAGGCAGAAGCGATTCAAGGGTTAACCAAGTAGAACTTGGATTATTACTGGACATACGAGTAAATCCACATAGCCAGAGGATGACTCTCGAGCATATCATCGATTTTGCTGAAAAGATGGTGCCAGCTCTTATCATTTCTGTTTTCTTAGCTCAACCAAAAGCGGAAGACAGTTAGCCGACTCACTCAGGCAAATACCGAATGCTCTTAACATTAAGGAGCAAATGCAGAAATAGTTAGATATTAGATTTAATTTTTAGAAATAGTTTGCTTAGAAAAAGGGCGGTCATTTAAACCGTATCCTGAGTCTGTGTAATTAAGTTATTTAGTTAGTAGTATTTAAACCCTTCTCATGCATTTAGAGAAGGGTCCAGAAATTTATCAAAAACTTGTCCTCAGAACATGCACTTTTGCACCCTCAGAGGAGGTTTTGGTGAATGAATGGATCAAGATTTGTTGATGTTTGCATTTGATATCTGCTACTGATGTTGCACTTCTGTACTCTTAGTGGATGTTAGAGCAAGGAGAGATAAATCATTGTTGCTTGAAGCTTATGAGTAGGACTAGTCATAAATGGTACTTTTATCTCTTGACCATTTCTGCTTATATGTTAAAGTGATATACAGTTTTTAGTTGTTTATGTATTATTGCATGAATGCTTGAGTTATCATTTGGAACTTTTGTACGGTGATAGTTATTTATTTATGCCTAATGTATGAATAACTCATTATGCGATATCCTGTTCACAACTGTTTCGTCTAACTTCTTATGCGAAGTGGTTCATCTTGATTGATTTCCTTTCTTATAATCGTTGAATGATCTTTATTACTAGTTGTTATTTGAAATCTCTTTAGATCGCATAATAGAAGAATTACATCCCGGGTTAGTATAGATTTAGATGTGTTGTTTATTAGATTAAAATAGAATAGAATTATATTAAAGTTTGAATTAGAATATCTTAAATAGGAACTGTTAGATCAGCAACATCAAATTCTACACACACACACTCATAGATTGGGAAATTGGTCCCATTATCCCCAGTCGGACCCGCTATACCAAACGGATAAGGAGCTGCCAACCAAGGTCCGGACCGGGCGGGTATCCCCTTGTTGTCGACCCGATTTTCAGGGCTTCAATATATTTGGCACTAGAAGGAGGGCCTAAACTATGAATGGCAAGTAAATCCAAATCTGAATACCATTCTGAGAGTAAATCGCCCTCATCATCTCCCCCGACTTCTCCATTACTTTTAAATCCAGAGTCAGAAGTCGCTCGAGTATCATCCGCTGCTACGCACCTTGATATTTCAGAAAAATCTGTCGTTGAACTTCCTAAAGTCGAATCCTTGATTCACAAACTTCAACGATTTTCCATTTCTCCTCAAAGGTCTGATAAATCTGAAGGTAGCGTGACTTCGCAGTACTACCCTGCTCATCCGCTGACCAGGCTAAAGAGTGAAAAGTTTGGCGTCTAGCCAACCGAGTTACCTCTTCCCACTAGGAAAAGAGTGAGGAAATCACCCAAAGAGTCTGACAGTGAGACTCTTTCGTCAACATTGTCCATCTCAAATACTTCACCGAGAAGTCAACCATCCACTCCTCCACTCCAGATCATCATCCATCCGTCCACTGGACACCCCACAACCCCTCTTCAATCATCTACAATCGTAATATCCCCATCCTCCTAGCCGCAGGGATCATCTTCTGCACTTTCCTCTATTAGCAATTCAACAATGGCCCAGTCTCCATGGAATAACCCTGGGGCAATCTTAATGCCTGCACCCTTGAGTCAAATATCGGCCCATCCTGAGAAATGGCTTCCTAAATTCAATCCAGAGGCAGGCATGCTAGCAAAAGAGCACATAAACAACTTCATGCTTTCCATTAATCTCAATGGGGTTACTAATGAAGATGTTGTTGTTCGGCTTTTTCCTTATACACTGCAAGGAACAGCCGGGTCATGGTACTTTTCATTACCCTCTGGATCCATCACAAGTTGGGACATCTTCCAGGAGCATCTCCTAACCATGTTTGGTGATGACAGGTCCACGGAAACGTTAATCAATGACCTATCGAATCTTAAAGCCGAAACTAGAGAGCCTATCAAGGATTTCAATTTACGTTTCAACAAAATTCCTACTACTTACCAGCCCGGCGAAGAAGTATGATGTAAATGGTATATCACCACTCTACCATCGAACATAGCAATCTTCATGGACAGGACTAATAAAACAACCCTAGCTGAGAACATGAAAGAAGCAATAGCAATAGAGAAACGAATAATAGCCCTGGAAAAAAAATCTGCGATAGAGGAACGTAAATCCAAAAAAGTCACCTTCAAGGAAGACTCCAAGAAGAAACAAGAAAAAGATCCATTTGATTTGGAAGGATTGCAGAAAGTTCTAAAGACCATGTCCAATGAAATGGTTGACATAAAAAAGCAAGTAGCAGAAACTTCTTCAAAAAATCCCTACAAAGATTTTAAAAGAGGTCCTTCAACAGATTCAAAGCCACCCAATGCCATTTCAAATGTTGAATCCAAGGAAGAGGAAGAGGAAATTGCCACTGAAGGGTAGACTGATGACGAAGAAGTTGTGGAACTACAAGGAATGTGGGATTTCATCCTCTCACAAGAAGAAGATCAAGAAGTATTCCCAGTAAGCACATGAAGCAAAAATCAACTTGATCCTCCCCAAACTACCCCTAAGCCGAAGAGCACAAGCTCTGCAATGAAGGATAAAGTCGCGACAAAGAAAACGATATCTAAAGCGACTCAAACCAGCCCAGTCCAAACAGATGAAATGTCTCCATCTAAAACAATGATAGTGTTAGATGAAATGGAGTACAATATTATTGAAGACATGAAGAAGACTAGGGCCAACATCACCCTTTACGAACTGAGCAAGTTGAAACATCAACAGAAGATAATGATGAAAGAATTACATGCTGTGCCAGTTGCACCTTTGCCTGCCACGGTACTTTCTCAAGCTTCCCATAACATGGGAAGACCTCCAACTAACACAATCAATAAGATTGATCCAAATTACATCGCTCTAATTGGAGGAAGATCAAGATCTCACACTCCCCCATTCCTCCTTACTTATGAAATCTTCAATAAAAATGTGCACAATTGTTTGGTAGATTCCATTGCTTCATCGAATATTTTACCCAAATCTATATGTGCCAAGTTAAATGTTCAACCACAGGAATCAGCAGTGCGAATAGTTCAACTAGATCAATCTCAAGTCGAAGTGATTGGCGAACTAAATCAAGTAACCATAAGGTTGTCATCCAACCCGAAGGTATGTCAGGTTATTGACATTCTAGTTGCCGATATCCCGGAATTCTATGGCTTAATTCTTAGCAGGGATTGGTCAGAAAAACTCCATGGATACTTCGCAAGCGACTGGTCGCACATGTGGCTGCCCTACAATGGTAAACCGAATCAAATAAAAATTGAACGAGAGCTACACCAGAAGTACATAGTAATGGAGTTAGAGGGAGAAAATGAACAGTAGCGTATAACAACAACATTATTGGCAATTACTCGGTAGATTCTTTCCTCGGCAATTTCAATGCTCATGCATCACCCTATTTAGCACACTCTATTTTGTCCCAAGTCAAAAAAAATTCTCGAACAGATAGTTCAAAATGTATCAATTTTTTAGATAAACCTGTAAATAAATCTTTGTTTTGGAAATTATTTTTTGATGGTTCTAGATCTAACGAAGGAGCAGGAGCAGGATGCATTCTGATTAGTCCAGAAGGAGATAAAATCATGCTCACATGCAGACTCAAATTTGATTGCACAAACAATACAGTAGAATATGAGGCTTTAGTCCAAGGCCTGTACAAAGCAATCGGGTTAAATGTAAAGTATCTTCAAGTTTTTGGAGACTCTAAGATTGTGGTTAAATAGGTACGTAACACTATACATTGCTTATCAGGTCATTTGAAACATTATCAATCCTTAGTACAAGATTTGACTGAGCATTTCATAGCGTTTAATATCTCTTCAATTCCGAGACTCCAAAATGCAAGTGCAGACCTTTTGGCTAATGTAGCTTCTAAGCTTATTTCGTCCGAAGATTTTAGTCCAGATAGATTCTCAATAGAATTAATCTTTAGACCATCCATTCCTGACAACATCACAAATTTGAGAGTATTCAATGACGATCCTGATATTGTAAATTTCCTTACATCTGAAGGATCCTACTCCAATCAAATAATTGACGAAGACCAGCGCGATCGACAATTGCAACAAAATAGCACTAATAATGCTATACATAAGTCGGTGGTCAAGTTAGAAGACTTGTACGATTTGAAAGATCGGTTTAATAGGTCTACCAATTCAAAAATTCAAAGTTCAACCTTGAACTACGAATTAGTAAACCTAGGGACCGATGCTAAACCACAAAACATTAATCTAGGCCTCGGCCTAGCCCCTGAAGAGAAACTAATGTATATTTGTCTTTTGAGACAATATAAAAATGTTTTTGCCTCGAATTATGATGAGCTAAAAACATATGACACTTCCATCATCCAACATACTATTCCCATGACGATAATGAAAAACCTGTCCAACAAAAGCTGAGAAAGATCCACCCCAATTTAGAAAATCAGATAAAAAATGAGCTCAATAAGTTATTGAAAACCAGAATAATCTTTCCCATCAGACATTCCAAGTGGGTCTCCAATATGGTACCTGTTAGAAAGAAAAACGGAGATATTAGGATTTGCATTGACTTTTGAAATCTTAACAAAGCCTGTCAAAAAGATAATTTTTCTCTACCACCTATGGAACAGATACTGCAGGCAGTGGCGGGTTCAGAATTAATGTCTTTCTTGGATGGATTTTTAGGATACAATCAAGTGTTGGTACATCCTGATGATCAATTGAAAACCACATTCAGGACTAAATGGGGCACATACGCGTATCGAAAGATCCCATTTGGTTTGATTAATGCTGGTGCCACATTTCAGAGAGCCATGGACATTGCATTTAAAGGTTTACTCAATAAATCTGTAGTAATTTATTTGGATGATATAACAGTGTACTCGAAGAAGCGAAGCAACCATCTCAAAGACCTGAAACAAATCCTTCAATGGTGTTTAAGGTATGGAATCTCACTTAACCCAAAGAAAAAAAATTTCGTGCTAAGTGAAGGGAAACTTCTAGGATTCATAGAGTCAAAATCCGGTATCCACATTGATCCCGACAGAATCAAAGAAATTTCTGAAATATCCCTACCTCATAACAAAAAAGCCATGCAATCTTTCCTTGGTCAGATCAACTTTGTAAAAAGATTCCTTCCATATTTTTCACGAATCATGTCTCCTTTGCAAACCATGATTAAAAAGAATTCAAATTTTAAATGGGGTCAAGATGAACATGAAGCATTCAACCTGATCAAACAAGCTATTATTAATGCTCCATCTTTAGCAACTCCGAATTTTTCAGAGACTTTTATTTTATACACATTCACCTCAGATAAGTCCTATGCTGCGATTCTAACTCCAGAAAATCAAGAAAAAGTGGAAGCTCCAATTGCGTTTTTTAGCTCAAATTTATAGGGTGCTGAACTAAATTATTTAGACGTGGAGAAACAGGCTTATGCTGTTTTCAAAGCGGTCAAATACTTCAGACCTTTCTTACTTAAAACCCATACTAAGATCATAGTACCGTTTCTAGCGGTAAGGAATCTTCTAGTACAGAAAGATGTGGGTGAGAAAAGGGCCAATTGGGTTACTGCCTTACAGGAATATGATATTAAGATCAAACTAGCAAACATTGTAAGAGGTCAAGGCTTTTGCATAATGCTGGCTGGAGCATCGCAAATTTCTGAAATTCCATCTAAAGAGGTACAAATGTGTGAGGTAAGCCTAAACGATGCAGAATCATTATATGCTGACATCATTTGTTATCTTAAGAATGGGTATGCTCCTTGACACCTAGATCATACTAAGAAAAGAGCTCTAAGGTTGAAAGCTAAACAATATCAGCTCATAAATGATATTCCTTTTAGGAAAAATTATGATTCTGTTCTTCTTAGGTGTCTTGAGAAAAATGAAGCTGAAAAAATTTTGCAGGAACTCCATGATGGGCCGATAGGCGGACACTATGCTAGAGATGCTACTGCACATAAAATCTTACCCGCAGGATATTACTGGTCCACACTATTTAAAGACTCACACAGTTACGTGAGAAGATGTCAAGTCTGCCAAACTACTGCTGGAATACAAAAGAAGTCGTCCCTGCCACTACAGTTGGTAAACATCGAGCAACCTCTTAGTCAGTGGGGCTTGGACATAATAGGTGAGATCGTTCCTCACTCTTCTAGGCAGCATAGATACATCCTCACAGCAACAGATTATTTTACTAAGTGGGTAGAAGCAATTCCACTCAAGACGGCTAATTCTGAAAATATCATTGAGTTCATAGATCAATTTATAATCACCAGGTTTGGATTGCCATCCGCTTTAATGTTTGATAATGAATCATACTTTTCTGGAAATGCAATGACTGAATTTGCACTTAAAAGAGGATTCAAACTTAAATATTCGGCCAATTATTACCCGCAAGGCAATGGGTTAGCTGAGTCCACAAAGAAAAACGTAATCAGGATTATTAAAAGAACAGTTGACCAAAATCAAAAGAATTGGCACAAGGCTTTGATATATGCTTTATGGGTAGACCGAATAACGCAAAAAGCTTCTATCGCACTTCTCCCTTTAATTTAGTTTATGGGAAAGAAGTGGTTCTTCCGACTCACTTAGCAATTCCCTCTTTGTCTTTAGTCCAATACATTGATGAAGTACCCACTTCCTCCTTACAGCTAAGACAAATGGAAATAATTAAATTAGAAGAACAACAAGAACAAGCTAGGAAAACGCATGCTCATCATCAAGCACTAGTAAAATCCTCTTTTGATTCGAACATAATGACCAGAAAAGATTTTCAGATGGGAGATTTAGTTTTAAAGTGGGATAAGGCTCATGAAGAAAAGGGAAAACATACAAAATTTCAAAGGATGTGGCTTGGTCCTTTTCAGATTGTAGAAGTCATAGATCCGTCAACGTTTGTGTTATAGGATTTAGATGGTAGGAGAGATCCTTTGCCTGTTAATGGACAAATTCTCAAGAAATATTTTCCATAGAAGATGATTCTTCTATTTTTGTAGAATACTTGTTTTTCTTTTTCATAATAAAACCAGTTGTGAGTGGTTACATTGGGCATTTACGAAAAAGACACCAATTCTCTTTCAGATTTTTAACTTTTCTCTTGTATAAATAGCAAATCTTTTGGAAAACTGATCTTTATTATTGATAGATATAGTTAAAAAACTTGAGCCTAGATATGATACTAGTTTCAACTTCAAAAAATTTGATGAAAGCAACCTTTAGTGAAGAAATTGTTTTATCTCAGTACAATGAATGGTATCAATAAAAAAATAAAGATTCTCTGTAGAACAGCTATTTCCAAAAACTCTATTATTTTCGTCCAGAGCTATCTTAAGGAAACAATGACTTCCTCCCTGCTAAAGAAATCACAACTTTCAGAGGAATAACCCAAGGATACACTTTATCATGAAGAATGAGAGTTCTCATCACGAGCCGGCTTATCATTATCACATATATTATAACTTGCTGACTTTGCCAATACTGTACACCATAACAGGGCAATGACTTAAGATTGTTGCAATCAAAATACAAGGGGTCTCATCACAAGCTAGCTTGTTCAGCAAAGCTATAAATCAAGTGAATGGCTGTGTCATAATTTGGCTACCAAACCAAGACATTTTTCTTTAAGAATAAAAAGAAAATCAAAGCAATAAGTGTGGACATGGTTTTTCTTTGAAAGTTATAGGCTGCCTTAAGTAGGATACATGATCATTACTGGGTAACAGGTAACCCTGTTGAGGCTATAAATGCCTGCTGGCAGCAGAGGCTCTACCTACAACAAATGAGCATATTTAAAACTGGTTTACAGAGGAAACTTTGTTTTATCTTTACAAGACCAGGTAATGGCTGATGTAAATACAAGGACTAGCCTAAGGAAGAAAATAATCAAAGTAGAAAGAGGTTGAAACAAAATATCATTGACAGTTTAGAGCATAATGTACTTTATCTGTCCACAATAAAGTTTAATTTTCTGAAAAATTTTCTGTTTTGGAAGTTTGAAAAATTCAATATAAAAACAGAGATAACTGGTTCTTCCAAGTGAATTTCCAATTGTTGTGGCCACCAACAACCCCACTCCTTATTTAGTATTAGCAATAACACTAAGTAAGAGGGGACCCTTAGTAAAAAATTCAAAAAATTCAATTAAGGCTCATGTATTTTACTCCTTAAAAACATCGCATCGTACAAAGAATGATAGGACATTTCCTTATGAGTAAAAATGATAAACTGCGAGAATGTGACACAAATCCCATCACATCGCATTCATTAAGAAACGCTCACATTGGAAAACCTTTAAAAATTGCCAATATCCGATATGCGATATCGCATATCGCAATGTCGCATGAAAACACATAACTATTTAACAATTGTAACGATCTGCGATTTTGCGATAGCGCGATACTACGATCCAAGATCTTGCGATAGCGTGATCAAGCAACCTTGCGATAACACGTCATAATGAAATTTGCGGTAATGCGATACTGCGATGCTGCAATACGAATCGCAAAAACATTCCATCGCAGATTTTCCCTGGCTCAATATTCAAGAAAAGCTTTCCGTGAACCAAAAATTGGATACGTGCTTTAATGATAATTAATGAATGATACGCCAGTTGTTAATGAAAGACAGTTTTGTGTTTTTCGAAGAGTTAGTTCACGTCAGATGGCATGTTTTTGTACATCCATAGAGCTTAAATCTTTATTGTCAATTTTTATTATCATTATTCTCTTCTCATGTGTGAAGTGCAGGAACGAAAAAATAGAAGTAACACAAAGCAATGTGCAGGAAGCCATAAAGGAAAAGGGTAAAGCTCCAATTCTCAGAGACAGAGAAGAGATGCCCTCATAAGCGGATACCGCATGCAACAGAGCCGTAGATTCACAAAACACTGCTGAGCTATCCATTACAAATCTTTCATTCACAGCCATGGCTGAATGAGTAGTTGAACAATGCTGATATCAACAGGCGGTTTAATGCTCAAGGTCAGAAGCTCATGAAAGCAGTATTTTTACAAAAGTTTTAAGCTTATACTCGGTGAAGGAAAAGGCGCTAAAGGCGAAAAATGCATAAGAGAAGCCCGGATCAAAGAATGGAGGTGGTTTCTGATGCGTGATTAGTGCCTAGCGCTAATCATGCATCGCTGAGAAAATTTCTCAGAAAGCAAAGCCTCTAACTGCTCAGTCACTTGTAAGCCCAGAAAACGCAAGAAAGCAATGGTAAAGAACAAACTGGAAACGTAAAGTTGAAACAAAAGGCAGAAGCGATTCAAGGGTTAACCAAGTAAAACTTGGATTATTACTGGACATACGAGTAAATCCACATAGCCAAAGGATGACTCTCAAGCATATCATCGATTTTGTTGAAAAGATGGTGCCAACTCTTATCATTTCTGATGCTTAGCCCAACCAAAAGCGGAAGACAGTCAGCCGACTCACTCAGGCAAATAGCGACTGCTCTTAACATTAAGGATCAAATGCAGAAATAGTTAGATATTAGATTTAATTTCTAGAAATAGTTTGCTTAGAAAAAGGGCGGTCATTTAAACCGTATCCTGAATATGTGTAATTAAGTTATTTAGTTAGTAGTATTTAAACCCTTCTCATGCATTTAGAGAAGGGTCCACAAATTTATCAAAAACTTGTCCTCGGAACATGCACTTTTGCACCCTCAGAGGAGGTTTCGGTGAATGAATGGATCAAGATTTGTTGATGTTTGCATTTGATATCTGCTACTGATGTTGCACTTCTATACTCTTAGTGGATGTTAGAGCAAGGAGAGATAAATCATTGTTGCTTGAAGCCTATGAGTGGGACTAGTCATAAATGGTACTTTTATCTCTTGACCATTTCTGCTTATATGTTAAAGGGATATACAATTTTTAGTTGTTTATGTATTATTGCATGAATGCTTGAGTTATCATTTGACACTTTTGTACGGTGATAGCTATTTATTTATGCCTAATGTATGAATAGCTCATTAGGCAATATGTTGTTTACAACTGTTTCGTCTAACTTTTTATGCGAAGTGGTTCATCTTGATTGATTTCCTTTCTTATAATTGCTGAATGATCTTTATTACCAGTTGTTATTTGAAATCGATCGCATAATAGAAGAATTACATCTTGGGTTAGTATAGATTTATATGTGCTGTTTATTAGATTAAAATAGCATAGAATTAGATTAAAGTTTGAATTAGAATATTTTAAATAGGAACTGTTAGATCAGCAACATCAAATTCTACACACACACACTCATAGATTGGGAAACTGGTCCCATTATCACCAGTCGGACCCACTATACCAAACGGATAAGGAGTTGCCAACCAAGGTCCGGACCGGGCGGGTATCCCCCTTGTTGTCGACCCAATTTTTGGGGCTTCAACAGGACTCAAGTACTAGAATCCCCTTCATAAACATATTCCCCCTTCATAAAAACCATTTCCCCTCATCACCCTAAGAAAACCCCTTTTCCTAAGGTTAAAACACCTTTTACCTAGGAAAAATAATACCCCCCCATGTAAATCCCTTTCACACAAAAAACACACAAAAAAAAACATTTTCCTAACTATAAAGCTAAGTGCACAATCACATACACTTTACCCCTTTCACTTAGGAAAAACCCCTGCCATCACATTTCATATTAATTAACTAATTTTATTATATAACACCCTTTTAACCCTTTTCCCGTAAATAATTAAATCCTTATATATAAATATCCCAACCCCTTAGTTTTATATAAAAACTATAGAAATCACCCCCATCATGACATACGTAATTAATCCCGGCAGTTAACCCTGCCCCATTTCCTAATCTTGTCATTAGGCGGCACCCGATCGCTTAACCCATGATTTATCCCTAAACTAATCACAAACCATCGTGATTAAACGCTTGCGCCCCCCCTCAACTCCCATTTATTTCCCCCCTACACAACTCTCCCTCCCAACTACCATTGATCATCCCCCCCCACATCCAATGACGCACAATCAAATCGGCCATGCTCGATGGCTGAATAATAACCAACCGATAAAGAGGTTTTCCTCCCAGCCCCCGATGCTACGTGTTCGAATATGTATGGCATCGGGTGACCCCTCACGAATACCACCCGCACCACAAAAGTGGTGCGATGACCACCTAAAACTACCTCCCCTTCGTCCCGATAAACCACCCATCCGCTATTTAATATGAATTTGCGCCCTTTTTCAAATATTTTCCGATTAAAGATTCAAACCCTGGACACCCGTGTTTTCTCTCCATTTCGCCAGTTTCCCAGTGTGAACCTATGAAACCCTTCAGTGCCTCTATGACGTGGTTTCACCTCTGTTCATCCCTAAAGCACTGCCCTGACCCGTTTTCCAAGCATTCCCATGCGAGGGAGCCATCAAGCGCCCTTCATGCAAAAGAAAGATTTCTTAATTATTATTGATTTTTTCAGGTTAACAAATAAATCAAAGCTTGGATAAATAGTTCTGATACTAGTGAAGGAACTTGTTTACTCCAAGGCTCGACCAAAAAACCTGTTAAAAACACAAATTCAAATGAAGAAGACCAGTTATACATGCACATAAGATGAATATCATTACACAGAGCTGAGAAAAAGACAAGGAATAGAGCAGTGACAGTTCAAAACAAAGTAACCAAACCAGAGATGCAGATGAATAAAACATTCTGAGACTTAATAAAAATCCACTTCTCGGTGCTGATTCACATAAAAAACAAAGGAATTTCCTATTGAAAAACACAATAAAAGTTTAATTGTAACAGTGAAAGGAAGAAATAGAGAAAGGGTAAATAGAGGTCATCAAAGTGAAAGAGTATCAGTAACAGAGAGTGTCAGATGAAAGACAGAAGTGAATAAAGCCTCCAACGTGATAATTCAAACATAAAGAGCATAAAGGGCTACAAAGAAAACCATAATAGCTAGCAACACCACAATAAAAGGGACGACATGAAGCAATTCATTAGCTGCCTTTATCTTCCTGCGAGAAGATATTTCTATTTCCTAGATTAAATCTCAAGTAAGTTTGAGATATTTGTAATAACACCTTAGTATAAATACTTCATAATTTGAAGTATGTATGGTGGATTCTTAGACATTTACTTAGACTGTTTGATTGAAAGACTGTAAAAGCTATTGGAGCATTAACTGAGCCAACAAGCTTGATTGTTGAATAAATACAAGATATTTTAAAGGCTTCATGTGCAGAGCAAAGTGTAGACAAGTATTTTCTCATGTTGATGTTATTTCTTAAATTTTTCATATTTTTGATCTAAATGTGGATGGCATAAGTGGAAGTATTATATCAAAATTTGTTTAATAACACTATGCTATAACAGTTAGGGAAATCTATGTTTTTTACAAATAATCTAAGTTAAGGAATTCTTAATTGCTCCTTAGTTTAGGTTGTTTATTTTAATCTATAGCAAAGGATTCTTAATTTTTGTTTGTTTCCGATTACCCCCCTATTCTTCATTTCAATCCCAGACTAAGAATTCTTAATTTCTCTCTCACCCTAGTTAAAACCTTTTCCATCCCTTTGGCCTAAAGATCTGCACTTTAGTCTACTATCTTCCCCTTTGAACATTCCCTTTAATGAGATGGTATAGTTCTGTTGCCCTTCTTTTGAATCCATATGGCCAATGCTCTAGAGACAACATTCTATCCATCTGTTTCAAGGATTCCACCACCCAATCTTCAATACAAATCAAAACCCCCTTGAACTTTTATAACTAGCCTAATATCCAAACAAACGAAGCTATTTCATATAGAGAGAGCCCTCTCTCAGCATCAGGAAGGCTAGGTCCTAATCTCCAAAAGTGGTTAGTGGTATCCCAGTGATCTCCTTCTTTAACCTTGGGAAATTAATAGGTGATAACAGGCACTAGAACCAAAGGAGACACCCACTCACTATCTGAGATGGGGTGAATGAACCCTATTTCTAACATCTTATGCAGTTCTTCTTTAACTATATCTTTGAGGGATGGGTTCATTCTCCTTTGAGGTTGGTACATTGGCTTGTAGCTTTCATTGATGTAAATGTGGTGAGTACACACTGAAGGGTGCACTCCCTACATTTCCTTATAACTCCAGGCAAAGGCATCTAGATGCTCTTTTAGTATGCCACATAACTCCTTTTCGTAATGTGAAGAGAGAGAGGGATTGATTTTCAATGTTCTATCTAGACCAAATTCTATCATCTTGACATGAGTAGGACTTAAGCCATCTAGCACAAATCATTCAATGGGTTATCTTGATCTTTCTTTACTATATCATTAAGATACATGGTGTTAGGTGGCTGATTTTGGAGGATTTGATCAATCAAGTCATCTTCATCAAGTTTCCCCCCTCCTATAATAGCATATAGGGCACAGATTGGGTAAGATGTGGTAGAGTAGAATTCGTGTTATTCCTCCAATTCCAACCATAAAGGTAATTCATGCTCTAGATATGGTTGAGAAAGAGGGTACAAGACCAATTATTTGGAAAAATGCCCAATTTTAATGGTCATATTCCCAGCCATAGAACTTATGTAAGCATTAGTAGTGGATAAACCATGGCCTTTGAAAGATGAGAGCATAACCATTGAAATTCGTCTTAGGTTTGAGAACTAAGAAGCCAACAGGGTATTCCCATGAATCAATTGAGACCATCACGTCCTCAAAACTCCCTCAGGAGCTATTGTGGATCTATCTGCAAGCTACAAGACTGTTGTGGTATTCCTTAATTATCCTTGGAGATTAATTTTAAGTATAGTCTCTATAGTCATCACATTCATAGAAACCCCAAGATCGATCAAGGTATCTGGGACAATGATACCATCGATGTGCACATCTACCATAGGACTTCCACGATCTAGATACTTCGGAAAAATCACTCGGCCCAACATTAAGTCAGACAATTGTCCAATGACACTAATGGTAGGGTTGTCTTTCTTTCTCCTCGCGGGATGTTTGAATCATTTCTCCTTGATGAACTTGTTATAGGTGGGGACATCCTTGATAGCTTGGACGAGTGGGATTTTAACACACAAGTTTTTTAATTCACCTAGAATTTCAGTCTCTTGTGGGGTGTGATGGCTAGAATGGATTAATATTTTAGGAAAAGGAGGTGGATTGGCTTGGGGAACACTCTCTTTCTTTTCCTCTTCAATCTCTTGATGTGGAGATGGAGGTTTATTATCTATTATAACTCTTCCAAACATGTGGTTTATTTCTTGAATTTCCACAACATAGGTAGGGTAGGATGTCTCTCCACTAGAGACCTGTTGTGCCTATTTGTTGTTCAGGTTCAGATTTCCCTAAACAAACATCTAAGGTTGCTTAGTTGGAGTAGGGTGAAGAATATGTGGTTGATATGGTAGTGGAGGAAGTAAGGATGGAGATTGGTTGTATGGGAGCCTCCACCATTGTGATGGTGTATTCCACTAATGCTATGGGGGAGTATATCACTGAAATGATTGATTGGAAAGTTTGGAATAGTATTGAGGTGAAAAATACATAGGAGAAGGTGTGGACCATGAAGGATGATCAGGAGGAAACCAAGGGGGAACATATGCATTTTGGTTAGGGTTGTAATATGAATAAGGCACCCCTTTCATGCCCAGCTAGTATGGTTGAGTTCCGTGATGCCTCCTTTAATTGATATAACAGATTTTAGTCACACCTTCGGTGTCTTGATACACAACTTCTAATCTAGGCAGAGAAGGGAAGTTGTCTATGGAGTGGTTCTCCTCACAAACCAAGCATATCTCTATAAGGGTCAATGGACATTCATTTCTAGGGTGCCTCCTGGTGCATCTAGCGAAAAAGACAGCTAAGGATCTTTTTTCTTCCTCCTGCCTCCTCTTGATATACATGGCGTCCATTTGCAAAGAAAGGGTATTAAACATTTCACTCTTAAAGTATTCCAACATGTTCCCAATTTTACTTTTGATGGATGAGTTGGAGGAGGATGAACTAGCCAAAGCTCGACTAGCCCTACCCTTCTTTCTGGATGCCCTAGAATGATTTTTAAAAACTTTCTTAATATCATCATACGATAACTAGTAGATGTCCCCTCCCAATAGCATGTTTAGGTTTCTAGGATATCTTCCCTGATCGCTCTAAGAAGGACTATCTTGAGTGATTAAGGATCGAGGATGAAACTGGCCCTTTCGTAGCTAAGTTGGAACCTTTCCTCATAATCTTCAAATGATTCATCATGTCCCAAGGTCATTCTAAATATTTCCTCCTTTGTGTATTTGGACCTACAATATTCCATGTACTTGTTGTTGAAGGCTTGTTGCATTTGAGCCTAAGTAGTGATGTTGTCCCCAGGTAAACCCATGAACCAGCTCAAGGTTTCATCCTTAAGGGTGGATGGGAACAAATTCAACTTCTTTTCCTTAGAGGTATAATCATATGTTCTATAGATGACAACAAACTCAAAGAAAAAGGTATCAGGGTCCTTTGAGGTTAATCCATGGAAGTAAGGAAGGCTAGAGGACCTTATTTTTTTCATCCTAGTATCTCCATTAGTTTCTCTATTTGGAAAAACACCCTCAGTTTTGTTTTAAGATCCATTTCTGTTTTCAATCTGATTTCTATTTTCAACCATGATGTAAGTTGGAGGAATGGTTTCTTCTTCTTCTTCTTTCCGAATAGGCTCTTCAAAGATATTCGGTTGTTCGCTTAATGGGACCTCTAGCTCATATGATCCAAATGGATCCAAGAACACTCTCCAAGTCTTGAAATCTATTAAAAACATGCCAAAGATCAAAAAAATCGCATGCCAAGAGCCCTTAGAATGGCTAAAAAACACTATCATGAGGTAAGAACCAGAGAAAACCGTGAAAAAACAGAGTCTGGGAGGCGTAAACAATGGATGCATAGTAGCTGTCAGATCTAGCCAATTAATGATTTAGATATGATCGGCAATCACAATCGGCACTCACAGACAGGGAATATCGTTGCTTAACATATATTTGTAGTGACGGCGATTGGTGAAATTAATTAGGACCGTCGATCAAGTGCACAGATCGATGACCCATATTACATCGCAGGATTGCTATCGGAGATTACAAAGAACACTTGCAAATGGCCCAGGGCATGAGTGATATGCGATTGTGATTAATCACATAGTGATATCACAACCGGAGAAAACATTATTTACGATCCGATGAACTGGACCCGATAGGTTTATCAGTATTATTTCATAAGATTTGAAATCCGCAGAAAAGCCATTTTTAATGCATTTTCACAGTTTTAGTTTATTAAACAAAATGTGAAGGATGAAGTGCCAATGCGATTAGCCAGACCTAAAAGGGTTCCTTAAGGCTATTATGTATTGTTTCAATTCTGGAGAAAGGCCATTTCTAATGCATTTCACGATTTTAACATATTACAAAAATACGAAGGGGGACCTGGGAGCAGGGCCGTAGCGATTTGCGATAGTGATTAGGGACGGACACGATGGGGGAATAGACCATGTTTAAGGACTTTTGAAGTCTAAAATGAATTTTGTTTTTTCGGAGATTCACAGTTATGAATTCATTTTCCTATGTTAGCAGAAAAACACTGCGTTCGGGATTCTAAAGGATTTCAAGGGCCAAGACACTCTTACATTGCGAATAGGTGGCCACCTCCCCTTTAGGCGTTCTGCAATGATTGTGTAATGCTGGAAGAGGGATTCGAGCGGGCAGAGGCCTGGAAGATAGAAAGCTGAGAAGGAGACACAAACAGGCAGCCCAGATTGGCTCTAAAGCTATAGCAAACAAAAGACAGAGTAGGCAGTTCCGAGATAGAGCTAAGATAGAGATAGAGAGAGATTCAGAGAGTTTGTGTACTCAAAGAAAGCTTGAGAGGTTGAAGCAAACTCTTACTGTTATATCTACTGTGTATTGAGTCTCAAATTGAGCTCATACTATTGTAAAAATTTTGCTTGAATACATAATAGAGAGGCCCCCACTGAAGGTTGGACCAGGAGATGTAGGCTAGGAGCATTGGGTGAACTCCTTATTAAACTTGCTATGTTTTTATGTGTTTGTCTATTATATTCTTTTACTGTTTCATAGTCTATGTATTTCGCAACCTGATTGATCCATTGCATAAGATAACATGTAGGAAAATCCATGAACATGAGTCTGTAATACCTTATTAATTATCTTAGATCTCATTATCAGATCAAATGGTATCAAAGAATTAGGTTTACTAAGGTTAGACAAGCTTGTGCTGGATTGGTGAATGATAACTAGGTCAAAGCTCAAATTAGGAGAAGGAGAAATGGTTGAAGGTAACCTAGAAATTGGTAGAGTCTATCCCAGGAGGGAAATGGAAGAAGAAAATCCCTTGGAATCAGACTCTCAGTTCATTGACAGTTTCATGACCATGAGAGCCATGGTAGAAGAAATGTATCGAGAATTTAAGAAAGGTCGAAGTGAAGATTCTTCAACTTCCAAACAAGACGAAGGAATAGAAGAATCTCTTATAGATGGCCATTCTGAAGGCAAAGGGAAATGAAAAGAGGATCCTCTACCCACACCTCTTGATAGCCCTGAAGATAAAAAGAAGAAAACATCTTTGATTAAATTAGATGCTAAATTTGATTTGCCAATATATGATGGAGAATTAAATGTAGAGAAGCTAGATAATTGGATTAGACATATTGATGTGTATTGCAGGGTGCAGAGCATTGATTCAGATAGGAGTAAAATTCAGTTGGCCAGCCTCTACCATGGAGGAACTGCCTTGGTATGGTGGGAAGGCAGGACACAAGCTGACTTGAAAAAGCATGGTAAAATTCTTTCTGTCTGGAGTGAATTTGTTTCTGCAATTAAAAACCAATTCTATCCACTAGCTTATATGCAACAAGCTATGATGAGTTGGCAAACTCTTCACCAATTAAAGGGGTAAAGTGTACAAAGCTACACGCAAGAATTTAGAAAAAGAGCTTTGATTCTAGGAATATCTTTAGACTAACCTGAAACTTTGTTGAAGTATATAGGTGGTCTACATAGCTATTTAAGGCACACCATTCTCATGTTTAACCTTACTAGCATAGATGAGGTATCTGTCCAGGCCACCCATCTAGAGGCTAGAGGCAAGAATGTGAACCCATAGATTGGGGGATCATCAAAACCCACTGCAAGCAAGAATAAGGAGAAGAGGAAGTAGAAATGGAAAGAGAGGAATACAAAAGTTGTACAGAAGGCCAAACCTTCATGCACTCATTGGAAGAAGGATGGACATGATGATGAACATTATTGGTCTTTGCATCTAGAGCTAAAACCCAAGACGTTCGATGACAAGAAGAAGAAGGTTGCTACTACTATAGAGAAAGATTTGGGGTTAGACTTAGGTGATGAAACAACAATCTCAACCACAGATATAAAAGGTAAAAATTCTGAAGCGGCTGCTAGTAATTCTGCACAAACTATTGATAGTGAAGAAAATGAGAGGAAGAGACATGAGCTTTTTCATATTAGATTTATTTCCAAGCATCAAAATATTGATACTTTGTTTGATAGTGGCTCACAAGTAAAATTATTTTCTAAAGCAATTGTAAAGAAGCTAGGATTACTAATCACACCTCAGAAGAAGCCATATCCATTAGGTTGGGTATGTGATAAAGCAAAGCTACAAGTGACTAGACAACGTAAACTAACGTTTTCTTTTGGGTTAGCATTTGTAAATGAGGTTGAGTTACATATCGTTCCCTTGGACATATGTGGAATTGTTTTAGGAAGTCCTTACTTGTATGATAGAAAAGCCATTTTCTATAGAGCTGAAAATAAGTATCAACTCATTAGAGATGGAATCGAATATATTGTAAGAGCTCATAAACTCAAGAACAATTATACTCTCATAAACTCAGGGTAGATGAAAAGAATTGTAAATTCATGCAAGAAATTTTTACTAATGGTTGTAAAGGAAAAGAAACCTGATAAAACCAATGTATTTGAAGGCTATAATGCTAAATGGAAAGCTGATTTAAAAAACGTTGTTTCAGAATATGATATCCTATTTCAAGAACCTAAAAGTCTTCCACCCAAAAGGGAAATTGTACATGATATTAATTTACAGCAAGATGCTCCATTGCTTAACATCGGAATGTAAATGTTATCCACTTTAGAGAATGTAGAGATCAAGAAGCAAGTACAGGAGCTGCTTGAGAAAGGGTTCATAAGACCAAGTACATCACCATGTGGATCTCCAATCATGTTGGTAAGGAAGAAAGATGGTTTGTGGAGGATGTGCATTGATTACAGAGCACTGAATAAAATAACGATCAAGAATCGTTATCCCCTTCCTCACATTGATTATCTATTGGATTAGCTAAAAGAAGTTGTTTACTTTTCCAAGTTGGACTTCTGTAGTGGTTACCATCAGGTCAAAGTGTTGGCATTATGATTCAAGTGTTGTCCATGATGGCAACTCACTCAGAGGTTGGTACAGGTGCTTAGAGGTTGGTACAGGTGATGGCAACTTAATCAGAGGACAGATCTTAGTACAGCATGCTAAGAAAGTTCATACACGCAGGTTCGTTAAGCCCAAGTCGCGTGTACACGCAGGTTGGCTTCAGTAAAAGACCGTGTATGTGGAAAACTTATCTTTGGTCTGTGGCGGTTATTCCTTGGAAGTTGTGCCTATGGTTTTGGACCTTGGTGTCTCGACGGACGTGTTGATCTCTAGTTTCGAGGTTGATGGTATTGTGTTGCTATCGTTTTGGCCCGTGGTATTGTGAAGGGCCTAAGGCTATATAAGGAGAAGATCATTAGGCAAAGACAAAGAGGTAAAAGAGTGTGTAAGTGATGAAGATCTGAGGAAGTGTGAGATCCAAGTGCTGGTTATGGGTTGGTGATCTGAACCAAGGTTTCACTCATGTGGAGGATGATGAAGGATGGAACGAGATCTCAAGGCTTGGAAAGATTATCTTCATATGGTTTGACTGTGAATAGACTAGATCTATTGACGCATGTTTATTGTTATGATCTGGGTATGTTTTGATGTCTGATATCGCTGCAGAGTTTTAAGGTTGAATTTACAGATCTATACGCGGGTTGTCTTTGGTAAAAGAGCGTATGCACACAGGTTGGGCTCGTCAAAGTAGCGTATACAATGTGAAGAATGAATATGGAGTTGGATCTGGTTGTTGTTATGTTGTCTGTGTTCTTGACAGGGTTTCAGTGATTCAGTATTGGGTGATTCAGAGATTGATGATGCAGGTTGTACTACAATGGTGATTGTTTCATGGATCTAGTATGAAAATGTATGAAACGTGGTCCTGGGAAAATTGTAGGCCGGCACCTACGTACTGGTAAATATATCAGCCAGTACAAGAGCCAAGGGGGTTGTAGCTCCCTTCCAGGAGCAGCTGGAAAACGAGTGAAGGTTGTAGCCTTCTGTAGGGTTGGCACCTACGTACTAGTAAATGGATCGGTTAGTACAAGAACTATGAGGGTTGTAGCCCTCTGCAGGTTGTAGCCTGCGTGCTGGTAAAGGACTGCACCAGTACATTGTAAAAGAAGTTTCTTATTAAAGGAAGATAGAAACAAATTGCAGCAGGTGGTTTTCACCCACATTGGGTTTCCACCTTATATCATGGTGTTCATATGTGTGCCTTATGTGTGATGATCTGTTCTGTTATACTGCACCTGTTTACTGTTAATATGGTTAATAATGTTCTGATGCATTTACTGAAGATAAGCTAACTGAATCATAAGATCTCTGAATATACGCTGGTTGCTTTAGACACAGTCGCGTGTACACGCGATTCACTTAACTGAAGTCGCGTATATGTTTCTGAGCATGAAATTGAAAAAGTTTTATTGATTTGATAATACTGATTCACCCCCCCCTCTCAGTATTATTTCCAACAATTGGTATCGGAGCAGGTCCTTCAGAGAAGCTTGATCGCTTGAAGGAGATTCGTAGAGCAATGGGGAAGAAAGCACGTCAGAAGAAGAAGACAGCTCAAAGGAACAATGACAACCTGCCATTGAGTGGAAGCAAGTACTCAGATCCTGAATCACCTCAGATTGAAGATGGACAAGCAAATGAAGCACCAGATCAAATCATAGATCTACCTAGCAAAAGGGAGAATGCCCTCAAAGAAGAAATCATCATATTAAAAGATCAGTTGGAATGTGAATCCAGAATTCAACAAGTGCTGCTAGCGCTGAATAAAGAGGAAGAGAACGAGATCCTCGAACTAAGGCATCAGTTGGATGAAGGAAGGAAAGCTGAAGAGACCTTTGAAGAAGCAATGTCTGGAAAAAGAAGAACAACATCAAGTTGAGGTAAATATCTTGAAAAGTAAATTAGAAGAAAAGGATAAGCTTTTACGATTTCAAGATAGCTCTAAAGTCTTGGATGATATTCTTAGTAGTCAAAGGTCCCCTGCTATCAAAACTGGACTTGGTTTTCATGAGTCTATTGAAGGTGAATCTGGTTCACAAAGTAAGACAAGAAACTCTAATGCAAAGTCTGAAAGGCTCATCAAGGAGATGAAAGGACAACTCCATCAACAAACAAGGAAAGAGGCTCCCCAAAGAAAATCTTTTACTCCTCCCATGAATAATGTTGAATGTTATGTATGTCATAATCTTGGACATGTTGCAGCCATATGTAGAAGAAGAAGGTTTCAAGACCATCATGCAGAAAAATCATTACATTCAAGGTACTTTAATGGATATTGCTTTTCTTGCAATATGTTTGGCCACAAAGCTGCTGATTGCGATAGGAGGAATATGAAACATGTAAGATGCTATGCATGTAACAAGTTTGGACATAGAGCAAAGGATTGCAGGAAAAAAGCCCATGATAAGAAGAAATCATCAACATGCTTGAAGATATGGAAGAAGAAGGAAGTTCAGTCAGAAAAATATGGCACAGCACAGGGTACTCAGTACAACACAGACATAACAGACTCAGGGGGAGCTGAAGGTGTAAAACTTCAGTGTTCTAATTCTCATACGCAAGTTTCATGAAGTATAGCCACGTATATACGCGAGTTTCACACTGCAAAGTCGCGTATATGTCAGTTTGTGAAAACACAGTAGGGACAGACTCAGAAAAGGGGTCTGATATGATCCGGTCCAGTATATGCTCTATTGGTTAACAGTTACAGTCTACTGAGGATGTCTGGAAATGCTTTAATACTTGCTCAGGGGGAGCATATACTTCAAATAATGCATTGTTGGCATTATGATTAGAAGTTGTTGATAAAGTCTATGAAGCTAAATCTTCCTGTTCGATCAAAGGAATAGTATTGCAGGCTGATGTTTATGGTACAGATCATGATGGCCTTCATAAGTCTTGGTCTAAATATTTCATCACTATGTCATGTATCTCTTTTATGATGTCAAGGTCATGTAACGGCCTATGTTGGTTTCCCCACTATGCCTGGGATGAATGATGTAATGTTCATGTATTATCATGAGTAAACTCTTAATGTATCTCCACATGGTTAGGTGGATGAGTCAATATTGGTATATCCCCACTAGATTGGGTGATGAATGTATGTATTAAGTCTTTTGGTGATAGGAAGGTCTTCTATAATGTATAAGTCTTTGTTCTTCTTGAAGAACATCTTTTGCAGATCTTGCCTACAGTCAAGGGGAGCATGAACAACACAATTCAGCAAGAGCAGGATGGATAGATTGGTACACTTTGGCATACACAAAGGGCGAGCACATTTGGAGATTTCAGCAGGTACTCAGGGGGAGTATGGACAGCAGAAGGTATACCAAAGAAGAGAATATCTTGGTCCGCCCTTTGCCCTTGATGTCAAAGGGGGAGAGTGACTTGGTGTGGTGGTTGCCACCAAGTCCAAAGGGGGAGATTGTTGGCATTATGATTCAAGTGTTGTCCTTGATGGCAACTCACTCAGAGGTTGGTACAGGTGCTCAGAGGTTGGTACAGGTGATGGCAACTTAATCAGAGGACAGATCTTAGTACAGCATGCCAAGAAAGTTCATACACGCAGGTTCGTTAAGCCCAAGTCGCGTGTACACGCAGGTTGGCTTCAGTAAAAGAGCGTGTATGTGGAAAACCTATCTTTGGTCCGTGGCGGTTATTCCTTGGAAGTTGTGCCTATGGTTTTGGACCTTGGTGTCTCGACGGACGTGCTGATCTCTAGTTTCAAGGTTGATGGTATTGTGTTGCTATGGTTTTGGCCCGTGGTATTGTGAAGGGCCTAAGGCTATATAAGGAGAAGATCATTAGGCAAAGACAGAGAGGTAAAAGAGTGTGTAAGTGATGAAGATCTGAGGAAGTGTGAGATCCAAGTGCTAGTTATGGGTTGGTGATCTGAACCAAGGTTTCACTCATGTGGAGGATGATGAAGGATGGAACGAGATCTCAAGGCTTGGAAAGATTATCTTCATATGGTTTGACTGTGAGTAGACTAGATCTATTGACGCATGTTTATTGTTATGATTTGGGTATGTTTTGATGTCTGATATAGCTACAGAGTTTTAAGGTTGAATTTACAGATCTATACGCGGGTTGTCTTTGGTAAAAGAGCGTATGCACGCAGGTTGGGCTCGTCAAAGTAGTGTATACAATGTGAAGAATGAATATGGAGTTGGATCTGGTTGTTGTTATGTTGTCTGTGTTCTTGACAGGGTTTCAGTGATTCAGTATTGGGTGATTTAGAGATTGATGATGCAGGTTGTACTACAATGGTGATTGTTTCATGGATCTAGTATGAAAATGTATGAAACGTGGTCCCGGGAAAATTGTAGGCCGGCACCTACGTACTGGTAAATATATCAGCCAGTACAAGAGCCAAGGGGGTTGTAGCTCCCTTCCAGGAGCAGCTGGAAAACGAGTGAAGGCTGTGGCCTTCTGTAGGGTTGGCACCTACGTACTAGTAAATGGATCGGTTAGTACAAGAACTATGAGGGTTGTAGCCCTCTGCAGGTTGTAGCCTGCGTGCTGGTAAAGGACTGCACCAGTACATTGTAAAAGAAGTTTCTTATTAAAGGAAGATAGAAACAAATTGCAGCAGGTGGTTTTCACCCACATTGGGTTTCCACCTTATATCATGGTGTTCATATGTGTGCCTTATGTGTGATGATATGTTCTGTTATACTGCACCTGTTTACTATTAATATGGTTAATAATGTTCTGGTGCATTTACTGAAGATAAGCTAACTGAATCATAAGATCTCTGAATATATGCTAGTTGCTTTAGACACAGTCGCGTGTACACGCGGATTCACTTAACTGAAGTCGCGTATATGTTTCTGAGCATGAAATTGAAAAAGTTTTATTGATTTGATAATACTGATTCACCCCCCCCTCTCAGTATTATTTCCAACAATTGGTATCGGAGCAGGTCCTTCAGAGAAGCTTGATCGCTTGAAGGAGATTCATAGAGCAATGGGGAAGAAAGCACGTCAGAAGAAGAAGACAGCTCAAAGGAACAATGAAAACCTGCCATTGAGTGGAAGCAAGTACTCAGATCCTGAATCACCTCAGATTGAAGGTGGACAAGCAAATGAAGCACCAGATCAAATCATAGATCTACCTAGCAAAAGGGAGAATGCCCTCAAAGAAGAAATCATCATATTAAAAGATCAGTTGGAATGTGAATCCAGAATTCGACAAATGCTGCTAGCGCTGAATAAAGAGGAAGAGAACGAGATCCTCGAACTAAGGCATTAGTTGGATGAAGGAAGGAAAGCTGAAGAGACCTTTGAAGAAGCAATGTCTGGAAAAAGAAGAACAACATCAAGTTGAGGTAAATATCTTGAAAAGTAAATTAGAAGAAAAGGATAAGCTTTTACGATTTCAAGATAGCTCTAAAGTCTTGGATGATATTCTTAGTAGTCAAAGGTCCCCTGCTATCAAAACTGGACTTGGTTTTCATGAGTCTATTGAAGGTGAATCTGGTTCACAAAGTAAGACAAGAAACTCTAATGCAAAGTCTGAAAGGCTCATCAAGGAGATGAAAGGACAACTCCATCAACAAACAAGGAAAGAGGCTCCCCAAAGAAAATCTTTTACTCCTCCCATGAATAATGTTGAATGTTATGTATGTCATAATCTTGGACATGTTGCAGCCATATGTAGAAGAAGAAGGTTTCAAGACCATCATGCAGAAAAATCATTACATTCAAGGTACTTTAATGGATATTGCTTTTCTTGCAATATGTTTGGCCACAAAGCTGCTGATTGCTATAGGAGGAATATGAAACATGTAAGATGCTATGCATGTAACAAGTTTGGACATAGAGCAAAGGATTGCAGGAACAAAGCCCATGATAAGAAGAAATCATCAACATGCTTGAAGATATGGAAGAAGAAGGAAGTTCAGTCAGAAAAATATGGCACAACACAGGGTACTCAGTACAGCACAGACATAACAGACTCAGGGGGAGCTGAAGGTGTAAAACTTCAGTGTTCTAATTCTCATACGCAAGTTTCATGAAGTATAGCCGCGTATATACGCGAGTTTCACACTGCAAAGTCGCGTATATGTCAGTTTGTGAAAACACAGTAGGGACAGACTCAGAAAAGGGGTCTGATATGATCCGGTCCAGTATATGCTCTATTGGTTAACAGTTACAGTCTGCTGAGGATGTCTGGAAATGTTTTAATACTTGCTCAGGGGGAGCATATACTTCAAATAATGCATTGTTGGCATTATGATTAGAAGTTGTTGATAAAGTCTATGAAGCTAAATCTTCCTGTTCGATCAAAGGAATAGTATTGCAGGCTGATGTTTATGGTACAGATCATGATGGCCTTCATAAGTCTTGGTCTAAATATTTCATCACTATGTCATGTATCTCTTTTATGATGTCAAGGTCATGTAACGGCCTATGTTGGTTTCCCCACTATGCCTGGGATGAATGATGTAATGTTCATGTATTATCATGAGTAAACTCTTAATGTATCTCCACATGGTTAGGTGGATGAGTCAATATTGGTATATCCCCACTAGATTGGGTGATGAATGTATGTATTAAGTCTTTTGGTGATAGGAAGGTCTTCTATAATGTATAAGTCTTTGTTCTTCTTGAAGAACATCTTTTGCAGATCTTGCCTACAGTCAAGGGGAGCATGAACAGCACAATTCAGCAAGAGCAGGATGGATAGATTGGTACACTTTGGCATACACAAAGGGCGAGCACATTTGGAGATTTCAGCAGGTACTCAGGGGGAGTATGGACAGCAGAAGGTATACCAAAGAAGAGAATATCTTGGTCCGCCCTTTGCCCTTGATGTCAAAGGGGGAGAGTGACTTGGTGTGGTGGTTGCCACCAAGTCCAAAGGGGGAGATTGTTGGCATTATGATTCAAGTGTTGTCCTTGATGGCAACTCACTCAGAGGTTGGTACAGGTGCTCAGAGGTTGGTACAGGTGATGGCATACAGGTGATGGCAACTTAATCAGAGGACAGATCTTAGTACAGCATGCCAAGAAAGTTCATACACGCAGGTTCGTTAAGCCCAAGTCGCGTGTACACGCAGGTTGGCTTCAGTAAAAGAGTGTGCATGTGGAAAACTTATCTTTGGTCCGTGGCGGTTATTCCTTGGAAGTTGTGCCTATGGTTTTGGACCTTGGTGTCTCGACGGACGTGCTGATCTCTAGTTTCGAGGTTGATGGTATTGTGTTGCTATGGTTTTGGCCCGTGGTATTGTGAAGGGCCTAAGGCTATATAAGGAGAAGATCATTAGGCAAAGACGGAGAGGTAAAAGAGTGTGTAAGTGATGAAGATCTGAGGAAGTGTGAGATCCAAGTGCTGGTTATGGGTTGGTGATCTGAACCAAGGTTTCACTCATGTGGAGGATGATGAAGGATGGAACGAGATCTCAAGGCTTGGAAAGATTATCTTCATATGGTTTGACTATGAATAGACTAGATCTATTGACGCATGTTTATTGTTATGATCTGGGTATGTTTTGATGTCTGATATAGCTGCAGAGTTTTAAGGTTGAATTTACAGATCTATACGCGGGTTGTCTTTGGTAAAAGAGCGTATACACGGAGGTTGGGCTCGTCAAAGTAGCATATACAATGTGAAGAATGAATATGGAGTTGGATCTGGTTGTTGTTATGTTGTCTGTGTTCTTGACAGGGTTTCAGTGATTCAGTATTGGGTGATTTAGAGATTGATGATGCAGGTTGTACTACAATGGTGATTGTTTCATGGATCCAGTATGAAAATGTATGAAACGTGGTCCCGGGAAAATTGTAGGCCGGCACCTACGTACTGGTAAATATATCAGCCAGTACAAGAGCCAACGGGGTTGTAGCTCCCTTCCAGGAGCAGCTGGAAAACGAGTGAAGGTTGTAGCCTTCTGTAGGGTTGGCACCTACGTACTAGTAAATGGATCGGCTAGTACAAGAACTATGAGGGTTGTAGCCCTCTGCAGGTTGTATCCTACGTGCTGGTAAAGGACTACACCAGTACATTGTAAAAGAAGTTTCTTATTAAAGGAAGATAGAAACAAATTGCAGCAGGTGGTTTTCACCCACATTGGGTTTCCACCTTATATCATGGTGTTCATATGTGTGCCTTATGTGTGATGATCTGTTCTGTTATACTGCACCTGTTTACTGTTAATATGGTTAATAATGTTCTGATGCATTTACTGAAGATAAGCTAACTGAATCATAAGATCTCTGAATATACGCTAGTTGCTTTAGACACAGTCGCGTGTACACGCGGATTCACTTAACTGAAGTCGCGTATATGTTTCTGAGCATGAAATTGAAAATTTTTTATTGATATGATAATACTGATTCACCCCCCCCCCCCCCCCTCTCAGTATTATTTCCAACACAAAGTAGTAAAGCAAGATGCATGGAACACTGCTTTCAAAACAAAGCAAGGGCTGTATGAATGGCTAGTTATGCCTTCTGGCTTAACTAATGCTCCTACCACTTTCATGAGAGCTATGAATGATGTACTCAAGCATTTTATTGATGATTTTGTAATTGTATATTTGGATGACATTCTTGTTTTCAGTAAAACATGGGAAGAACATCTGAAGCATGTAAAGAAGACTCTAGATGTTTTGAAGAAAGAAAATCTCTATGTTAAATTATCAAAATGTGAATTTGGTAAAACATCTTTGAATTATTTGGGTCATATTATAGGTGGCGGTGAATTGAAGATAGATCCCTCTAAGGTTGCAGTCATTGTAAACTAGCCTAAACCCAAATCTTCTACAGAAGTTAGAAGCTTACGAGGAGCATTACAGTATTGGATAAAGTTTATTGCTAGCTTTTCCTTAATTGCAGCTCCCTTACATTCTTTAACAGGAATGAACAAGGTGTGTCAATGGGGAGGAAAATAGTAGAAAGCCTTCGACACCTTGAAAGAAAAAATTAGTACAACACTAGTACTGGCATTGCCAAATCTTCAACAACAATTTGAGATCAAAATCGATGTCAGTGACTATGCCATGGGAGTAGTGTTTATGCAACATGGTAAACCCATATGATACCATTCTGAGACTTTTAATTCCGCAATAGTTAATTATCCTACATATGATAAAGAATTGTATGCATTAGTCTAGAGTGTGAAAAAGTGGAAACATTACTTAATGGGAAAAGAAAAAATTATACATATTGATCATCAACCACTTTAGTATTTGCACTCACAAACTAAATTTCAACAATCAAGACACTATAGGTGGATGGGTTTCCTACAACAGTTTCATTTAGTCATCAGATATAAAAAGGTCATACACAATAAAGTTGTAGATATGTTGTCCAGACCAATCATAAATGCATATGTTATACTTAAGCATAACTCAGTAATGCATGAAAGCTAAATTGAACAATATGCTCAAGATATAGACTTTAAAGATGTATATGCAGCTTTAGGTAATGGCAAAAAGGTAGAAGAATTGGATTACTATGTTAAAGACCAACTCTTGTATCATTTGGGAAAGCTATGCATTCCACAAACTGAAAGAGTCAACATAATTAGGGAAGCACATACTTCTTTGATATCATGTCATTTTGGTGTAAGTAAAACAATTGCATAGCTACAAAGATACTGCTATTGGCCAAGAATGCATGAAACAATTTCTAGATAAGTAAGAGGGTGTACCATGTGTGCTAAAAGTAAGCCCAGCAATAGAAAAGTAGGCCTGTACACTCCACTATCAGTCCCTTGCCATCCTTGGGAAAGTGTTTCCATGGACTTTGTTGGGGGATTGCCAAAATCTAGAAAGGGACATGACTACTTATACGTTATTGTTGACATGTTCAGCAAAATTTGTATTTTAATACCTTGTAGTAAGCATATTATAGCTGAAGAAACAACAAAGTTGTTCTTTCAGCATGTCTAGGTGCATTTTGGGTTACCCACTTCCACAGTATATGATCGAGACTCCTGATTTGTTGGGAAGTTTTGGTCAAGTCTGTTGGAATTGATGGACACCAAACTGAAGAAGAGCACAACCTTTCACCCACAAATAGATGACCAAACAGAGGTAGTCAACAGGACAATGATCTAGTTGCTTAGGGGTTATTACAACAAGCATCTCAAGCTTTGGGATGAACATTTATGTTATGTGCAACATGCTTACAACCATGCTAAACATTCTTATACATAGATATCTCCTTTTAAGACCTGTTTTGGTTTTATACCAAGGTCTCCCTTGAATTTTTTCTTTGAAAAAGACATAGCAGTTGCTGCACATAGTGATGTGGACAAAGCAACCAGGTTCATCAAACAGATCCAAGAAATTGACTAGGCAGTGCAGGAATAGCTGGAAAAGAGCCAAGCCAAATACAAGGCAAGGCATGATAAACACCAGGTGGAGCACAACTTCGAAGTTGGTGATTAAGTATGGCTGTATATCAGCAAGGATAGAATGCAAGGTGAAGGAAAGAAGTTGAAGCTAATAAGCTATGGGTGTTTTAAGGTACTTGAAAAAATTGGTGAGAACGCTTTCTACCTTGATCTGCCAACATACATGCACATTTATTTAGTGGTAAATGCAAAAAATTTAATATTGTTTGAACCTTCATTAATTGAAGATATCAAAAAACAAAGTCAATTTCCTTCTATTGATTATCTGTTGCCTGAATATCTCGATGAGTTGTAAGAAGATACAGTTCTAGACAAGAAGGTGAGAACTATGTGCAAAGAGGATGTTGAGTACCTAAGAATTGGACTCAAAGGTTCAAAACCTAGTAGTTCAAAATGGATAGAGATTGGGCAAGTGAGGCAGCTATATCCTCACTTGAGCGATGTTTGAAAACCAACTTTTGGTAGTCCGAAAGCCTTTTCAATGGGAAGGCGTGATCCAAATGGATCTAAGAACACTCTCTAAGTCTTGAAATCTCTTAAAAACATGGCAAAGATCAAAATAATTGTGTGCGAAGAGCCCTTAGAATGGCTAAAAAACACTATCGTGAGGAAAAAACCATAGAAAACCATGAAAAAGTAGAGTCTAGGAAGTGTAAACAATGCATTCATAGTAGCCGTCAGATATAGCTAATCAACGATCGAGATCTAATCGGCAATTGTAATTAGCACTCGCAAATAGGGGATATCAATGCTTAACATATGTGTGTAGTTATGACGATTGGCGGAGTTAATTAGGACCATCGATCAAGTGCACAGATCAACAGCCCATATTACATCGTAGTATCGCTATCAAAGATTACAAAGAGCACTTGCAAATGGCCAGGGGAATGAGTGATATGTGATTGCGATTAATCACATCATGATATCACAATTATAGAAAACCTTATGTGCATTTCGATGAACTAGACCCAACGGGTTTATCAAAATTATTTCATAAGATTTGAAATCCGTAGAAAAGCCATTTTTAATGCATTTTCGCAGTTTTCATTTATTAAACGAAATGCGAAGGATGGAGCACTGATGCAATTAGCTGGACCCAAAAGGGTTGCTTAAGGCTATTATGTATTGTTTGAAGTCTGGAGAAAGGCCATTTCTAATGAATTTTCGCGATTTTAACATATTTCAAAAATACAAAGGGGGACCTGGGACCAGGGCCGAAGTGACTTGCGATAGTGATTGGGGACAGACCCAATAGGGGAATAGACCATGTTTAAGGACTTTTGAAGTCCGAAATGAATTTTGTTTTGGTAGACTTTCACAGTTATGAATGCATTTTCCTATGTTAGCAGAAAATGACCACGTTTGGGATTCTAAAGGATTTCAAGGGTCGAGGGACTCCTATGTTGCGAATAGGTGGCCACCTCCCCTTTAGGTTTTATGCAATTATTGTGTAATGCTGGAAGAGGGATTCGAGCAGACGAAGGCCTGGAAGACAAAAATCCGAGAAGGAGAAATGACAGGCAGCCCGAATTGGCTTTAAAGCCATAGTGAATAGAAGATAGAGCAGGCAGTGCTAAGATAGAGCTAAGACAGAGACAAAGAGAGGTTCAGAGAGTATGTGTACTCATATAAAGCTTGAGAGGTTCAAGCAAACTCTTATTGTTTTATCTGTTGTGTATTGAGTCTAAAATTTAGTTCATACTGTTGTAAAAACTCTGCTTGAAGACATAATAGAGAGGACCCCACTGAAGGCTAGACCAGGAGATGTAGCCCAGGAGCATTGGGTGAACTCCTTATTAAGCTTGTTGTGTTTTTATGTGTTTTTCTATAATAGTCTTTTACTGCTTGATAGTCTATGTATTTCACAATCTAATCGATCCATTGCATAAGATAACATAGGCAAATCCATGCACATGAGTCTATAATACCTTAATAATTGTCTTAGATCTCATTATTAGATCATCATAACCACTGAATAAGAGGGAAGGTTGTTTGTTTGATGGTGTGGGGGTATTTGGAAATTTTTTTCCCTAAGTTGTCTCTACTCCTAGGAGGCATGCAAGGAATTTGTTTTTTTCTTTTATGGTTTTTTCAGAACTACTTGCAGAATGGAAAGAAAGTAGAAATTGCAACTATTTTCTGTATGGAAGAACTTTAATAATGGAAAGAAATCATAAATTGAAACTATCTATTAAAAACACAATAAAAGGAAAGTCGGAATTTTATCTATTTTCTGAATGTCAAATATAAAAGAAAGCAAAAATCACATCTACCTAGACACCTCCCCGGAAACGATGCTAGAAAGTAATGAATCGCAGTATTGCAGCAAGGATGCTACAACTCCTAGGGTTACCAAATTTACATTATCAACCCGAGGTTCGTACAAACTTGGAGGTAAGAGTGCTATATGCACAACAGATGCAACAATCTACTCTTCTCACTCCTTAACTGGGGCGATATACCACTACGGTTTTTCAAACCAATCTTCTATTAACTAGAAGGAGACTGACTATTGATAGTGAATGTAAAGTTATCTTTAATGTAGAAAATAAATGCTTTCCTATGTTAAGGAAATGAATGTGCTGAATAGAAAGTGCTATGGAAATGACATGAAATCACCTAGCTACGAATTAACACACATTATTTGGAAAAGAGACCTAATTTAACCTTGCATTCTATTAGCTAGTTATATGGACTACATAGGCATGGAAATGATCCTAATATTATTAAGACCGTGTATGTATACATTAGCTAAATATTGCAGAAAAGAGTCAAGTCGATATTTTGAAAGGTAGGAACGTATGGGAAAACTGCTCAAAAATGGCATTGACGGGTATGGAGGTCAACTTGAAGGCCTACCCTAGGCTTTTAGCACTATTTCTGCATAAAATAATTTAAAATAGGTTGCTACATAGTTTCCTATAGTTTCTATAGGATTTCCTATAGTTACTACAAGATGTCCTAGTTTACCACAAGAAACTTAGATGAGAGTTTTAGGAAGGTAGTTAAGGTGAAGGGAAGTGTTGGAAAGGTGTACGATGGTGAAATAACATATGGGGATGGTGCACAATACCCAAGGATCAACCAAAATCTTCAGGATGGTTGGATTTGCTAAAGGTGGTTGTCCACGGTGGCTACAAAGTAGAAATCCAAATTGATGGTTGGTAGCATTTGGAGAGAGGTGGAGAAGACTTAGATGAGGGTGGTGGAATGATTTCTCGCTACATATCAACAATTTCTGCAACAACACATTCATTTGTTCATTTATGCACAACTTTATGTAAATGTGGAAAATATGAGTTGAATTTGAGAAATTGATTTATTGATGGCTAGTAGATCAAATCTATGGAATGGAATACTTTATAATCTACAACAAATTTAAGAAACCAAAATGAAAATTTCTAGTGCTTCTAAGGAATCATAAACAATGACCTACTCAACAAGAAACCCCCATATATGTAACAGTGAAAAGATAACTTTATTTTTGGGGCTTTGATAGTGGGGCCCTAGAACCATGATCCCATGAGGGAGATGAGGATGATGCCACTGTCACAAGATTTTATGAACTCATTTCTTTCAGTACTGTAACACTAATCTACTTCTCCAACTAATAGAAGCAAAACTAAGCACTCATTCAAAGACACGAAAATCAAAGAAAACAACAATAATTTCAAGAGTTAATCTATGATTGTAATCTAAGGGTACATGTACAAAAGTAAGAGGAACCCCTAGTGCTAGGGTTAGGCCCTATCCCAAGATCTTTAACCCTCTAAGTCAACTTTGTGTTGGATCAAAGAAACCCTTTTCATTATCACCAAAAATTTAAAAAATGACATGAGAATAAGAGTCACGATATCTTAAGCTTGAAATTGCCACTTGGCTACAATAGAAAGTCGAATCTTGATGAGGCCCTAGGCCTTCTTATTTATAAAACTTAAGCTACCAATGACATCCTTAAAATTAGGGAGACATGGCTCCCAAACATGAGATTAATTGTCTTCAACTATCACTGGCTTGGCTTCCAATGAACTCGGTGGGTTTGGATGTTTGTAACTCTGAGTTGATGAGATATGGTGGAAGAATATTCGAGTGATTGAGGAGTTAAGATGGGAAACCCAATGTCTTAAAATCCATATTTCTTGTCTACTTCGAGTTTTTGCACTTAAATTAGCAAAAAACTACTCCAAATCCTATAATTAATGCACATTAGCCCACATGACATAGCATCTCAACTTTACCCTTCTCACTAAGAAAAATATAATAAAATATAAAAAGAAATGTGAGAAAAGTTGACCTTAATAAGCTACAAAGTAGCATTAAGGCCCATATAATTTACCTATTGACAAGTCTCATCACATGGGAAAAATTGAAACAATTCATGGACAAATATTATTCCAAATAGTAAATTTGAACATTACAATTTTAAATTCTAATATCAAGTCAAATATTATAAACCTCAAATTAATATTAAATCCTATTATTAATACTAAACACTAAAATTAATAATATAAAGAATAAGATTATTACTATAAACCCTAGGATAAATATTATAAACCCTAACATTATAAACCTTACAATTAATATTATAAACCCTAAGATTAATATAATAAACTTTAAGATTAATATAATAAAGCAGAGGATTAATTTTAAACCTAAGGATTAATATTATAAAACCTAGGTTCACAAACCCTAAGAACATTTCAATGTGACAAATAAATTACATTATAACACAACTTTTGCAACAATGATGGTCAAATTTATTATTGCATTGAGACAATCTTTGTCACAATGCAATGTTGGATATATTTCAGTATCACTTCAATGTCACAATATTAAACCCTTATAATATATATTAAACCCCAAGTTAAAGATATTAAACCCTAAGATTATAAAAGCTAAGCTTAGTATTTTAAGCCCTAGGTTTAAAACCCTAACATTGATATTAAACGTGAAGATTAATATTATAATCGCTAAATTTAGTATTAAACCTTTTGAATAATAGTATAAATCTTAAGATTAATATATTAAACCCCAAGTTCAATATATCAAACACTAATATTGTAAAACTTAAGTTTAATGTGATAAACACTAAGATAAATATTAAACCCGATGATCACTGCGGTTTATAAATGCTATCAATATTTATCAACCACACTTATTAGTTGATTTACCATAATACTAATTTTTACTATAATTCAATATGATGACTATGTTCAGTATAATTGACCATGTAAAATATACTCAACCATAGTTAATGTGTTAATGTAAATGCTATAAACCTAATATAATCAACCAAACATATCGCTTAACATTATGATATTAATCCCTTGGGTTTATAATATATATTTTTTGAGTTTGTAATATCATTAATACCTAGGGTTTATTATATTAATCCATTGTTTTTAATAATCTCTTGTATTTATAATATTAACAATTACTTGTGTTTACTAATCTCTTTTCTTTTTAATATTAATCCCTTGGGTTTATAAACCCAAGGCAATATAAACCAAATCAAATAATATTAAACACAAGGGAATAATATTATAAACCCAAGGTATATAAACCCTAAGATAAATATTATAAACACTAAAATAAACATGTTTGATTTTCATGGTGAGACAATCCTTGTCATAACACAACATTCGACCTTGCTTGACCATGGTTGGCTATGATTGATGATGGTTGAACATGATTGATATAATAAATCTAAGCGAATAATAAACCCAAGGGATTGTTATTATAAGCACAATGGATTAATAATAAAATGTCAATGGATTATCAACCCAAGGTAATGATATTAAACCCAACGGACTAATATTTTAAACCCAAGGTATATAAATCGTAACACAAATTTTAAAAACACTAAAATAAACATGGTTAGCCACTGCTGATTTCATATTGAGACGATCCTTATCACAATGCGACGTTGAGCCATGTTTGATTATGGTTTACAGTTGTTGAACAATATTAAACCCTAGCAATAAACCAATGGATTGATATTATAAACGCAAGGGAATAATAAACACAAGGGATAAAAGTTATAAACCAGTGTATATAAACCCTAATATAAATATTATAAAAGCTAAAATAAACCTAAGGGACTATCAATATTATAATCCCAATAGATTAATAAAACCAAGGGATTAATATTATAAACTTTTTGGATTATTAAAAGCAAGGGATTAATATTATAAACCCTACAATGAAATATTTATTTTTAATCACATTTTAAGCCAATATGTCCGAAATAATTGAAACAATTCAGGGACAAATATTAAACGAAATATGAAATTCTAACATCACAATACTAAATTTTAATATCAATTCAAATATTATAAACCTTATATTAATATTAAATCCTATGATTAATATTAAAAACCATAGTATTAATGTTATAAACCATATAATTATAGGATTATACACCCTATGATTAATCTTAAACCCTAAAATTAATAATATAAAGCGTAATATTATTACTATAAATGCTAGGATAAATATTATAAACCCTATGATTAATATTATAAACCTTAAGATTAATATAGTAAATTTTAATATTAATATAATAGAGCATATGATAAATTTAAAATCTAAGGATTAATATTACAAAACCTAGGTTTACAAACTGTGGGAGTATTGTAATGTGAAAAATCAATTGAAATATAATACAACATTTGTGACAATGATTGTCAAATTTGTTATTGCATTGGGACGATCTTTTTCACGATCCAATGTTTGATATATTTCAGTACCATTCCAATGTCACAATATTAAACCCTATATATATATATATAATATATATATATATATATAAAACCCCAAGTTCAAGATATTAAACCCTAATATTATAGAACCTAAATTTAGTATATTAAGCCCTAGGATTAACAACCTAACATCAATATTAAATGTGAAGATTAATATTACAATCCCTAGGATTAGTTTTAATCTTTGGAATAATATTATAAAACTCAAGATTAATATATTAAACCCCATGTTCAATATATTAAACCCTAATATTTTAAAACTTATGTTTAATATAATAAACCCTAAGATAAATATTAAAGCTGAAGATTAGTGTGGTTGATAAACGGTATCAATATTTATCAACCACACTTATTAATCGATTTACCATAGTACTAATGTTTACTATTATTCAATATGATGCCTATCTTCACTATAAATAACCATGTAAGCTATACTCAACCATAGTTAATGTGTTAATGTAAATACTATAAACCTAATAGAGTCAACCAAACATATAGCTTAACATTATAATATTAATCCCTTGGGGTCTATAATATTTATTTTTGAGTTTGTAATATTATTAATACCTTGAGTTTATAATATTAATCCATTGAGTTTAATAATCTCTAGGATTTATAATATTAATAACTACTTGGGTTTATTAGTCTCTTTTCCTTTTAACATTAATCCCTCGGGTTTACAAACCCAAGGGAATATAAATGGAAGGGAATAATATTTTTTTTTTGCTGAAGCAAGAGTCGTTACTTCTATTCAATAAAACAGGAAATAATTTACATAAAGTACAACCGTCCACAGGCTGCTGTGGACCAAAAAAAAACTAGGCTATTACTGTCAAAGGCATGAACCTCCAACTTTACAAAGAAAACCCCTAAATCCTAAGAAGACAGACAATTCTTGGGCCAAACAGTCAGGAGAACATGTGAAAAAGCCCAATTCCTCCCTCTCGTCCGAACTGCTACACTAGCATCTTTAATTCCTACCGTCCAATCTCTTCGCTCGATCCAACTATAGAGGAATCTATCCCAGTGCAAAGGTGATCATCGCTTAATGACCAGGACCCACCAACAAGCGCAATCCTTCCTGACTGTAGATCTACTCAGCAAAATCCAACGGCGAAGGATAATATCACATGGGCCAAAAGCCCTGAATGTTAGTGCGTGAAGAGGGCAGTATTGGGACCCGCCCCCATGCCATGTGTAGGAAGGTGAGTGGAATCTCTACAAAATCATAAAAACCACTTCTCACTCAAGAGGCATGCGATATACTGAATACCACCAGGGGAGTGGTTTTGCCTCCCTAAAAGGAATATTATGGGCATTTCGTCCTCCGGGAAAGCCAGAAATTTGGCCCTTTGCGCCATCTGCTCTCCACTTGTACATGAACCCACAGATGGTGCCATTTCTACCCTCTGGTTGACCAACCGATAAACTGAGCCATCCGAGCAGCATCCACCATGGTTTTATGAGATTGTAATTTCCAGGGATGTTGAGCCCATAGATGGCCCACATCCAATCCAAGTCCGAACTGTTAGAAAAATAGCCAATCATAAAGAAATCAAGTCAATTAGAACTGGCCTCCATGGCTCTGTATCGAAACACCTTCCTGTCTTTATCCGCCTGATCATGGCAATGTGCCTTTAGTCTGCTCTGAGGTAGCTCTTGCCAACCCATCGAAACCCTACATTCAGTACAGCTCACTCCCTGATTGGCCAGAATATCTACCAGTTTATTGGTCGTTCTGCGCACATGGTTAAAACTTACTGTGTGAAGGCCTTGGAGGTGACTCTAAATTCTTTGGAAAACCTAGATCAGCCTCCAGTGTTTTGAGACTTTTTCCGGTGGCAAGCTAAAACTAATTCTCTTGACTGAATTAATGATTAACTTAGAATCAGCTTCTATGATCACATTTAGGCAATTTTCTTGCTTCAAAAAATCTAAACATTACTCCAGAGCCATTAATTCCGACATGTTATTAATAGGTTTTCCTAAATGGCAATGAAAGATAAAAAGAATACTTCCTTCTTCATCCCTTAAAACCCCTCCAAAGCCAGCAGTTCCTGGGTTGCCTTTTGAAGCCCCATCAATGTTATATTTTGAGAACCCCTGAGGGGAGGATGCCAGAAGTCCTTCTCAATAACCAAATTCACTACATTCCTACCCAGGCCTTGAGGAATGATCCCTTGCATGCCCAGATGACTGAGAATTTTCATTTCTGCTTCTGAAGGTGTATTCTTAGGGGGATTATGCACAGTGGTGCCAACCGTCTCCTTAATCTGTTTTAAGATCTGCTGAAAAAGGCATTGGGAGGGGCTTTTTTCATTCTGAAAGATTCTATTGTTTCTTTCCTTCCAGACATTCCAAATAATGAAGCCTAGCGTAAGAGCCCAAGCAGTGTTCAGAAATTCATAATCTGAAAAGTTACATCTCCAATTCATTAGAGTATTGATGATACTCACTTGGTCCCTCTCAATCTGTTGGAAAATAGATGCAAAAATATGCCACAACCAGGAAGTGAAACTACGATTATTGAGAAGGTGCTCCATTGTTTCCTCTTGGGCTTCACAGAGCTAGCATCTGGAAGGCCCCAGAACACCCCTCTTCGTTATGTTATCCCAAGTCAAATTTTTCCTGTGATAAAGTAGCCACACAAAAAGTTTGATCTTCGTCTAGCCTGGATGCCTTCGGAGGTTCGTCCAAATCGTGTTCAGCCCATGGTAGTCCAGCTCAAGGAGTAAGTGTTTTGCTTCCTTAAGATTAAAGGAACCCTCACTATTGTTGCCCCATCTAAGTTGGTCATGCCCTCCTGTCACTAATATCTTCCTTTGTTCTAACAAATTCATGAGCTCATATTCTTTTTGTTTCAAGGTATTGACATCCCTATAATCCATGTTCCTCCAGGTTCTCCATTTTCCTACACTATTGGTTTGATCCCAAAAATATCTTAGCTTAGATAGCCCTTTGGTTTTTGTCTCATTCTTGAGATCCAAAATTTCCTTTGTTAACAGTATAGGTTCTTGTTGCCATTTATCCTCCCAAAACAAAGCTATATTTCCTTCTCTGATTTCCTAGAAGATATTTTTTGTACTAATCCTCTATTCTCCCAGTCCTTATTCTATATGTGTGAGCCCTTTATACATCCAGACATTCTTATGTGATCATTATTTTGCCAAGAGCTGGCATATTTTTCTTTCTAGATACTAGCCCACTGAGCCTTTGGATATTTGACCCAGCACCACCATAATTTAGCCCCTAAAACCTTGCTAAGGATCTCTAGATCATCCAATCCAAGTCCCTCATGGTTTTTAGGTTTTTATATTTTATCGTAGGCAACCAAGGCCAATTTCTTTCTTTCCTCCCCCTTCCCCAAAATAAAATCTCTTTGAATGGATTTGAATTGTTGCAAGACTCCTTTTGGAGTTGGGAGAGTTGAGAGCATGAAGATTAGGATTGATTGAAGAACAACCTTTGTGAGCATCAACATACCCACTAAGTTTAACGATCTGATGGCCCATTTCCTGATTTTATCCTGCATCTTATTAATCACTGGCTCTCAAATGTTCTTGTGCAAAGGTTTGGTAGTTAGAAGAAATCCCAAATATTTTGATGGGAGGATATCCCTTTGAAAGCCCAGAAGTCTGGAGATTTTCCTCTAAATAGCAATATTAGTAATAAAGAAAAAAATCTTAGATTTGGAGAGATTAACTTCCATACCTGAAGCCATGGAAAAGTCACTCGAGATTTGTTTATACGCAAGAGCTTCTTTGACTGTGGGGATTCCCTGCAGCATGGTATCATCAACAAACTATTGGTGAGTCAAGGCCTGTCCATTGTCAGAAAGTGGAAGACCCTTAATCTTACCTACTTCTTTTTCATGCTTGATAGACCTACCCAATCCTTCCATCATGAGAATGAAGTGAAAGGGAGAGAGTGGGTCTCCCTGCCTGAGCCCTCTTGAAGGAACAAAAGTCTCTGAGGGAGAACCATTAACCAAAATTGAAAAGCTGGAAGAAGTGACCAGGACCATGACTCATCTAACCCAGTTATGATCAAACCCAAAAGCAATAAGAACTTTCCTGATATAGGTCTAGTTCAGATTGTCATAAGCCTTGGCTATGTCCAATTGCATGATCATTTCAGCCCTTCTATTGCTAGTCAGAGAGTGCACCACCTCATGCACTTGAATAATGTTATTGAGTATTTGTCTCCCTTCTACATAACTTTATTGTTCCACAGAAACTAGTGAAGGAAGAAGAGGTTTGAGTTTGTTGGCCACAACCTTGGATATAATAGTATAAACCACATTGTACAAAGCTATGGGTCTAAACCTGTCAGGAGTTTCAGTCAAGTCTTGTTTAGGGATTAAGGAGATAAAGGAGGTATTAAGTGCCTTCAAAATAGTTCTATTCCTCCTGTAATCTTCTACTACATTCATAATATCCTGTTTGACTATATTCGAGCAAGCTTTAAGGAAATCCACATCAAAAACATCAAGACCTGGTGCCTTGCCATTCTGCATTTCTTTGAGAACCTCACTAACCTCATCTTTAGTCGCTGGCCTATTAAGGTTGAATTTCCTCTTTCTGAAATAGTTTCCTTTTCTATACCTCGTAAGTGCTGCACTAGCACCACTTCTATTTCTTCATGAAAATTGAGAAGATTACCTCCCTCGTCCTTGATCGAAGAAATCCTATTATGAGCTCTCTTCTCTATAGTGGATCTATGTAAAAATTTTGTGTTTCGTTCTCCTTCTTTTAGCCATTAAACTCTAGATTTTTGTTTCCAAAATATTTCCTCTTCTTTACATAAATTCTCCCATTCTTGCTGATGTTTGGTGATTTGATCACTTCTGACTTTATCAAAGCCATCTAAGATAAGGGTTTGGTTGAGTTCCTGCATTTTACCTTCAATAACTTCTTTTGCTTCGAAAATATTTCCATACACAATCTTGTTCCAATCTTTAAGTCTCAGCTTGATGTGTTTTAGTATTTTTTGAAGAAGGAAGATTCTTGAGCCTTGAATATTCAAATCTTCTAACCACTAGTTGGCAATGTTGCTGATGAAATCTGGGTGGGAGAGCCATATATTCTCAAATCTAAATGGTCTGTTACTGGGAGTACCAATTCCCTAAACCTCCAGCTGGACCGGCCAGTGGTCTGACCCTCCAAAGGGGAGAACACTTGTTATCATTTCCTTGTCAACGAGCATAAGGTCCTCTGAGATTATGAATATGTCTAATTTTGAGGCAACCTGAGACTCTCCTCCTCTTTTATTGTTCCAAGTATGGAGAGAATTACTCGTTACAATGTCCACTAGCTTCAAGTTATCTATAGAGGTTTGAAAAGCTATAGAATCCTTGCCTAGAATTTTGGTTCCCTCTTTCTTCTGCAAAAGTGATTTGGTCATGTTGAAATCCCCCCCAAGATCCATGGTATTTCTGAATGTCTGTCTCTGAGATCCTCCAGAGAATCTAGAAACCTGAGTTTATCCTCCATTCTCTGGGGGCCATATACATTCGTGACCATGTAGGTTTCCTTATCTCCTACAATCTAAATGACCACTGATAGATAATATCTAGGTGCCTCTGCATCTATTATGCCAATATTTTTGGGGCTCCAGAGAGTGAGTATGCCTCTAGCTGTATTCTCTACTTTGACTTCCAGAAACTCAAATCGATTGAGCCATTTGCTATGAATTTCTTTTATTTTTTGAACAGAAAATTTAGTTTCCTGGATGAATATCACATCTAGAGCTACTTGTTTCATTCTATTACTGAGTAATATTTGTTTTCTTTTGCTACCTAGACCCCTAATATTCCAAGAAGTGAACTTCATTACTAAAGATTTGTAAAGGAGTAACTGGTTAGGTCTTTCGTCTTACCTGAATCTATCATTAGCTTTCCACATTCCATCAAAAGCTCATTCTTCTTTTTCCTTCCTCTTTTGTTTCCTCGGTATCTGGGTGCTAGTCCTGGCGTGGATTTCATAGTTTTCACACCTTCACTGCCTTGCCTTTCGTTGTTTCTTTGCCTCTCCTTCCCTTTGGTCTGATTTTTCCATAAAAACAGCTACTGAACCCTATTAAGCTCCCTTGGAGGTTATGATTCTACCCCTTCCCTGGTTCCTTGTTTCAAGAATCCTTCCAGATATAGGTTTTCTTTATCCAGAATCTCCTGTAGTTCATGATTCTCCATCTCTATCTCACTCTAGGTCATTTCCTGGTCCATCTCCATTTCTTCATCACCCATCATTATTTCTTTCTGTTTATTAGTAACTTGTGTTTGCTCACTGTCCTCTTCCCTCTCCTCCTCCCTTAGACTTCCTTCCTTTGTCTGATTTTTTTTTGTTATTGTTTCTTCTTCTTCGAGTGCTTGGAACCTATTCTAACTCACTTGTTGCCCTTTTATGTGATGTAGCTTTGGTCCCCTCTTTCCTCCTTTTCCTCTATGTACCACTTTGTGAAAGCTTTCAGTATCTTTCACTGTGGTAGCCTTAATCTTGTTCTCTGTTTTACTGAGAGGGAAATCTCTGAATAGGTGCCCATGCTCATGGCATTTGCGACATCTGAAGGGAATATGTTCATAGTCTACTATTTGCACCCATTCTTCATCAAACACTTCCAATATTATCTCATCCGGTAAAGCTCCAGAGAGATCCATATCCACACATATTCTTGCAAAGGAAGTGTATTTTCCCCTTCTAGTGTCCTCAGAAGCTTTGAAAAACTGTCCTAACTTATTTCCTATGGTAGATAAGGAGTCTGTTTTCCAGTAATCAAGAGGTAGAGAGTAGAGTCTTACCCAAACTAGGACTGATGTTAAAGTATCATGCTCTAGGACAAAATTCATAATCCATGGTCGCATATAGAGGCTTGTTGTTGTATAAAAGTAGGGCCCTCCTTCAAATACTCTTTCCTTATCTTCAATATTTGCAAAGACTATTGTGAAAAAACCCTTTGACCCAAGATGTAGATCTATACCTCCCTTTGGTTTCCAGTGGTATTTAATCCATGTTTGTAAAGATTTTTTAGTGGGCCATAAACCCACGAATTTACAAATGATTGCATATGTCTGCATGTGGTCCCTATGCGCTTGCAGAGTAGGATCTTTTAAAACTACTCTGGGAATGATCGCAGCTTTGGGTTTACATGGTCCCTTTTGTGCTTTTTCTTTTGTCCCCCATTCCTTGTCTTCTTCCTCATTTTTCTGAGTAGTAGTATTTTCCCTTGATTTGTTGCCATCTTGCTCCTCTTCACTATGCCTTTTCATTCGTTCTGAAGGACCTTTATCATTTTCCAATGGTTTTTAACCCTTGCTAGCGACATCTTGCTTGTAGGAGGGGGTGGAGCTCCCTCCTTTGCGTCCTTCCATGGCGGACGACCTCTGCAACCACCTTTAACCCTAGCTATTCAACCCAGCTCAACTAAATCTCACCCCGAAAAAAGCCGGAAGGGAATAATATTAAACCCAAGGGACTAGCGTTATAAAACCATGGTATATAAACCCTAACATAACTATTATAAACACTAAGTTAAATATGTTTGATTTTCATGGTGAGACAATCCTTGTCAAAATGTAACATTCAACTATGCTTGACCATGGTTGGATATAATTGATGATGGTTGACCGTGATTGATATAATAAGGGAATAATAAACCCATGATTAATTTTATAAATGCTAAGAATAAAAACCATATGATTAATATAAAACCCTAAAATTAATAATATAAATTGTAAGATCATTACTATAAACACTAGGATAAACATTATAAACCATAAAATTATAAACCCTATGACTAATATTGTAAACCCCAAGATTAATATAATACAATTTAAATTAATATAACAAAGAATATGATTAATTTTAAACCTAAGGAATAATATTATAAAACCTAGGTTTACAAACCCTAATATTATTACAATTTGACGGATTGTCAAATTTATTATTGCATTGAGACAATCTTTGTCACAATACAATATTGGATATATTTCAGTACCATTCAAATGTCACAATATTAAACCCTAAGTTCAATATATTAGACCCTAAGATTATAAAACCTAAGTTTAGTATATCAAGCAATGGGATTAAAACCCTAACATCAATATTAAACATGAAGATTAATATTATAAACCCTAGGATTAATATTAAACCTTTCAAATAATATTATAAATCTTAAGATTAATATATTAAACCCCAAGTTCAATATATTAAACCCTAAGATTGTAAAACTTAAGTTTAATATAGTAAACCCTAAGTTAAATATTAAACCTCAAGATTAGTGTGGTTGATAAACGTTATCAATATTGATCAACCACACTTATTAATTGTTTCACCATGGTACTAATGTTTACTATTATTCATTATGATGCTTATGTTCAATATAATTGACCATGTTAACTATACTCAACCATAGCTAATGTGTTAATGTAAATGTTATAACCTAATACAATCAACCAAGCATATAAGTTAACATTATAATATTAATCCCTTCAGTTTATAGTGTTCATTTCTTGAGTTTATAATATTATTAATACCTTGGGTTTATAATATTAATGCGTTGGATTTATTAATCTCTTGGATTTATAATACTAATAATTGTTTGAGTTCATTAATCCCATAGGTTTATTATTAATAATAGTCTCTTTAGTTGATAATATTAATAATATATTGAATTTATTAATCCTTTCTCTCTGTAATATTAATCTTTAGTGTTTACTAATCCCTTGATTTTATAGTATTTATCTCTTAGATTTGTAATATCTAGCCTAATTAAATAAAAATAAAATTAGTGGATAAACTTAAAAAAAAAAAAACCTATTGAAATTGTTCATTTTCATATATCTTTTCAAATTTAACAAAAAAAATGATTTTTGAACTTTAAATTTATGGTTGAATGAATCCATTTCATACAAATCTTTATGCTAATAATATAGTGATTCACCATTAATTTTTATTTAAATATCATTAAACTCGTGAGTAATTTGAAAGATGAAACCTGAGTCCTTTAAGAACTTATATAGCAAAGAAATCTTCCTTTGAGGAAAATCCTATATATTCATTTGAAATAAATTAAAATTTCCCAACCCAAAACCCAAACATCTTTTTACTGGTTTAACTTACTGGTTTAACTATAAAGATAATGTTATAAAACGATTATTATTAATGTCATTAAACCCAATGTAACACCCTAGATATTACTAGGGTTAGAAATATAAAAAATCTAGTAAATATTAATAAATAAATAATGTTTTAAACATTATCGTAATTATTGTTATAGTTTGTTTTAAATATTTTTATTGTTATTTATAAATGTATTACTATAAAGTATTAATAAGCTTATTTTGTTATAATTTATTAATAAATATTAGTTATATGAATGCGAACATTGTATTGATAAAGATAACATTAAACCTAAAATATTATTATAAATGCTATAAATATAAAAGAAGTAAGAAATATTATTAATAAATAATGTGATAAATAAATAAATAATATAATATTATAAAAAATAATATAAAAATTATAAAAAAAAATTAATTATTTATAATATTATAAATAAAAGTAATACTATAAAGTATTAATAAATGTATTGATGTGATAACTTATTAATAAACATATTAATGTTATAACTTATTAATAAACTACTTAATATAATTAATAAAACGTTAAAAACCATATTAATAAATGACTTAATATAATTAATACAATATTATAAACCATATTAAAAATAATATTAATGTTTCTAACCAATATTATGTTATAAAAAATCTTTTTAAAAGCACTAAATATAATATGCATTATACATAAACCTAGTATACACGCATTAAAGGTAATAGGAATGTGCATTAAACCCAATATAATATTGTATAACATTACATTTATAATATATATTTGATACTGGTATCTATTTATAATATTCTTTATAATTTTCTTTATTATTGATGATAGGGTATTAAGTTTATAATATATTGGATACTGGTTGAGATAGATGAAAGAAAGATAGATATTTTAAGGTAGCATTAATGACACAATAAAAAAATATATACAATAAATTGTGGGGGCCTATATTACATAATCTAAACATCCCTATATGCTATATATCAACTTTATTATATAATATGTGATGCCATGATTTTGTTAGACAATGAACATATCTGTCAAAAACTTAAACCAAATCTCCCATATATAGTTGTGTAAAACTTCTTTTATTTTAATACTCTTTATGCCATGGCTCTCCCATAACAAAATGTTGTGTGATTAAACAAGAAGAAACAACACTACCACTAAATTTATATGGTATGACCTCCTTCAGAAGCCAAAATTTATACACATTCCCAAACTGCATCGCTCTCTATTATGTTATTGAAATTATTTTCAAAACTATGTTCATTTGGTTGTGTATAAAGCTATTCTGTGGAATTTGAATAGACAACTCTTTCAATTTAAAACATTACGAAATAAAATACAAAAACAATAGAAAACGTAGTAACCTATCTATCTATATATATATCCTCCACGCACACAATTGCTCGAATGGGGATAAATAAAACAAAACATGGGTGAGGAAAAATGTGTGATATCATGGTGTCATTAAATAGGGTTCATAAATAATTTTCGTTACAATCCAAGTGGTCATACATTTGTGAATGGAATGCATAAGCTACCACTCATGTAATGCAGTAATGCTTGCCAAATGGTATGCCTGCTTGCGAATTGGCTCACCATGAATTGTTATCATTCTTATACGTTTTAGAATGTCAATCGTTCTAATTTTCAGAATCAATCCATGTTGCAATGTATGTTTCACAACTTTTATTTTAAATTCATTTCTCACTAACTATCAAGAAGAGGAACAATGATTTTTTAATCATGCTTTGTAAAAACTTAATTTAAGTATGGTTTAAAGATATGATTTAGATATGTAAGGAATTTTATCAGTTTTAATTCCATTTATTGATGAAGTGGAGATGACAGGGATATATCAGAATCATTCAATTTATACCATAAAATCAAAAATATTAATTAGCAAAATGATTAAAGTATCTAATTCCAATAGGGGCACACCTATCAGTGTAATTAACCTAAATTTAGATTCATTTTAATATAATTTAATAAACCAATGAGAAATGCTAGGAAGTTTTTTTGTATTTTATTAGAAAATGGAAAAGAGGAGAGTTTTACATAGTTTAGACATTGAAATTAAGATTCACAGGACTCTCACAAGTGGGAAAAGTTTGTGAAGTGTTTCTGATACCTCGACACTTTCAACGTGGCCACACTTGGAGTTGTAAATCTATATTAAAGCTATAATAAGGTGGATACTTACGAATTATTACAAATAGGATTTCATCCACTAGGATAGATCAATAATCAATAATCACTTATGGTGGTTTGAGGATTAGGAGTTAAAACAAGTTAACCTTGTAATGAATGTTGAATGTTATGACCATAAACTAAGAATAAAAACCACAATTAATCATAGTGATTTAAGTAATTATACGTTAATTGTTGGACTCATCACTGAAATTAGTGTAGATCAAACTATTAAGTAATAATTATTATCTATCATTGATTGTGGCGATTGTGAGTATGGGTTGTTCTATCATAAATGGTTAGGACTGTGCTTATTGAAATACATTAAAAACCTATAATCATTCACAATATTTAGGAAAAAAATTTAACGTTAAATTCCCACCATGATATGAAAAACTAAGTTTTCATCCAAGGATGAAGACCAATGGATGGAAGTTCATCATGCATGATGGAAGGCCCTTTTTTTATGAATAGATGGGATTTACTTCACAAAAGTTAAATCAAAAACTCAAAATAATTTTGAAAGTGTTTTTTAAAAGGGATGAGAGGGTAGGGAGAGGATTGTCTTGAACAACCACTATTGCTCCCAGTAAACAAAATAATTGACCGAACCCTCTCATGCAAAAGGAATAACCCTAGATAGAGAGGAGCACAAATGCCACAAAAGGTTGACATTCCATTGATGTAGTAGATATGTACAGTCACCCATCTCTTCCACTAGCTCAATGATTCTCTATCTTCTAGGAAGCTTTTTTATGAACGTTTGTGTCCCAAACGTCTCAGACTATTTTGGGGCTGTAAATGATGTTTTATGGCAATTTAGGGGGGCATGCATTTCTATGCCATGACCTATCCCATTTTGAAAATTATATTCCTTGTATATTTCTTTCCAACAAGCTACTGCATGGCCCAAATGGATTATGTATGTGAAAGTTATGCCCTTGGGAAGTTCATGTGTCAACTAACCACCTTTCAGCCCACAGGTTTTTCAGGACTCCATATTTTAGGTATAGGGTTTTTGACCACTAGGGCTCCTTGTTTATGTTAAAATATCATTCTTTTATGCTCTTGTAATAGCTTTTGTAAATGCATGTTGCTGCCATATCTCTTTATAGACATAACTACCAAAATTCTAGTCAATTTTTGTTATGCGGTGTTTTTCTATTTCATTTATTAATAGAAGTTGGTTTTTTACCAGATTACTATGATTTATGATATATTTATCCATGTTTGTTTCATTTCCTCTCTTTCCTTTCATTTTGTTCATTATACAACCCAATTCATACATTTCTGGAAGATAGATCAATTAGATCATTCACATTATTTAGGGAGGATTTTATAGGAGAGAGAGAATCGCTACCACAACTAGCCAATATTTATCTTCTGAATCTAGATCAATAATTGATATTCATCGATAGTTATTAAGGAAAAATTTGAGATAATTTTTAACTTGTCATGAATGGTCAAGATATCACCTTCAATTTTAAATTAATGGTCCAAAATATATAAAGAAGGATCTCCCCTATGTTTTAAAATATTTCAACTTGTGGTATTGGAATGAAAGGGATCACTACTCCACTAAACTCAAAAATGGTTTCATGTGGAAAAACCTACAATAATAATGATCCTTTTTTGAAAGAAAATGGAAAAAGTTAAGAAAGAAAATAATGAATGAAAGACATGGAATATTCAAAAAAGAAGAGAGATGAAGAGAAAGGACAACATAATAATGACATGGAAGAAACATAGTTTTAACGAATAGGGAGGTCTAGTTACTAGAAAATTACATGTTGATTCTCAACGGGAAACATAAGATATGACATGGAGAATTAGAAACATGTAGGAACCATTGAAGTGACATAATGTTTGATTGGGATCTCATTTGAAAAGAGATGATAATCATAAGAAATTTATGGTAGAGGACAAGAATTTAAAATAATAAATCTCTATGAGATAGTATAATTGATCCTCTAGAGGAAGAAGGAAGACAATGTTAGTGTGGGAAATCGGAATTTTGTGTATGAAAAAATGATGATGTCGACTAAATCAGTGAACAAGGAATATCAAGGAAGGACAATATCCTTTTGAGCATGAATAAGAAGTTAAAGCATTGAATGTTAATTCGGGGAATGAAGAGATAGAATATAATGGGTAGAAGGATGCATATTATAATTTAGAATTGGTAGAAACAATAGGAAGCTTGGAACTTGAAGTTTAGAGCTATCAAGTAAACAATAAGAGGATGATGAGACCATGAGAAAGGAAAAGTGAAAGAAATACTCTATTGATTCAAACATTAAATCAAGTGTAGACATAGACTTATGCTTAGACCAAAATAACTCAAGGATATTCACAACTAGATGGTAAAGATCAAGAAATATTTCAAGTTTTCATGGAACATGATAATGAGTAACAATATAATGAAAATTAAAAGTTATGGAGCATTAATTCTTCAAAAATAAATGAGAAAAATTCCTTAAACTTGGGGATCTATACTAAGTTTCCAACTAACTATTTTGGACCTTTGAAAATCCTAAATATGATACAAACTACTGCATATAAGTTTGCATCGCCTACATGAGTAAATGATAATAATATTTTTCATGTGTCTTTATCAAAAAACCATTTTACTAATTAGGCTTTGATTTAGGTTGAATGAGTAGGAAACTTTTATATATAACTAGTATGCATCTCAAATAATAAGGCAATGATGCTCTAGAATTGAGTTATCGGACGAGAAGATGTTCATAGGAACAACATTGATCTTGAAAAAGGAACCTGTAAACTACAAGATGCAATGCAAGAATCATATCCATGTTTGTTTTAAAAGTTCAGATACTTTAGATAAGTTAAAGGCTCTAAATTTAATATGGTGGATAAAGGGTAAATATTGTGCATTATAAATATTAGTATCACATCAAGAATCACCTTGATAATGGAACAAAATATTAAGGACACGGGGAGGAGGGGTAAGTTGACTTGGATATGAATTTATATATATATATATATATATATATATATATATATATATATATATTTGAAAATAAGTAAAAGAAAGTACATTGAAAATAAATTCAAATCTAATTTACCAACTACAAATAGCGAAGACTAGACGAGAATAGAAAGCATGAGTCAATGAGAGAGAAAGGAAAGGGACTGTAAAGGGTCCTTGACATAATACTAAACTGTATTCATGTTGAGTTATTTCTTACCTACGTTGAGAATTAATATCCATGATAAGATATATGAAGACTTAGTATGAAGCATGTGGTCTCATTTTAAGGGAGGGTTTTATGGGTAGTTATTTATTTATTCTTCTTGTGATTTTGAAACTATATGATTAGGCCGATGGTGCGATTGGCTTGTATGTAATGGTTGTGAGGAAATAAACCTGTATTGACATTGAAATACATAATTCCTAGTGGATTATATTATTTGGCCAATGTATTAAGAACTAGAAGGGAAATGGAATTATGCTAAATACTATTGTGCATTCAAGGAGATCTCATTCCTGGTGTCATGCAAGCTATGGTAGAGCATAAGCTAGTTGAGTGGGGGCGTTGTAGTTTAAATTGTCGAAGGTATAACTACTAGATATTTCCATGTTTATGTGTGAAATTTGTGAGTTGAGTTGCGTGAGAGAGGTTAAAAGTCTTGGCATAGCTAATTTTTCCTTGTAGATTCGGGCATGGTCATTGTAATAGAGTGCCTATGGTTGGGTGGTATTGCCTTTATTTGCACCTATTTGGTAAAAATTTCTTAGAAACTTAAGTAATTCTTTATTGTTTATGAATATGTAGTATATGTGTTTTTTAATTATTATGAGTTAGCTATTCATTTATGGTTTTTTTGTATTTCATGAACTTATTTTATATTTTTGGAATATGATACATTATTGAACTTTTATATCTATATGTAAATAAAGGAATCATTTTCCTCTATTTCGATGTTTGGATGCATCAATAGGTAGTGGGATAAATTCTTTTGAAGTGCTCAAATTGAAATACATATGTGGTTGAGTATCTTACAAAATAGTATATCCTTGGGATTTATTAACTCCTAGTTAAATGGATATTTATCATAAAAATAATATTTTTAATATAAATAGGAATGTGTAGAATTTAGTAGAATTTTTCTACAAATCAGCTAGCTCTGATACCATGTAGAACTTTTTCTATAAATTAGCTAGCTCCGATACCATGTAGAAATTTTGTAGAATTTTTGTACAAATCAGCTAGCTCACTGATATCATGTAGAAATTTCACCACCTGTAGATCAAACTGACATATGCAATGTGCTAAAGCATAATAGTAGATCTACTTCTACAACAAATTTAGTGGAAGCTTAATCGAACATGAGCAACATCAATAAGAACACATATAACTAATATGGAGAAATAAAACACACATAACACAGAAGATATAACAAGGGGAAAGCAGTAGCCTAAAACCCTGTCTCTGTATTATCTTACAAGTGGAAATATGTTTGGATTACAAAAAGCCTTAGCTTGAAACATATCCAGCTCTCAGTACAATCCCTCTATTGCTCATAAAAAGTCAAAGGCTTCTCACAAACCTTCTCCTCTACCCTCCAATCCTCCTATTTCTATGCACAATTTTTCATGGGTCCTCCAGCTGCAACCTGTGTGATTCTCACCTCACACACAACACTGACCTCTGATGTAATTGCACAAACCTGAGGAGATAAATCCTCATCACAGATGAGCTTCCTTTATAGGAAAAATATTCATCCAACTGATAGCACATTGTCCCACATCTGATCTCAACTGGGTCTCTGATAGAACTGACATGCATCAATTATCCATGAGTGAATACATGGTTATCTAAAAATAATAGTTGTCTCATGCATGCAAGCATCAACAAACTATATCTCATTAATTTAACAACTTGTTAAATTAATCTAACTGAACTTGACTAAGTTAAAATAAGTCAATTGATCGTCTCAATATAGAACTCATTTTTAATTCCTCAATCAGTGGAGCAAATCAAGGACACATTCCTCAATTAGTGGAGAAATAATTGCATGTTCTCACAAAGACTTAAAGTTTTCTTTTCCTTAACTAATTAAATCATTGAGAATTAATTAATTAATATTGCAAACTGCTAGTAAGACCAAATTCGAAATTAATTCCAATAGATAGACTAGGGATTGCTATAAATAGGAAAGGACCTAGAAATGCTATTTTTAGAAGATGTTATTTTTAGTAGTTTCGCCTCTCACCCAAGGTGGCCAAACTGTTATTTTTAGAAGTTATATTTTAACAATTCTATTTTTAGCACTTCGTAAATTTAACATTTCTTGTTGCACACTTTTCAACACTCCTCTCAACAAGAAAGGCTTCCTCTGGAACCTGATCCTGTGAATCTAGAATGTTTTGCATGCAACACATCTACCAAGTGCGGTTGCTCCAACAACACTCAGATCAAAAAAACTTCCAAATGACCTCTTTTTTGGGCTAGAAACATACTCTGGTGCTGAAGCTCTACCTGCTGTTGAAAAGTGCTCCCTCTCTGACCTCTACGCTACTGCAACATCTCCATGCATCTCGCACCATTACACCCTTCTCTGTGCTACCCTGCACTGTGCAACACACTTGTGCCTTTCGCATTGCTGCAACCTACATGCTCTGCGCTATCCTGGGATTCCTTGCACTGTAGCTCTCTCTGCCACTCCATCTGCATTTGTCTCTACCCAATCAGTCAGTTCCTGCTACTCCATATCAGGGCTCCCGTAACAAGGTCTCATCTAAGAGGTTGGGTACCTCAAGGATCCTACCCCTCCTCCTTCGGACGATCACTACACATTGCCCCACCTCCTACCTACAGGTATGGCTGCATGTGATCCCTCTGCCCACCTGGCTCGAAGTTTACCCTACTAGAGGTCTCTACATGAGTAGATGTCTCTACTCAATCTCCTCTCAGCTTCTCTAGTTGTGCGTGCTCGAAAACATACTAAAGTTGTTGCACCAATTGTGGCTCCTCCACAATCATCTAAGACTTCTTCTAGAGCTGCATGTTGAGAGGTAATTTACTCTCCCTCTCAACCATCAAGTATCTAACCTTTGCCTTGCTCCTCAAGGCTTTGCATGCATCTTGTACATTAAATGCATACAAGTTCTTGGCTAGCACACCAATCTATTTCCTCTTTCCCGCCATCACAGAATTTTCTAGAAAAAGAGCTGATTTTAAATTAGTGATATCTCTATCATCCGAACTCCCATTCAGCTGATTTCGTTTTCTCTTTTTTTGGGGTATTTTTCCACAAGGAATCAAAATCTGCTATTTGTTTGTGAAAATTTTGTGCGGAAATTTTTCAAATCTACTTTGGAAACTATCGGCCCAAAACTCAAAACTTTGAAATCTCTTCTCAGTATATTGTTCTCTACTTTTATCACCTGTGCTCCTATACCATGTACAAATTTTGTAGAATTTTTCTACAAATCATCTAGTTCATTGATATCATGTAGAAATTTCATAACCTGTAAGTCAAACCGATATATGCAATGTACTAAAGCATAATACTAGATCTACTTCGACAACCAATTTAGCGAAAGCTTAATCAAACATGACAAACATCAATAAGAACACATATAACTAATATGGAGAAATCAAACACACATAACATAGAAGATATAACCAGGGGAAAGAACCAGCCTAAAACCCCATCTCTTTATTATCATACAAGTGGAAATAAGTCCGGATTAATCAAAGCCTTAGCTGGGAACCTATCTAGCTCTCAATACAATCCCTCTGCTGCTCATAGACAGTCAAAGGCTTCTGACAAACCTTCTCCTCTGCCCTCCAAGCCTCCTATTTCTATGCACGGTTTTTCCTGGGTCCTCCAGCTGCAACCTGTGTGATTCTCACCTCACACACAACACTGACTTCTGATCTAATTGCACGAACCTGAAGGAGATAAATCCTCATCATGGATTAGCTTCCTTTATAGGAAAAATATTAATCTAACTGATAGTAGACTGTCCCACATCTGATCTCAACTGGGTCTCTGACAAAACTGGCATGCATCAGTTATCCATGGGTGAATACACAATTATCTGAAAATAATAGTTGTCACATGCATGCAAGCATGAACAAACTATATCACATTAATTTTACAACTTGTTAAATTAATCTAACTGAACTTGACTAAGTTAAGCTAAGTCAACTTATCCTCTCAATACAAAACTCATCCTTAATTCCTCAATCAGTGGAGCAAATCAAGGACACATTCCCCAATCAGTGGAAAAATAATTGCATGTTCTCACAAAGACTTCAAGTTTTCTTTTCCTTAACTAATTAACTCATGGAGAATTAACTAATTAATATTCCAAACTGCTGGTAAGACCAAATTTGAAATTACTTCCTATCAATACACCAGGGATTGCTATAAATAGGAAGGGACCTAGAAATGTTATTTCTAGCAGTTTCACCTCTCACCCAAGGTGGCCAAAATGCTCATTGGCCAATCTTCTATTTTTAGAAGTACTATTTTTAGCAGTTCTATTTTTAGCACTTCCAAAATTTAGCATTTCTTGTTGCACACATTTCAACATAAGGATAATCATCATTTTAATTAAAGTAGTGCCAAGACTATTGAATTGTTCCAAGCATGCTTCTAATTTGTAAATCTAAATGCCAAAAAAAAAAGAAAAAATAATACAAAATTACTATTACATTTAATTTATTTTAACAAATTATAATTTTCACTACTTAGTAATAACATTTTCACAAGAAACCAAAAATTACCTCCATAAACCAATCATTAATGATGATTAATCTTCTTGGAAAAATTCACTTCACATTTAGAAAGCTTTGATGAAATCAGCTAAATAACTCATCTTTCTAAAATATGCCTAAAAAACTCAGCGTAGCCTAAACAGGTGATGATTTCCACCAGAAAATAATTTTTTTTCTAGCACAATTTTGATAATATCTGATGATTTTTTTGGAAATTTAGGTTGTAAATATCGTGTTTTAGAATTTTAGGTGCACCAAGGTCCTTAGATGTGTTGAATCCATTTCCACCACTAAAAAATTAAATCAAACATTCTGAGTTTCATATTTTTTGAAAAAAAGTGGTTGGATTCAGACTAGAAAATCATCGTTCAGGTGAAATCATCATCTACTTAGACAAGTCCAAACATCTTCCATTTATTAAATAAATGTTTATTAAACAAGTTACATCAATAAAAAAAATTGTGTTTATTTTAGAATAGTGCTTCTAGAATTTTAATTTAATTATAAATAATTATGACATGGATGAGAGGGATTCAACCTCCATCCAATATCTATGAAATAATTTTAGTAGTAGTCATAAAAGAGGGCTAAAATAGTTGTGCTCTTTTTTCTTTTCAATTTAGCTAAGAAAATATCGCATACAGAAGTATCATTAAAGTCTTATTACTTAGTGTTCTTTTACTAAAGACAATTATGTACATTTAAATTTATAAATGCTTAATTCATATATTAGTAGCAATTTTCCCTAAAGATGCAAAGATACATCGAAGGAATTGAACATGTCTATGATGTTACTACAAAAATGTTGTACCAAAGGAAATATAACAACACAAAGGGTGGAGGGTGGAAGGGAAAATATATGTTTAGGTTTGCAATAGTCTCACACTTGTGTCGATTCTTGTTTGATAGATGTTGCTCAAACCACTTGGCTAAATCATTTTTTTCCAATCATACCAGTATGTCAAAATGTTATATACATATTATATCCAAGCTCTAACATGCAAGGTAATGAGTAGAAACATTACCATAGGACCATGAAAGGTAATGAGTAGAAACATTAGCACAGGTCTTAGTGGGCAATGACACACAAAAAATGTAATTGCATAGAGGAAGTGACTAAAGGAAACATTTGCTGATAATGAGATTAAATGAAGAAAATATTTCACTCTAATGACCTTCATGTTCCAGAGTTTATTTAATAATTTTACTTATCTCCTTTTAAAATTTTTAAATTAATTTGGAGTCATTAATTCTAGTTTTAAATTTAAATTTATTTTTTTTCTAGCAAATATTTATTAGAATTGCAAATTTATGTGGTGTAGTTTACATAATCTAAGTGTCTAAGTAAACTTTCAAGACATTGTATCCATTTATACATTCAAAAATACAATTTTAAAAATAAAAAGTTACACATGCTATATGCATATATAGAACCAATATAGATCCATTTTCAAGAGGATTAAATCTCTTGAGGTGCATAATTTTTTTAAAGGCCTATCCTAAATACAATTACTCAACTCCGTTTCTCAATCAAATTACTGATGAATTTGTTGACTCTAAAAGAGGTCCCATTTTCTTTCTTTCTCCTCTCTCCAAAAGTAATTACGGTTTCCTTTGCACAACTCATGCTTTTCCCACAATAACGCCCATGTAAGCTAACCATAGTTAAGAAGTATTTAAGTCAAGGATGGTCATTCCTAAATTAAAAAAAATACCCAATAATGTATAAGGTTGAATACAATTTAAGGTGAGACTTTATCATAATTAGTTAAAAGAAAATTGTGTGGGAGTAATCTTAAGAATCGTCAAAGCCAAAATTTCAAACTTAACCAAAATTTAGATATTTGTTGTTATATTAATAAATTGGTTAGGTTATGATCTAGTTGTAAATTGGTTGAAAAAATCAAAATTCCATCCTAGTGCTCAAGATGCATGTCCAGGGCATCCAAGCACTCAGTCCCTGGTACAGAAGTTAAAGTACTTGTGCTTCTTGCTAGGTCTAGGAATAATGTCGCAAGGTCAAATCTCGGGCCAGACAGGCATGAATAAAAGTCATTTTGCATGCAGAACCTGATAGAATATACTATAATGGGTATTGCAAAAACAAAAAAAAATACTACACTGTGTGGAGGGTGTAGCGCCTCTCAAGAGAGATCCTAAATGATCTTGAATAAGAAGACCGCAAAATTTGGATGAGGAAATTAGGTTTTATTTTGTTCCCCAAGAGAGAAGCTCTTTTTAGGTCATACATGTATTGAATATGAGTGGCAAGATAGAAGTCTATGTATCCTAAATATTTTTCTTTTGATTTGCCAATCAAGATGTTGAGCAGTGAAAATTTTAAGAACTACCATAAATTTAAATGTATAATAAATGGGCGAATCCCCATGATACATAGGAAAAATGGGAGGCGATTTTATCACTAATATATATATATATATTGGCGAATCTCTCACAAGATTATATTATCTTGTAAATTCATGGCAAATATTTCACTGAATTATAAAATCTTGTAAGATCTTGGAAAATCTTTCATTGAATAATAAAACAGTGTGAAGTCTTGGCGAATGTTTTGTTAAAGTATGAAACCATATATGATAATAATAAAACATATTCATTAAACTGTAATATACTAACATACATGTTTGAAAAAAGGAAACATAATTTTCACTTCCTACAAACAATGTTGCAAGTTTTAGTGGAAATGTTTGTCATGGTAGGAGAGATTAATGTTTTCTCTACCACTATTGTCAAGCTACCACTTTTGCCAAGCTTTCAAATTTCTTTCTTATTCCATAGACTCCAACTGCAAGATAAAAGAAAAACACATCAAGTCTGCTTACCCCAACACGCCAACAAGTAGCAAGCCCCAACTATATAATATAATGAAGTAGTAGGCATCCCAAAGGCCTGAAAGGGATCTAATGGAAAGAAGTGACCATTGTCAGAAACCTTCCAATCAATATATAAATATATAAATGTAGATTTATTATTATTTTAATTGGAAATCTTCAATTAAATAATAAAATTTAATTATGTCACTCCCAATCTAAATTTCTTATTAGCATAATTCACTACCTTTGTACCATTTTTAACAGTGTTGTAACATGTGGATTAATTTCCTTTTTGGTGCACAATCTCCACCTTTTGGGACAATATGGTGTAGTGACCCAACCCCTAGAGATCATTACGACAAATTAAGAATAGCAGAGAAGATGAAAGGTTGTACAAACCAACATATTTTTCAAACAACTAATCCAAGGTCAGTACTTTAAGTTTTTCATGAACATATCATATTGAGAATGTTTGAAAAATGGTGGGAAATCTCGGCAGCAACTATCTCTCTTCTGCGAGGGTGATGCGGAAAGAGTTAAGATTTCATTGTTTTGAATCTTTTAGATTTCATTGTTTTGAATTTTTTTTTTGTTAAATAAAAAAACCAATATTAATGGAGATATTCGTATTTTTTACTAAATTTTGTGAACTGACTAAATGTAGCTTTAACCATTCACCTTCAGATTTTTTTTACAATATAATTTCCTAAGTCTATTTAATATCTTCATTATCATAAAAGCCAACCTATATCCATCTTAACTCCACATCTCCCACTCTTAGAGGGATGAAATCTATTTATCCCTCCCAACACTTGGTAGACCCGGAATTAAGATGGATCTAAGATGATAGAATTTCCCATTTAAATAGTTTATGCTCACATGAATACCATGGTATTACCATGGGTCAATACCGTGTGCCATATTTATTTTTATTAATACTAATATTAGGGTTAATAATTTGGCCCATGCTATTTGGCCCATAGGCTTCACCTAAATATAACACATTTTTTGAGTGTTTGTAAATATAAGGTGGCTTATGGAGTAAATATAGGAAATGTTTTATTTATTTGCCATAGCTCTAGTTTAATTATATTTTTATTAATTTACCATACCTCTTTTATCAATATGGTATTTGGCCCATAGGATTCAATTAAATAAAACCTCTTTTTTGAGCCTTCTTAAAAAGAAAGAGGGTTATGGACTAAATATAGAAAGAGGTTTTATTTATTTACCATACCTCCACTTTATTTATATTTTTATTTATTTACACACTTGCGTGTTCATAAATATAAGGTGACATATGGAGTAAATATAAAAAAATTGTTTTATTTATTTACCATACCTTTCGTTTATCTATATTTTTATTAATTTACCATAACGCTTTTATAAATATTGTATTTGGCCCATAGGATTCACTTAAATGAAACCTCTTAAATAGAAAGAGGGTTAAGGTTTTATTTATTTACCATATCTCCACTGTATTTATATTTATATTTATAACTATCACAAAAACATTTTCCTGAAAATGAGGGAAAATGGAATATTGTAACTCTTAATTTCAAGGGCTAAATTTACTTTCTCTACCCCCTCCCTTAAAATAAGGTGGGCTAACCTCCATACCTAATTTTTTTATAAAATAAATTTGAGGCTATTTGTAACAATGTACTATGATACACAATATTCGCCCACTAAAAATATGAAACCCCATAATTTAGCCTAAGGATGAAAATTCGCCCCTAAAATTTTCCATGATGTTGAGTACAAAATTTATCTCAAGATGTTCATTTTTCTCATTTCGACGAGACTTGTTGAGATTTGGACCTAGAGGAAAACATAGACAAAATATGACATTCATTATTTTTGATAGGCTTATTAGCGTTGGCATACATAGACAAAACATAAGAGAAACATGAATAGGAGGCAACATATTAAGGAAGCAGGTTGGGAGGAATGATAAGAGGAGCAGCAAAGTAGCCCACATGTTCATGCATGTGAAAATCAATATGCTCCACCCTCACTTCCAGGCTATGGAGGTGGTCATTGGTGCGTCGATGCTGGTGCCAAAGACTGTTGATTTCATTATAATTTCGTTCTAACTATCCTGGATTCCATTCAGGTAGGTTGCCAACCCGTTAAGACCCTCATATCTATACTCCCTCAAAATATCCATGCTCAGGAGGACTTTGCGCACATGGGGCGCAATGGAGTCAAGGGTGGCTAGAGTAATCACATGGCCTGGGGAATGGGCTGGAGAGATAGAAGTTGCCTCATATGCTTCCCGACTCTCAGATGTGTTAGTGGGCGACTAATTTCATGGGTTCGGCTACTCAACATGGTGGCGATTTCCTTCCCCAAGTGAAGGAATTCCATTTGACATGGCATGATGTTGAGCTGAGGCTTCTAGAGGAAGGGAGAGGATGGAAAATAGGAATCACAAGAACCATTTATCACCCAATGATCAAACCTGCAGAAAAACCATTGTGAAGATATATAACACCATGCAATACAACCAAACACAAAAATCCTTGTGGATGACATAGGATTGAAATCCCAGTGTGCGCCTAAGCATTGTGCTTTCCTCCACACCCAAAAATAGCTGATAAAAACACCCCACCCCCTCCACAGAAAGAATTCCCACCATCGGTCTAACATGATGCTCTTAGACTCACCTTAATGACTACCAGGGGCACAAAATGACTATGCACCACCCCTTCTATTTTAGTGACAAAGGAGTAGCACTCAACAAGCCCGTGGCCTGAGATGAACCCAATTTTGTAGCTGGGCACTCCAACACTTGAAATGTGAATTGAAGGGGGGTAAAAACTAGATTACCTTGAGGACTAGGGGCCTCCTCCATCATCGAGACAAACTCTTCATCCCTCAAGTAGAGGTTCCAGATGGGAAGACAAAGAGACTCAACATTATCGCTCGTTCCAGGAATATCCCATGGACAGTGGCTAGCCTTAGTGTTGTGCCACCCTCGGATATCCCATACAATTGTCACTTTGACCACCCACTACCTTGACTTCGGCAGGGCGTTCGAACACTGAGTATCACTACCCTCTGAAACCTCCCAATTCATTCCCTAAAATATAAAACTCTAGAATTTACCTCTGTGCCCTGGGTAATTATCAACAATATGTGCAACTAGGGTGTTCGTCTGGGAAATTAGAGCATACTTGAATCTTCATGGAAGATTAGGGGAGCATGTGGAGGACTGACAAGCTTTGTACTCAAGCCACTTTCCATGTGGTGATTTAGATGTACACCCCCATCGGGGAATTTATCCTTAGTATTTCATTTAACAGAAACTGTCAATGTATTTTTCATTCCATCTGGGAGTGAAACTATCAATATAATTTGCAATTATATTTAGGATTTTGCATGCTGGCATGTCTGATAAATATGAAATAACAGAATACATAGAGGAACTGTCAGTCATGTAGGCTCATGTTACCATATTTATTTTTTATCTTTTCTAAATTAATAATTTCACCTGCTTGAACTAATAGGCAACCCTCAACAAACGGGGAATAACTAGATTAAAATATACCGATGGGCTTAAGTCAATGATCTTTGGCGTGGTTATAGACTATGAATTAGCTAATGGATACATACATGGAATTATGATAAATGATAAATTTATATCCCTTTTAATGTTAGTTATAAGCAATTGAGAAAGATACGCATTTAGAAATGTTTTTATTTAAAATATATAAATAATTAACGATAATTTTAGTTTTTTTTTTAAATTTAATTTGATAAATGAATGAGAAATCTTAAGAAGATTATTGGTATTTTATTAGTAAATGGGAAAGCTTAGAAGTCTCTAACATGGCTTAAACACTCGAAGAAATATTAAGAGGAATCTAACCACTATGAAAAGTTAGAACATTGATGTGACCATGCTTGGAGTTGTAAATCTATGTAATAATGGAAATTAAAATAGTGTCGTGAATTGCTTACAGACTTTAAGATTTATATTGGCAATAAGAAATTGTAGTTAAGAATTATGTTCAATGATTAATTTGGAGATGGTTGTTAGAGATATGTTGTTAATATGGGTATTTTTGGCTATGAAATTAATAATTGGAATTTACCTCGTTTAAGAATATTTTTTGAAAAATTATACGAATTCTAGCTACAAAATTGGTATGGATGTAAACACAAATTACAACCGCTACTAAATTATCGTATGGCCCCACTACAAGATCATAGTCACCTAATTATGAGATTATCATCTCACCGTATTAGTGGATAATGACCTTATCCGAAAAATAGATGATGACCCCAAAAAATCAATACCTTCCACAAAGGTGACATGGTGGACATGATGGAGCATCATTCATGTCAATTAGAGTATTTATTTTTTTGTTTGGGGAATCATTTGAGCTAAAGGTGGAAAATACAGCTATGTAGACTCTTACGTGTGGTCGGATTAGGCAGTTTACATCCCAACCCCTTGCATTTAATCAGTCTTGTGGTATCCCAGAACGAACCCCCTAAAAAGCTATGTGATAAATATAGTTAGCATGCCATCTCAAGACAAACTTTGCATACATTTTCTTCTAATTGTATAATATGATTTCCCTACTATTATGAGGTGAGTCGAGTCGTAAAAAACCATGAACCGTATATCCATTTAATTATCAACAAATTGTTAATATATGTATCACTCAATAGTGCATGTGATTTCAATAATATGACGGTCTATTAAAAGGGAGAGTACATTTTCTTACTAAAATTTATTTCCTTTTATTGCATCATGATCCAATTTATCTAAATATACACATATCTCCCACTCTATATTGAAGGTTATCTTGTGTAATGGCACATTTATTTATGTAATATTATTAATTATTGAATCTATTATCGAGAAGGGAAAGTATTGAATTGGGTATATGATTATAAAAATATCTCTCAAATTTCGAAGGTTAGCCATGTCTACTAGCATTTTAATTTTATGGTAAATTCATGATGGAGCATTAGCACCACGGACGTTTATATTAAAAATTTTAGAGTTTGTACTAAAGTTTATATCAAAATATCATAAGTTTGGAATATGAAGATTTGGATCTTTTCTTTCATTTTAAAACCAATGCCATGAAATATTTAAAATGAATAAGTATATATAAATATAAATTATATGTAATCGATAAAGAAAGACGACAATGCCTCATATTTGGAATTGATTGCTACACAAATTTACAATTTCCTAAACTCAAGCCCAGTTTGTCCAATGAATTTGTAATCTATGAGCTTCAAAAAGTCTCCTCTCAAAAGTGTGATTATGTTTTTGTATTAACCAGGGGAAAAAATAAAATCATTATCACAATGAGGAAAATGTTATTTTATCTCGAGATAGAAGGAAAGCATACACATTCCTATTATACAAACTAATTATGCTTTAAGAAAACGCACATTTTCGTTATTGAATTATAATGCATTTGTGTTACTTTGACCTAGTATACATTACAATTGAGGTTCTAGGCTTGGACCTCCTCAAACCAAGTATGTGCAAGTATGTTCATATTGTATATTTTCATAACACGAGTGGATTTTTTAGATATTGGATTGAATATAAAAGGTCCACCAACTTCAAAGACCCACCATAATCTAAGGGTTTTATCTATGATTATGTCAAGTTATGGAGTTATATGTTTATTTATATGAATGATAAGTTCTATAATATTTTATATGACTTAGATCATATGTTTTGCATCTATAGATATCACTATCACAAGATCAATGTAACTCTAAGGAAAAAAAAGGACAAGTTTCTTTGAGATTTGTTATTCGAGACAAGGCCATTATTAATATATAACATTATTAAGTTTAGAAATTGATGTAAAACCATTTTGATAAGGGAAAAACCTATCGTTTATAAAAATAACTTATTTACTTAAAAAAGTATAATACTACAATGCTTTATAAATATTTTTTTTTTCTCGGTAAAAGACTAAACTATTATATTATGTACAGAGTCAAAAATACATCATGGTGAGAAAAGAGAGAATCAAGCTGTGGGTATGTCACCCGAGAGCAATTGAGGCATCCAAAAAACTAGCCCACGCAGGGGCGCCAGACACAAAAGCCAAACTTCCATAAGAGCACGCCCTCGCAGGGGCACCAACCTTTTCATCCCACGCAGGGGAGACCGACCTTACCCAAATCATTAACACAAAATTCAGGAACAGGGACATTAAACCAGGCACGAAAGAGACCAGAAGCATTGTTACTTTAACTGAATCAAAAAAGAAACAGCAGAAGACACCAGAAGACCAAACAAAAAGCCATATGAACCTTGTGCGCGGGCATCATCAGTCGTCCATTTGCACTTCCTCTACCCGACACCAGCCATAGGCTTCTCTCTCAGCAGCAGTGGGAAAGGTGTCTTCCTCCTCGCCAGTTCCCGCCCTCTGTTCTTGCTTGCGTTGCATTGCGTTTTCCGGATCTGAGGCCGCACCTTTAACCTCCTGCTCCTTATCAGTTTCAGGGGCCTCTGCTTCATGCTTCTGATTGTCAGTCGTCCTCTGCCCCTGTTCATCCAGGGCATCCTCATCTTCCCGAGCATTTTCTATGAACAAGACTGAGACATGCACGCTGATCCACGGATTGTTCATGGCACTGCTGAAATTGAAGATATCCGAACCAAAGGCAGGCAAGGCATTCATGCTCGAAGCCCCTGCATCCATGAATTGGCTGGAATGGAGGGGGTTAGCGCCAGTAGAGCGAGCAATGTTGCAGTGGCAGCAATGGACAACCTTGTCCGCTTCATGACTGCGTGAGATTCCCCCTCTGGAAGTGCCTCGGCGGCTAAGCAGACGCTGTGGAGGTCTCACCATTCTCGTAGGAGGCAAGGGAAAGAAATTCCGATAGACCACGGGGTAGTCGAGACCCCCTGCAACCAACGCCGACTGAGGGATGAACCAGATAGACGGAGAAGATATCCCGACAGAGACGAAGAGGCCAGGCAACTGCATTACCACCAACATTCTCTGATCCCATACAACGATATCCCTTATGACTTCACCGGCCCCGCGTTGGAGCTCCCCCGCCTTAATTGCTGTCGTCGCCTGAGCCAAATTACCTCGCGGAGCATTAACTATCCCCTGCCATTCCACCTTATACCATCTGCGATCGATAGCTGTATTATCTACGACTGCGACGTGATGGCCACGAGCCGACATGTGGCCATCCCCCATCGCCTGTCCCATCTCCATTAGCACCCGCATCCGGGGGAGCTGCGTCTTTCTCGACCAGTCGAGAGCATTCTTGAGCCTTGTCATGTGTTAAAATAGTGTTCAGCTGCCCTGTGATTAGAGAGTGGTCAGTCTCCACTCCTACATTGGCCATGAAGTCTGCAAGCCTGTTGCCCTCCTGTCTTGTGTGCGTGAAGGTGATTGCTCTATTGTTATGGAGCTCATGTTCTATGGCTTCCAGTCTTGCTTCAAGCCTCCAGCTGGTGGCTATTTTCCTAGCCTGAGATCCATTAAGGATTTTTTTGGCCATGTTTATGAGGATCTGAGAATCTCCTTCCACCTCCAGGGGGTGAAAGTTGTGTCCCCCAGCAAGTAGTAGTCCCCGCCATAGGCCCTCTAGCTCAACTGAGTTGTTGGTGTCCCATCCAATGTTTCCGAAATACAGCATCATGGGAACACCTTCATGATTTCTTATTATTCCTCCAAAGCCTGCGAGACCGGGGTTCCCTTTTGAGGCACCATCAAAGTTGAGTTTGAATGTATACTTTGGTGGGGGCTTCCATGTATTCTGATTTTTATTGCTGGTTTTAGAGTGGTCCAGCTTGTGAGAGCCTTGAGTGTGATGAATTTGCTAGTTGTCCATAATGGTTTTTTTGTTGGCTAGCGTAGGCTAGTCCTCCTCCTTCCAGGGTTTTAGCATAAGAGTCTCTTGAAGATTTCTGTAGAGCAGGTTCCAAATGCTATCTATCGAGGAGCACTGATTTTTAAAAATACGCTTGTTTCGCTCCTTCCATATGCTCCACAAAACTAGCCCTGGAACTAGTCTCCAAAGATGATTGAGGATTTCACTCTTGTAAGGGTCCTGTTGCCACTGACGTATAGAATTCGTGATTTCATTCTCAAGTCTACATCTTCTTTGACACCGAAAGCTCGCCTTTTCCCAAAGTTGATTTGCCAGGGGGCAAGAGTCCAACAGATGTTGGAGAGTTTCCTCATGGGCACTGCAGTTGAAACAGATGGAGGGGCCATGAAAGTTTCTTCTTCTAAGCTTGTCCCAGGTTAGAATTCTCTGATGTCCCACCAACCAGAGAAAGTAACAGATTTTGGGCTAGGAGCCCGAACTCCATATTTTACTCCAGATTGGGTCCTGGGGAACGGAGTCATTGCAAATGATTTTGTAGGCCTCAGACGTGGTGAAAGCTCCTTTCGGTTGGTATCCCCACCTTAGAATGTCTCTACTCTCGTCTCACCTAATTTTCCTTTTGCTGAGTTCCCTTTCCAGCTCTATGGAAGTTTGGAGATCTTCATTTGTGAGTACATGGTTACCCGGTTTCCAAATCCTAAAGCCCTTCTTAGATTCCTGAGCCCAGTACCGCCTAATCTTAGCTTGCTGTGTCTCCTCCTCAATGGTGTCCGGTGGCAGGTTCAGAACATTGCTAAGAATAGGCATTTGGTTCCAGGCGTCTGTCCAAAATCTAGTGGTGTGACCGTTTCTTACCTCCCAGAAATTGTGCTGCTGAATCATTTGATAGTGTTCTTTGGCTGCATTCCAAATTAGTGATCCTTTATCATTGGGCTTTAATCTGATGAGTTCTTCCTGGGGTCGATGATTGGCATACTTTGCCGTCCATAATGTGACCCAGGGTTTACCTGCACTGGTGAGCCATTGCCACCATATTTTGGCTCCCATGATGGCATTGCTGTGCTCGCGATCTCTTACACCAATGCCTCCTTTTGCTTTTGGTTTGCATACAGTGCTCCACTTTACCAGTACCCATTTGCGATTAGTTGCATTGCAGCCCCAGAGGAAGCCTCTCTGAATATTCCTTAGTCTTTTTAGGACCTACTTTGGTGCAGCCAAGATGGAAAATAAGTACAGCGGCATTGCTTGTAGAGCGGCCTTTATGAGCACTGCACAGTTGACTAAGTTCAAAGCGCTGTGCGTCTACTGGTTGAGATAGGATTCAAGCTTTTCAATAAGGTTGCGCCATGAGGAGTGCTTGATGGCTGAGACAGTAAGGGGGGCCCCAAGGTATTTGGAGGGAAGGGTGGCAATAGGGAACCCCAAAATGCGGACCATAGCAGACTTGACAAAATGATTTATAAATATTTAATAATATATTAGAATTAAATTATATTTGATATCATAATTTTCCACCCTACCCTTTTTAATAATACAAAAACTTAACAAAAATTAATATTTAAAAAAATTAATCTTATTAACATTAAAAATTAACATCAATCTACTTTATTTTAGATATATTTCATTTAATAGTTGAAATAACTTGCTAAGTTGCTGTAATTAAAACATATTATTTTTATATCTTTAACATGTTCAATAATAATACATTATAATATCTCATAATAGTTGGATAAAATAAAATCTAATATTTCTTTTTTTTTTGTTTTCGTAGAACATGTGGAAAAGACAAAACATCACATCTACATTGAAGAGGCGAGGGTCATTGCACATATTGATCATTTTCATCACCATAAGTTTAGGGAGACCATCGAACTTGAAAAGAGGCCAATCAGTCTGAATAGACATGATTGTTGGAGTATTCGCAAGTGTTGGATCCCTACCTTGTATTCTTAAGTTTTTATAATATTTAACTAATTTTTTATTTTATTTATTTATTTTAATCTAATTGCTAGTATTCCTTTATTTATTATTTATTTATATTTTTTACCATATTAATTTTTTTTTGGATTTACATAATAAAATTGAGTTAATTCATTATTTTGATTTATATTTGATTGATTCATTTTATTATTACTATTTTTAGTCTTATTGTTTAGAATAGTTAAATTTGACCACATTATTATTATTATTTTGTTTCTTTATTTAATTATTATTTTATTTTTATTTTTTTCATTTTCTTATTACTATTTTTGCAGTTTTATTGTTTTGAATAATTAAGTTTGACCTTATTAGTACTGACCTTAGATTTGATTAAAATAATAATAATAGAATAAATATAATTCTTTATTTACGACTAATTTCCATCTATTACTTGATTGTAATTAAAAAATTGTTTATTAATTAATGAAAATTCTTTCGTCAAAATTAGTTGTTATATTCTAATGGCTAGGAAACATCTCCCTTCATCTATTTAATCTAATGCCATGATCTAGTTCTTCATCTAGTCCAAAACATGAACCAGACTAGATGGTTCGAAACACATTGACTTAAAGTTTCTTTATGTGATTTTTACTCAAAGATCTCTCAACATTCATAATATGGATCACAGAAGTATAAGTTCAAAGAAAAACTTAATTTTATTATTAGATTAGAAATAATGAGATGAAAAATCATAGAAATAACTTCAACCTATGACTATGCAAGCTAAGTTCTTTATAACGCTCTTTCCAATATAACCATGTTTTTGCACTTTTCTTCTTACATGGAAGGTGTGCTTCTCTATGCTTGTATCATTAAAGGATTGTCACTTCACCTTATATTTGATGAGAGGGGATTTTTAAAATTACATAGTAGTGTTGTATGTGATCCAGGTAGCTCTATACGCTGTCAAAATTTAGTAGTGGCTTCAAAATAGATCAAGAATCAAAGTTGTCAGATTGAAGTCGAATCATGACCAGATCATAGTGCACGTCATCCTAATTCCAATGGTGCAAATGAAACTCAAAATCGAGTTCGCATGGTCAAGTTATAGTGGATAAAATCTCATGTCAAAGTTGGCCAAGTGGCAATCTTAAAGAGGTAGTGAATTGGCAGAGATCTAGTGCACGAAATCCTGCTACCAGAATGGTTGAATTTGTCGAACCATTAATTTTTCAAGTGACAGTTATTTTTGGAAAATTGAAAAAACAACTATATGGTTTATAAAAACAAAAAAAGTAATATATTAATAGGGGTGGCAGGTTGCCACCCTCTCCACCCAGAAGTCACATTGTTATATTAAAAAAAATTGATATGGTTTGGGGTTGCGGGTGACCCTGACCCTACCCAACGACTATATGTCATAATCAAAATACAATGACACACACCATATATATTACTAGTGTGCAACTGGTGGAAGTTGAACTCGCCCGGCCCATGTGGGCCAACCCACGATGGGTGGCCATGTAACCCAAAGGAAACAACAAATGTGCATAACTGTGAAGCTCCTATTGTTTGACCGCATTAAACCATATGCTATAAATAAACACTAAAACATAATCATTATATGGTATTGATCGCCGATGGTTTCAAAATGTGGCATGGTTACAACAAGACTCCAAAGAAGACACAGACCACCACCAAAAATGTTGTCATAATTAAAAAATAAAATGTGTCAAAACAATCTTAACCACCATATATTTTGGGTACCATCGGGGTTGCAACCCCTGATGTGCCCGCAACCAATGAAGTGTCATACCAACTGAACAATGACTAGTTCCTTGACAAGTCCACCTATTGAATTCTAACTAAACCCAACTTTTCATTCAACTGGCCGGTGGTAGTGGTAAGCAGAGCTAAACCTTGAGTGGCTTGGGCAATGGAACCATGAAAAAGGGAATATACCAAGATGCTAAAAGGATTCCCTTAGAGGGCCAGAGGTGCCTGTATCAAAATATGACAAGCTTATATTCATTTTTGTATGCTTTCATGTAAGGATTCTAATCGTACAATATGTTTCTCCATCTGAGTAGTAGAAATGAAGGTTTCTATTAGCTCAAAATCTTTGAAGAATCTTGTGGAATCTAAAACATTCCATTGGAGGCTGAGTTTTGGAACTGTCAGAATAATGTGAAATTCATATTCATTTTTCACAAAATTTTGTACGGAGCATAGTGGTGTGCTTAGAATCTTCATCCAAGCAGTGGATTTTTCTGCCATCCTCAGGAAGGAATCTTTGGGGGAATCTAAAAGATTCTCGAGGGTCCAAAATTTGACATTGTCAAAAAGGGGCAAAGTTTATAGCCATTTGAGAAGATTTCGTGCCACAAATTTAGCAATGATGTCCATTTCAACAACTGAGCTTTGCTTTTTTTGACCATCCCCAAAAGTGGAGGTATATGATGCAGTTATGTCATGTTTTTTCTTTTGATTTGCTGAGATGATGTTTTTGTTGTTGAGATCCCTGATTACCATTATTTTGAGAGTTACTTGTATGCCACATCATGTAAGATTTTATTAACTTTTCATTCCCAAGGAATTCTCATTTGAGTGGGAATTCCTATACAGAGGATGTCTCGTGGAGAGGCATGCCAATCTTGTTGAGGGAATTTTTTGACAGGAGTGAGAGCTCTTGAGAATGCCTCATGGAGATACATGCCACTCTGATTGAGTGTATCTATCCTTATAATGACAAGGACTATGCCATGTACATCATCATCATCTTGCTTCATTAATGAAGTGGCCTCCCCACTCTTAACACCAGGACCTAGAGATATAACCCACATTTGGTGAACTTCGTTATCAACGTGTTTCTTTCCTTGATTTGATGGTGGTTATTATGTTTTATATTCCCTTTAGTATGCACATGTGGTTGTTCTAATCTATTTTAAATTCAATTATTCTAACATTATAGAATGAAAAGATCTTCGATAATTCTGGCAACTAAAGAGATCCGGATCAAGATTGGTATCATAGCAGTCTTCTTGTTGATGTCAATTGCATGATTGAACATGCAACAAGAAAGAAAGTGGAGGATGATAGGGATATCCATGAGGCCTTCCTCGGAATGTAAAAAATGATGGACAGAATGTATGAAGATTATGAAAAGAAAATGGCAAGAGAGGAACGAGAGAAAGAAAGAGCAGAGGATGATGCTCCATCTACCCCTCGAGTGTACATTCATCTTCGTCATCATCTTCTCATCATTCAAATGAAGAGATCAGATAGAGCCTTCAGGGAGAGAATGTTGAATTGAGGAGACATTTACAAGAAGAGAAAGAGGAGAAGTAGAGATTACAACTTCAATTACGAGCCACAAAATAGGTGTTTCAAAAATTTAAGTACAATGAAGGCTTAATGAATCCATCATCACCTGTTTTAGAATTGACAGTTTAGGTAAACACTGTTTAGCATTCTTCAGTTTCATTTTCACATGAGATTGTTTCTGTCGGAAACTTGGAGGTAACCATTTGAGGAACTGGCATGGGCTCCTTACCAAGATGGGGTAAAAAGGAGGAGGACTTGGTGTTGCTGGCCAAGGAATGACTTTTCCATTAGAGATGGTATGAAGACCTCGATTCGCAGGTTTGGGACACACTGAAGGGGAGTGCTCAAAGGTGTCAGAAGCTTCCAAGAAATTGTTGGAACCTTCGAGGAAAGAGAATGATTGGAACATATCACCATATTCCGATAAAATCGCACATCACAGAGGGAGAGTTAAGGCAATCGCTCGTCATAAAAAATGTACCAGAGATGGTCAAGAGAGGTATAACAAGTCCCAGTATTGTAAAGTTCATTTTAATTACAATCACTTTGTTAATGATGAACATAAATCATGTCATAGAAAACTATGTAGTTTTTGTGGTGTACATAACCATGTGGTTGCTAAGTGCAAGAACAAAATGGAAACAAGAAAAATGATAACCTGTGAAAGGCCTTCACCGCATCACGAAAGATGGTTAAGTGGGTATGGAATAAGAATACTTTTTGTAGTCATTAAAAGGGAGCTGGTTATAGAAGAGCCACATGTTGGAGCCTCCATCCAGAGCAATGTCTTAAGGACAAAATTCCCATGCAGAAACTAGTTGGTGAAGATGTTCGACAAGAAAATTTGTCACATTCATGGTGGCCCACTTTGTTGAGTAAGAGATGGTTTTACTAGACATGGTAACTTTTCATGACTACATTTAATAATTCATATGTTGTGATACAAATATAAAAGTGATGATGTGTTTTCCATCGCTTATTAAAGAAACGATGATAGTTTTCCCTTTTATTGATAGCTAGGGTATTGATTTCTATTATGATGTAAACTTGACCAAAGAGTGTGTCTTATAAACTCTTAGAAAGTATGGGGATTCTTGGTTCATGGTTCATCATGTAATTAAGCATGTAATTTTCAAAAATGTACTACAAGTTTGCGGGGGATGCAGGTGTCAGCTCATCACCTATGGCTCTGAACAATAAGGGTGAAGGAGAAGGAAGTGTGTCTTGTCAGGCCACTTGTGCTGCAGACAATGTACGCAATAGTTGCAAATTATTTTCATGCTTTTGGAGGACCAAAATATCCTCTTTGTGGAGGAATGATCTAGGTGGCTCAACACACTCAAAATTCAGTAGTGGCTTTAGAATGACTTAAAAATCAAAGTTATCAGAATGAAGTGAAATTAGGACCATATCATAGTGCTCATCGTCCTAATTCCAACGATGCAAATGACACTCAAAACCTAGTTTGTATGGTTAAGTTATAGCTTTTCAAAGTTCCGATGAAAGTTAGCCAAGTGATAGGGTTAAGGGGGAAGAAAATTTGAAGAGATCCGACACACAGAATTTGGCCACCGAAATGGGTGAATTTTTTGAACCGTTAATTTTTCTAGTGACCCTTATTTTCGGCAAATTTAAAAAACAACTATATGGTTTATAAAAATCAAAAAAGGAATATATTAATAGGGGTGGCGGGCTACCACCCCCAAGTCACATTGTTGTATTAGGAAAAAACAAACAAATGATATGGGTCAGGGTCGTGGGTGACCCAGACCTCGTGTAGTGGCTATATGCCATAGTCAAAATACAATGGCACACACCATATATGTTATTAGTGTGGAGCAGATGGGAGTTGAAACTGATTGATCGATGTGGGCTAACCCCTGACAAGTGACTCCCTAACCCGGACGCAACAACAAATGCGCATAATCATTAACCCCCTCTTGTTTGACCACATTAAACCATATGCTATAAAAAAACATTAGCACATAATTGTTATATGGTATCAGATGATGATGGTTTGAAAACACACCATGGTTATAATGGAACTCTAATGAAAACCTTGACCACCAACAAAAAATGTTATGTCGGAGTTAAAAAATAAAATACGCCAAAACAAGCTTAATCGCCTGATATTTTGTGTAGCTTCGGGGTTGGAACCCCCAAGTGACCACACCCAATGAAGTGCCACAGCAACAGACCAATGACCAATTCCTTGACATGTCCGCCCAACAACTTCTATATAAAACCAAATTTTCATTTGACTCACCAACAATGGTGGTGAGCAAAGAGGAACCTTGAACGACTTGGGTGGTGGAACTGTGAGCAGGGGAATATGCCAAGATTCTAAAAATATTCTCTTAAAGGGCCACTGTGCCAATGTGAGAATGTGACAAGCTTATAGTCATATTCACACATTTTCTCGCCAAGAATCTAACCATGTAGTCTATTTCCCCATCTAAGCAGTAGAAATGCAGGTGTCCAACAACACAAAATCTATGAAGAATCTTGTGGAATCTAAAATATTCCCTTCAATGCTAATTTTTGACGATGTCATAATGATGCCTACTTTATAGTCATTTTTTCAAAGAATTTTGTAGGGAGCACAGTAGTGTGCTCAGAATCGTCATCTGAACAGTGGATTCTCTAGCTATCTTCAGGAAGGAATATTTGGGGGAATCTAAAATATTCTTGAGGGTCTAGAATTTGATGGTGTCAGAAAGGGGAAAATTTTATAGTTGTTTGACATGACGTCATGCCACAAATTTAGAGGTGATATCCATTTTAGTAGCTGGGCTTTGAATTTTTTGGGCATACCTAAACTTGGAGGTGTATGATGTACTTATGTCATGCTTTTCTTTTAATTTGCTGAGATGTTTATTTTTTTGTTGAGATCCCTGATTACCATTGTGTTGAGGGATACTTGTATGCCACATCATGTGATATTTTATTATCTTGTCATGCTGAAGGAATTCCCATATAAGTGAGATTTCCTATAGGGAGAACAGCTCATGGAGAGACATGCCACTTTGGTTGAGGGTATCTATTGTTTTAATGACAAAGACTATGCCATGTACATCATCATCATCTTGTCGCATTAATGAGGCATCCTCTCTGCTCTTGACAGCAGGGCCCAAAGACATAACCGACATTGGGTGAATTCCATTATCAATATGTTTGTGTTTTTTATTTGATGGTGGTCATTATGTTTGATCTTCTTTTCATTATGCACATGTGGTTGCTCTATAATTTTTTGAATGCAATTATGCTAACATCATAGAAGTAGAATATCTTGGATAATTCTAGCAGATGAAGAGATTCAGGTTAGTATGTGTGATATTTAAGTGGTATGTGTTTTATAAAATAAAAGAAGTGTTATGTTGTAGTTTATACTTTTTACCTATATTAAATATAGTTAAACTGGAGTCTGGACTGTTGATAGGCTATGAGGTGATAAATTAAAATATTGATGAAAAAAATAGATATGAAAGTAAAGATGTTGTACTAAAATGGTGCTTTTTGCTGAGAACCCTACCTCATTGGCTATAATGAAGCTCTATAACTCCATTTCTTTAGAAATGTTTCTTTTAAGTTGATATGGAGAAACTTAGTTTCAATTGAATGAGATGTGAATTGTAGGAAACTTGTTTTCCATGAAATTTATCTCCTACAATGATCATGATTGATATAAAGATGAATATAATTGAGTATGGGCAGTGACAGGAGATATGGAACAAACATTTTATTGTTATCTCTAAAATTATAATTTCCATTATTCAATTCTAATATACTAACTTAACTATAAAAGAAAAATTCATAATTTATAAGAAACATGCTTATCGTATACAATAATATTAAATGAGAAACATTATATATAACAAATAAATTTTAATGGGAGAAATGGAGTAAAAAATCAGATATCAATATGATCAACTGTGAATTTTTTTTCTTGAGTGAAATAAATTATAAAATCAAATACCAATATGTTGAACTAGGTAAAAAGATAATGATATTTACAAAGAAACCTAGATATTGATATAAAAAAACGTGTATACGCAATTTAAACGATTTAGGGCCTTTATCTTAGAGGCCCATTCCCAACCATTCTCATAGTGCCACATGAACAACAAATCCTGGGAGAGAATTGTGGGGAAGCTGACTGCACAAGCTTGAGGTGACCTCACAAATATTGGTTCAGGTCCTTCAGATGTGTCCTATGGGATTTGAGCACAAGAACCATCTTCCCTAAAATACCAACCATGATAGGAGCATTAAAGTGATCTATTCTCATCCAATCTCCCTTTCTACAATCAACAATATTAATTATCATTTAGATTACTCCTGATCCAGGTGGATATTAGTGGCCACCCACCTATTCCACCTAGACCTCTAGTGGGTTTCATCAGTTACCTTGATTATAGCAGTATTTTCTATCTTTAGCAGTTTTCCAGGTCCTTAACTTCAGAAGATGTTTTGACCCCTTAAATGGTTTTTTTTTTTTTTAGGTTCACCACATTCCCATAGCCTTGTGTACGGACCTACCAGAAGTACTGTATTACTTAGAGACATATTTCTAACGAGGTATTGTACATGCCATATAAAGATCATATAACGAGGTTACGACCCCAAGATGTTGGCTTCCCAATTAAACCCAACGATGCCCAAAAACGCTTGGTGTTCCATCTCTTAGGGTTAGGTTTTTAGTTGTTTAGGTTTTCCCTTTGTTGTTCAATAATAGAAAGGCCCTTAAGCCTCATTGTAACACACTTTAGAGGCATGTAGCCACCACATTTCTTGTTATAGATAAGCTACCATCGCTCGAGCTAGTTTATTTCCATTCTATATGTAAGCATATTTCAATTCTCTGATGTTAATGAAATGAAGATTTTTATTTGTTACATCTCTATGTTTATGTTTATATATGTGCTATGTTGCGTTACTACAGAAGTTTGGATCATTGGTATCACAAATGTTCACTCTTTCTCTATTTATCTTTGCATGTCCCCAACAATTTTAGGCTATAAGGAGTTATGGATTGAACTAGTTGAACCTTTGCAAGAACAGTCTTGAAAACCTTTGACAAACTCCCATAATAGAAGAAAATAAAGATGACAGAGTAGGATTTCCTTTCAAAATATTTCTCAAAGAAGCACTTGAGTGATAAAGGAACGCGATGATGGACAACTTTGCCTAGATCCTTTAGTTTCTACCCACAAGCGATGCATCTTCATCTAGTAGCCACTCTGGAGGTGCCACTGCCTTTAAGGTACAAGTCAACTTTGACATTCCCATATTTGAAGGCTAGATTGATGCAGACGTCGTAGAGAGATGGTTAAATGTATTGAAAGTATATTGGTTTGTTGATCATTTTTCTAATCAAGAAATGATTACTTGTGCACTCCTCAAAGCTATCTTCTATGTCAAGGACTGGTGGGAAACCTACTATGAGTAGAAGGATGAGAGAGAACCCTCACTTTTCTTAGATGCACCCACTCGAAATTATTTCTGAGACGCCATCAAGGAACAAGATTACGATGTCAAGAGTTATGAAGATAAATACATAAAGTGGACCACACTATGGCATAGAAGGAACCAAGACGTGTCAGAGTTCAGAAATGTATTTCATACCCTTCACAAAAAGTTGGTTATCAAGGATTCTGAGAGGAATTTGGTACTCAAGTAGCACAACTATGTACACAAGTTCCTGGACATCTCCTCAATTAGTGCTTCTTATCGATATGTTTTCAAGATCCAAAAAAAAATTAAACATAACAATTGAGACTTTGAATCTATGAATATGAAGCAAGGGAAAGGCACCCCCAAACCAGAGAATAAAGGACAAAGCGAAGGCAGGGTGACCCAAGACAACTTGTTGAAGATGAAGAAAAACAAAATCACCATGAAGACAAAGAAGGACATAGGAAAATGGTGTCGGTTCCATAAGAGCCCCACTCACAACACAAGTGAGTGTCAATCCGAGCAGTCACTGGTGACCAAGTTGAAGGATTCTAAATCAAATGCATGTCTTGACTCTGAGTTAGAAATTGACAAGGGGAATGATAGATGGATGTAGACTATTGATGCAGAGCCCAATGCCACTGTTTCCACCACCAAGATCCACAAGATTGAGCTCGGAGATCTAGAGGAGGGGGAGTGTCTCTTCCATTCACAAATGTTGGTGAAGGGTTCTCTATTCCAGTTCATTGTCGACAACGAGATCCAGAAGAACCTCATTTCAGTAAAGGTCATGAAACAACAAGGCCTACCAAACGCACCACACCCATATTCATACACCATTTGGTGTATTCACCAAAGACGAGATCTCTTCGTCAGCCATTACTATTTCCTTCCCTACAACATCAAGCCCTTCACAAATTAGGTAATGTGTGACGTTTCTCCTCTTCGATTTTGTGATGTATTATTATGCCAATGATACTTGTGGAAGAATCATGTTGTGTATGAGTCTAGGCCTCACACTGTTATTATTAATTTTGGAAATATGTTATATATGATACCAGAGGTAGCACCATATATATCCATCTCATTAATATCTGGAAAGGAATATAGAAAGTTCATTTCCTAGATTGGGGAATTTGTATTCCTTATGATTCTCCCTCAAGGTAAGAAGAATATTGTGTCCACATCAATGGTCTCTAGAAAACACTCCTCCGCATGGCTGAAACAGATGGACAAGGTAGTGGATGAGTAGAGGGACATCTTCACGTCACCCAAAGGAGTACCCCTAGTGCACCGCTACCCAATGGACCAATATATTGACACTCTTTTCTCGAGAGAGGATGAAATCAAGAGGAAAATTCAGGAGTTGGTGTAGAAAGGGTACATGAAGCCAAGTTCATCAACCTGTGGGAGCGTGATCATGTTGGTATAGAAGAAGGATGGGACCTAGAGACTCTGTATTAACTATCAGGCATTGAATAAGATCAATTTCCATAATAGGTATCGAATCCCATGGATTAATGACCTTATGGACTAGTTCAAGGGGGGGGAATATTTCAACAAGATTGACTTGAAGTATGGTTATCACCAAGTACCAATTGAACCCTCCAATGTGTGGAAGACTACCTTCAAATCAAAGGAGGGAATTTTTGAATGGATCATCATGCCTTTTAGTTTGATGAATGACCTCGCAACCTCCATGAGAATGATGGAAGACATATTGCAACCCTTGACTAGCTCATTCACTATAGGGTATTTGGATGAAATTTTGATCTTTAGTCAGAGTTGGGAAGAGCACCTTCACCATATTTGATAGGTCCTCCAAACCCCGCGTCAACACAAATTATGTTCCAATTTGGAGAAATGCACTTTTGGTATGATGCAGGTTCAATATTTGGGGTGCATCATTGATGAGTGGGGTGTGCATGTGAACCCGTCCAAGATACCAATTATTCCAGATTAGCCATCCCCAACCACTCTAACAAAGCTCCAAAACTTTCTCAATCTTGCAAATTTGTACTGCAGGTTCATGTTGGAGTTATCTCATACCACTTGGGCTTTTATTCAAGTCGCCAAAGGTCGACAAAAGTCAAAGTTCTTATGCTCTGAATCCAAACATAAGGTGTTTTTCGACTTGAAGCATCGCCTCTTCTTTTCACTAGTGCTCTCATTACCAAACCTGCAACAACCATTTGAGATTGAGACGAATGCCTCTGACTATGACATTGGTGTAGTTCTTACCTAGCAGGGGCATCTGGTGGCATATCAAAGTGAGGTACTTTCAGAAATAGTTCAAAATTATCCCATCTATGACAAAGAGATGTATTCCATTATGGAGGCATGCCAAAAATGGAAGCATTACATTTCGGGGAAGGAAATGCTAATCCACATAGACCACTTACCCTTGTAATTCACACAAAGATAAGGAAAGTTATAAAATGATTTCCATTACAATTCCATTTGAACATTAAGTAAAAGAAGAGGAGCACCAATAATGTTGAATACTGCCTCAGCCAACCATCGACCATGGCACTGATAACTGTACTCAACTCTTGTGGACATGAGATTCCAGAATGGGCACACCTTTACAACAGTGATCCTAAACTTGGTACCACATACAAGATTCTCCTCGAAAGTAAACATGTTGCATACTTTCACCTCTATGATGTGTTATTATGCCTCTTTGGAAACCTCTATGTACCTTCAAGTGAGCATGCCAAGATGATTTGAGATGTGTAATATATTATATTTGTTGGACATTTTTGGGTAGAAAGGAGAATGGAAGTGCTATAGAAGTATTTATTGGCCAAACATTCGACAAGATGTTGGGAAGTACATCAAATTCTACACTTCCTATGCCATTTCAAAACTTACAATCCGGAAGAAAGGCATATATACTCCTCTGACTACTCCTAATCAGCCTTGTGAATCCATCTGCATGGATATCATGTCAGGCCTCCCTTCTACCAAGTATGGCAATGACTGTGTTTTTTTGGTCGTCAACAGATTCCCTAAGATGACCATTCTGACGACCTACAAGAAGAATATCTTAGCAAAATACATTGCCAAATAGTTCTTTGAACAAGCATGGATACAACTTTTGATCCCATAGCCCATTATTTCAGATTGGGACAGTTGGTTCCTAATTACATTCTCATCAAGCCTCTCATCATTGTTGGATACCAAGCTCAGTAATTCCATAACCTTTCACCCCAAAATTGATGACCAAAAAGAGGTTGTCAACAAGATGATTGTACAGATCCTGCACATGCACAACTTGAAGAACCCACACACGGGATGAGATCCTCCCTTATGTCCAACATAACTACAATAGGGATCTCCACAGATCAACTAGACATGTGCCTTTTAGGTGATCCATGATCTATTTCTTACACATGTATTTAATAAATACATGAACAAATCACATCTTAACCATAGAAACTTAATGTGAACATGAAAGAACATAGGAAACACATAAAGACAGGAAAGAAGGCAAGGGACTTGATGACTGAGTTTGTCCAATTTGGACGTCTCCAGGCCCTTCTCGATCAATGGGGAGGCCTTCATTCATTAAGTGGCATAGAAGAGAAAGAAGTACAATCAAAATTTACATAAGGAGTCTTATACCTCCAATATGGAAAATGACCAGAAAAAGGGAGAGATATGTTGCTGAAATTGACATCACCGTTGAGTCCCTGTCACCAAGAGGTACAAAATTGACATAAAACTTCCCAAATTCTGACACTAGACGAAAAATGACCCTCTGAATATTATGCTCTGGCAAGGTTCCACCCCATACCATAGGTTCCTCAAGGTCTTTGCACTAGGTCCCCCCTCCCCTTCCACACTATGCAAAGAAATTTTACATAATATTTTGGTCGATGCATCTCCCAACGGAGACCATTAGCGCAATGGTAAAAAGGGCACGATGGTTGAGGAGGGGTTGGGGAATCAAATCCTGCCCCTCCCCATTTTATTACATAACTGTTACATTTTTTGTATCGGGGGGCGGCTCCACCAGAGCAGTGGCCCATCCACGCATTCCCCACGAGTGGTCACATTGTTGAAAGGAGTGGATGGGCAGCGTAGTTGAAAAATTTACCCCATATACTATATATCTAATATATTGTGTTGCAATTGTTTCGGGGGTGGCGGGGTCATGGTCGCCCACCCCTTTTTTAATATAAAATTGTTGTGGTTCGGGGGGCAGTGGGATCATGGCCACCCACTCCATTTTTTAATATAAAATAGTTGTGGGCTACACCGGTGGCAGTGAGGGTCATGGCCTGCCACAATTTTTTTTTAAACCTATAAACCCATCTTAGGAATTTTCTTGAACCTTAGGGGTCATTGGACGAACGAATTGTCCTAAATTTTTTCCGAGAAACTTGGTTGGATTCCGGTGCTAGGTTTCTACAAAATTACACCCTCCTTAAGCTTGCCACATGTGCAAGTCAACCTTAAAATTCGACTCCTTCTATCTTCCTCATACGAAATTGGGTTGGAGTGCAATTCACACCATTGGAATCAAGGTGATGAGCACTTCGATCTAGTGAAAAATTCATCAACTTTCTACCACTTTGAATTTTGATTCCTTTACCATGCCATTGGTATCTAGAGATCCACTTGGATCAATCCTCCCCACTAAGATATTTTGCACCACCTAAACCATTAACACCATTCAACGTACGACCTTTGTCCTTGTCAAACCACAATTTCAATCATCTCCATGGAAAACTAATACATCTTTTGCACTCATGTACAACCACTCATGACTGAACAATCCCTCACTTTCCAAGAGCTTATAGCACACTCTTTGGTCAACGAGTACACAATAACAACCAATACCTCAACTACTCATAAGAAGGCCTAAAAATATCATCGTTTCATTTTGAAGTAATGGGAACACAACATCAATTTTAAATTTACTTGTAGCGCATGATTTACAAATCAAGGCCATAAAAACTGCTATTAAAAAAATGTGCTTTCCTTAGTAAAGCAGACTACCATGAATGTGTTTGAGCATTGTCACCGGTTGGCTTCTCTATTATGGATTTATGGATATGGAGCATTTGGCACATTCCTGTCTGATGTTTCTCCTCATTGCAGCAACTACAACGATTTTTTTTTCTCCAAACCTCTTGGGTCTTCTTGAAGCACTTCCCTTGGTATTCCTCTAATAAGGGTTCATTGAGCCCTTACTATCGCTGGAATATGAGGAGGATATCTCATCATCTGTCATTGACTAGTCAATAGCTACTTTGGAGCTTTCCTCGAAGTCCTTCCTAACATAACCGAGTCCTACATGACGAGGCATTTCCTCTACTTTGATGGGGTTCATGATGCCTTGACCATTAACTCTGATGCCCTTCCCCTAGTATCCCATCTTCTTTAACAACTTGGACCTGATACCTATAGTATAATTTCAAAAGCATCAAAATCATCATCAGGAAAAGTACATCGAATCGAAGAACTTTCTTTACCTGAAGGGGGTTAGGATGCAATCCTCCTAAGGCCTCGTTCTTATCTTGCAACTGGCGTAGAAAACTCTATTTCACCTCCTCTACTTCCCGTAGGAGCCTCCTTAGTTTAGCATTTTCTGCTTAAAGGTTTTGGTGGGTCTCCTCAAGTTCTTGGACCCCTACCACAATGGGTGTCCTTTCCATGTTTCGTACAATATCTATTGAAATTTTTTCTTCATCACTTGAATCAGAACCCAGATTGATGGGTTCGTCTGCTAATATTACAAGAGTTGAAATCCTCCTTTCGTCACCTGAATCTGATCCAATGTCAATGGGTCTACCTCATGAAAAACCTGTAGCCGTGACCTTCTCATCTTCTTCTGACTTAAATGTTTGGTCTTGTTGCATGGTGGCAGTTGTATTCTACTTCTTCTTTCTGTCATTTCTCTTAGGTCTCAACTTAGGGTGAAGTTTCCAGCAATTCTCTTCGTCGTGTCCCTCTTTCTCACAATGTGTATAAGAGGGTTTTCCCCCTCTCTTCTTGGTTGTTGCAGCTCTTTTTTGGTTTTCATTTTGCATGTGCATCCCACTACTTTCAAGATGCATGGATTTCACACTGGCCTCATCGATAGTACCAGGTTCAAACAATAATAATGAATGCCTTATGTAACTATCTAAAGGATTGATATACTTAGTTACAATCTTTGGTGAATCTAAGGAAATGCTCAAATTCAATGCTTGTCTTATAAATTATTCAATAAAGTTTTGTACATTTTGACATTTTCTTTGCCTTAGGTGTTTCCATTCCATTAATGAATTCTTCCTATAGCCCAAGGGGTAATTTTTTTTTCAATGCAGACACAAAATTTGACCACGAGGAGAGAATGTTACCTAGATTCTTATTTCCCTACAATTTTCTCTCCCACCAAACAAGAGCGGTGCCACTCAGTCAAAGGGATGCCAACTAGATCTTCGCTTCATCCTCTTCGATTTGTTGAATTCTGTAGTAGACTTCAATCTGGCTATTCCAGTTGTTAATCTTTTCTCCATTACTTTCCTCGTTATACATGGGAAGCTCAAATTTGACATCTAATTTAAGGAAAGGTTTATTAGATGCATTTCTTGAATTCCTATAATGATGGTGAGAAAAAGAAAAGGAAATTTCACTAATGCAAGGAGAAGGAGGGATTTCCTCTTCATAATTTCCATGCACCGAACCATGTTCTTTTTTCCCATTATCCTCTGCATTTATTGTCTTCTCAAGCCTTGAGAACAACTTTTTGACCCTTTCCACCATTGTGTAGAAGGTTTTACGGTAATTTCACTCCTCCTCATAGAAAGCCTCATCATCGAATATGTTCCTCCTTTGATGTGTACTCCCCGCTTCGGGATCGAAAGGATTTAGTTTCCTTTCGCCTCTTCGGATCTTGTTTCTTATTAGCATACAAACATGCAATTCACATCTACAAAGACTTGCTTTGATACCACCTGATCCAATATTTTTTTCTTACAAATGTATTAAAGAATTAAATGAACAAATCACATCTCAACCATAGAAACTTAATGTGCACATGAAAGAAGAGAGGAAACACATAAAGGCATGAATGAAGAAAAAAGACTTGATAAGGAAGTTCATCCAATTTGGAATACGTCTCTGGGCCCTACTCGATCAGTGGCGAGGCCTTCATTCATTAAGTGGCATAAAAGAGAAAGAGGTACAATCATCATTTACATAAGGAATCTTATACCTCCAATCTGGAAAATGGCTAAAAAAGGGAGAGCTCCTTTTTCCAAAACTGACATCACCGTTGAGTTCCTATCATTGAGAGGTGAAAAATCGGAATAAAAATTGCCCAATTCTGACACTCAACCAAAAATGACCCTTTGAATAGCCACAGGCTGCTCAAGGTTTTTCCCTTCATGCAATTAAAATATATTACTCCTCGTTCTCCGCATTGGGTCTCACCTCCCCATCTGCACTGTGAAAGAAATTTTATATAATTTTTTAGCTCATGGATCTCCCAATGTAGACCATTGGTGCAATGGTAAAAAAGGTTTGGTGGTTGAGGAGGGGTCAGACAATCAAATCCCACCCCTTGGAGTTTTATTACATAATTGTTATATTTGTTGGTGGGTTTACTCGAGCGGTGGCCTGTCCCCCCATTCCTCGTTGGTGGTTATGTTGTTGAAAGGAGTGGAAAGGCAGCGGAGTTGATAGCCAACCCCCCAACACTATACCTGTAATATATTGTGGTGCGGTAGTTCTTGGGGTGGCGAGGTCAAGGTTGCCCGTCCCTTTTTCTAATATAAAATAATTATGGGCTCCACCAAGGGTAGAGGGGGTCATGGCCTATCGCCGTTTTTTAAAAATTATAAACCCATCTTAGTAATTTTCTCGAACCTTAGGGATCAATGGACGAATTAATCATCCTACAAATTTTCCCAAAAAACTAACCATATTCTCGTGTCGGGTTTCTGCCACATTGTGCCCTCATTAAACCTCTCACATGTGCAAGTCAACCTTAAACTTTGATTGCTTCTATCTTCCTCAAACAAACTCGGATTGTGGTGTCGTTCACACTATTGGAATCAAGGTGACGACCACTTTGATATGGTGACAAATTCATCAATTACCTGCCACTTCAAGTTTTGAGCCTTTTACCATGCCACCAGTATCTAGAGATCGACTTGGATCATTAGGTGGGACTGGTATTCTAGCCACTATTCTCCATTCATGTTGCCATACAATTTGCAAATTATCAGTGAGACTCGGCTCATGTCCAGTCTGAAGTTGAGAGAGATAATAGCTTCATTGAGTGCATTCAACACATCCACCAATAGGTCCATGACATATTGGACAAAGAAAATGTAAAATACAAGTAGCATCATGATCAGCGTCACGTGCCACACTACTTCTAGGTGGGTGACAAAGTTTGGTTACTTTTGCAGAAGGAATGCCTCTGTGTGCCCCATCATAAGCTTCACCCACTCTGATAAGGGTCATACAACATCACTATGGTTATAAGGGACAATTCTTTGAAGTTGATAATTCCACTGTTCCTTGGCCTACACCCAATATTCAATATGGATAGAATGCGACCATACCTTCCCCCATTATTGGATGGATCTGATGTTGCTCAACCCAAGTTGTATCGAATAGGAAAAAACTAATAGGATAATGGAAAAATAAATCAAGAAAACTCTCCATCATAGGATCCAACTATATTAAGTTTTCAAAGTAGGCAAACTCCTTCACCAAGGCAAGTGGCTCACGAGGGACAAGTTTCAACAGAAATTCCCTTACACCGTGGAGACTCTGCAAGAAATGGGGACCATTTCTTCCTAAGGGGGGAGGAATTATCCAAGTAGATATTGGTGGCCACTTGCCTAATCCACCTAGACCTCTAGTTGGTTTCATTAGTTCACTTTATTATAGCAACATTTACTACTTTTAGCATTTTTTTAGGTTGTGAACTTCCAAAGCTCTATAACTTCATTTCTTTGGTAATGTTTCTTTCAAATTCATATGGAGAAACATAGTTTCAATTTAATGGGATGTGAATTACAGGAAACTTGTTGCATGAACATTTATCTCCTACAATGTTCATGGGCATTATACATGATTGATATAGAGATGAATCTAATTGAGTATGGGTAGTGAGAGGACATATGGAACAAACCTTTTATTGTTATCTCTTAAATTATAATTTTTGTTATTCAATTCTAATATACTAACTTAAAATATAAAGAAAATCATAGTTTTTGCAACACATACTTATCCCATACTACAATATTAAATGAGACACATTATATACAACAAATAAATGTTAATAGGAAAAATGGAGTAGAAAATCAAATATCAATATGATCAAGTGTGAACAACTTTTATTAAGTAAATTAAATTAGGAAATAAAATACCAATATGCCAAAATACATAAATAAATAATGATATTTAAAATGAAACCTATACATTGATATAAACAAACACGTATACACAATTTAAATGATTCATCGGACCAAAGGAGCAACAAAACCTAAGAGAGATTTATGGGGAAGGTCGCTACCCAAGTTTTAGGTGACCTCACAACTCAAGCTTCAGCTATTTTGAATGTGTTCTGTGGGATTCGAGCATAAGAGCCATCTTCCTTAAAATACTAGCCATGATAGGACCATTGAAGCGATCTAGTTTTCATCCAATCTCCCTTCCTAGAATTAAAAATAATAATTATCATTTAAATTACTCCTCATCTAGATGTATATTGGTCGCCACCGACCTATTCAACCTATACCTCCAGCCAGTTTCATTAGTCTCATTAATTATAGTAGAATTTACTAATTTTAGGTGTTGTCCAGGCCTTGAACTTCTGGAGCTGTTTTAATCCTCTAAATGACATTTTTTTGAGGTAAAACACAAATCCTATAGTACTCAAATAGATATTTTTAATGAGGTATCATACATACGAAACATAGATCATATGACTAAGCTATGATCCTGCGAATTTGGCTGTTGAGCTAACCTCAATGATGCCCACAATCTCTTGGTGTTCCATCTCTTAGGGTTACGCTTTTTATTGTTTAGGGTTTCCCTTTGTTGTTCAATAATAAAAAGGCACTCTAGCGTCATTGTAACACAATTCAGAGGCATCTAGCCACCACATCTCTTCTTAGTGATAAGCTTTCATTGCTCGAGCTAGTTTATTTCCATTTTGTATGTAAGCATATTTCAGTTCTCTGATGCTAATGAAATGAAGTTTTATTTATATTGCATTTGTATGTTTATGTTAATATCTTTGTTCTGTTGCATTCCTGCATAAGTCCAGATCACCTTGAAGACCATAAGTTACATCTAATATTCGTGTATAGCATAAATAATAGAAATTTACTAAGAGATGAGCAAGTCTTTGGGTGCACTTGTCATTGAAGGCTTTCCAATTTCCCCCAGTATCCTACCAGAGAACATTCTCATGACCCAAGAGATGAAAAGGCATGGGAATCTTAGGGTCCAGGTCTTCAATTAAAGAAACTAGATACCAATGATGTCTCCATATAGATTTCCGGCTCTCCTCCTCTACTTCATGCCCTTTCTTAATTCTTCAACACAAGAAGAGCCAGGAATGGTGGGCAGAGCCATCGTTGCAAAAAAAACATGTAAATCCCTCCTCCTTGAAGCAAATTTCTTTGTTTGTCTTCTTATAGATTGTTCTTTAGCTTTCAAAAACAAGAAATTATAGGTTCCCTTGGATTTATTATTACATTGGCTGCTAATTTTGGGAAGGAAATGGTGAATCCTTTGATTAATGCATCCAATATGTATTACAAAAATATGCGCGATGGTGTGTCAATGAATTCAAAGTAGAAGTAAAATGAAAAAGTAATAAAACTAACAATTAAAAAAAAAATTATTGGAAAATTTTTATAAAGATTTTTTCATCTTTAAAATTTCTCATCCTGCATTGAAAATATGGAGAAAAAAACTATAATTCATGAAAATAGAAATAATTGAGAAGGAAAAAAAATATTAAAAATAAAAAAGTGAAATGAAAATGAAAGAAAAATAAAAACAACAAAATCAGTAAGTAATAGGAAAATCGAGTTACTAAATAACACTAAGTATAATACCTCAACCATTCACTTTACAAATAAATAAATTTAAATAATAATAGTTAAATTCTCAATATTAAACTATAGATAAGTGACATAATTTTTTGATAAAAACAAATTAATATATAATCAAAAACCAATAGTATATAATAATATCATAAAAGTTGAAATATTACCTAATAATTTTATTAATTAAATAAAACAAATTATATAAAAAATATAAAATTTTATATTAAAATAAAATTAATATATTTTAAAATATTTAAATAATATTTACACTAAAGTAAGTTAATAAAATAGTGTCATTAATTTGTTAATAAAATAGTGTCATTAATTTATATTTATAAAATAAATGAATTTTAAGTTTTTAAGAAAAATTAATAGAGTAAAGATAAAAAAAACATTATTTTAATTCAACAACATTTTGAAATTATTTATATTTTTTTATGTGAATTAATTATAAATGTATTATAATTAAAACAAGAATTATGAATTTTTTAATATAAGTATGTACAATATATTTAATATTATATTTTTGAGTTTAAAATTAAAAAACAGATGAAATTGTTAATTAAATATAATTTTGGTGTTTGGAAAAAGTATTAGCTCCCTATCCACATAAAATATTTAAGGACTTATAACCGGCTCTTTATTTGGGCGGGTAGAAGTGACTCGAGAACCAAAACATGTATCTTTTAGGGAAAAAATAAATTACATAAAGTAATTAAACCATTTTCGAGAAGTGATAATATAGTAGAGAAGTAGTAGTATAATAAAGACTAAATTAATACATAGAAATCAAATTTTATGATAGATTTTTTTTTTTTGAGAAAAAATAGATTCTTAATGCTAAACAAATTTTGAGAAGTGATAATGTGGTAGAGAAGTAATAGTATAATAAATGCTAAATTAATACATAGCAATCAACTTTTATGCTGGAATATTTTTTGAAAAAAAAAAAATCATAATGCATTTTTTATTACCACTGAGATTTTAACACTTAGAGAACATGTGTATCACAAAATTAAAATAGTGAAATGAAACTACAGGTGATAATGATTTTAATAGTAATATAATATAGAATAGGTAATGTTGATTTGACAATATAAAATTAATTTAATATATTGAAAGAGCAATATATAAGTTTTTTATGGTTTTATAATAAAAATAAAAATTATTATAAATATGATATTTATATATTATTTTAATATATCTATATATATGTGATGCTCTGAGAAAATGTAAATATTTAATTTTATTGCGATAAGAGACAAACTGAATATAATAATATTAGTCGTTTGAAATTTAATAATCTTTTTCTTTTTTAAAAAAATTATAAGAAATGTTTTCTTGATGTGCTAGCAACTTCTTGGGGGCGAAGTTGGGCAAAAACGGTTGATGTGGTTGCAACCCTAAGTACCTCACCTAACTGGAATGGTTTCCAGAGAAAAGGAGGAAGGTAGAGGAAAAATCTGTGGTGTAGGGACAGGCAGAGAAGAAAAAAAAAGAAAAGGCTAAGTCTCGTAGAGACCAGATAACCAAGCACAAAAGTGAAATCATTCTTACTGAGGACAGTGATCCTGCAAGAGAGCTAGGGGGGAGATTGGTCTCGAAAGACAATCTCATGATCGGGTGGAGTGACTAGCTACATCGAGGGGTGATCTCTTTCTGTGGAGATACTTAATTAAAGTAACCAAGTATGAAATACTCTCTGTTGAATTGTTGATATTATGATTGTTGAATTGTTGATATTATGACTATGAATTGTTGATATTATGACTGTGTGGAAGTGATGGTGCACACAGAAGGCTCTTCTAGTAGGATACTACAATTATTCTGCTTTTGAAGAAACGCAGATACATATTTATTTAGAAATCGATATTTCTTAAGTGCAAAAAAAATAAAAATAATAATAAATAAATAAATAAAATCTAATGACTGTTGAAACTAAATCTCCCTGCAGAGGAACTATCTTGCTGTGGATTGGATTATGGCACATTTGGCCCATTTTATTTGTTTTGTGTTCCTCAATACCTTTCTTCATGAATATAATTCCTAATAGAGGTGGTAAAAAAAACTCGGTATTGACCATTTGAATTCTGAGAAAAATTGAAAAGAGTTAATGCCACCGGATTACCATATACAGGAAATAATGGGAAGACATACTGATCTGTTTTATGCCTTTTTAAATAGATTATCGAAAATTATGAAAGAATGGTGAAAGTTAATGTATAGTGCCATTACATACAAGAAAAAACAATATATATACATTGCTAAACCATTCTATAGAAAAAGAAAATCTAAATGCTGAAGGGTTGTAAAAAGAGTTCATGCAACAGTTCTGGTAAATATGAAGGAAATAACAGTAATACATCACACTGCACCTTTCTTCTAAGTAAACGAAATACATAGATGCCAAAAGAATCGTATTGGTAACAATAGTAGGCCTCGAGGGCCAAATTATACAACTCTTGCCTCTGAAAATACAGGCAAACGAAAAGATTAATACGGAAGAACTGGGAACCACATACCAGAACTGTCAATACTGGAAAAGAATAACTGTGCGAGTGTAGGGTCACAATTCCAAGAATTTAAGAAAAACAGCCTCGCCCAGGTTATCCAGGACCTGAATCCTAAAGGAACCTAATGGAGTCCTGAGGCCGAGTCTTTAAAATCAATCCTCTCTCGCCAATTGAGAACTTCCAGGGACGAAACCCTCAATGTAAGTTCCAGAAAACTTAGCAGCAGGAATAATTTCACAATGAGACCAGTGGATAGAGGAAAGAATCAGATAAACCCCAACCCTGTTGATGAGGTTTCAAACCCATTAGGTACAACAATAAACTATATAGGAAAATGCGTCAGAAGAAAAGCCCTGAGGCGGTTTAATGAGAAATTCTCATATGATATTAAAGGAAGAGCAAAGATACCAACAATGATCAAAAGGGCTCGAGGCCACATTTCAGAAAATAACTATAACCCTCTGTGCACAAACAACATAACCAGAACACAAACATAGGAGCAATTATTAGGAGAAGTAAATACGGAGACCCATGCATATATTCATAAACGTTCAATGCATAAAGGAAAGTTAACCAAGCATCCACTAGAGTAGTCGCACCAGACGGTTGAATTATAACCAGAAAATATACAACAGACTTATAGCCGAGAAATTCCCTTTATACATATTTAACTTAGTAAAGAATTGTCCAGACCAGGGATGGCGACACCATTGTGGGTGAGAAGCCATGAAACCCTGGAGCATACAGAGAAGACCATTAAGACTAATCTAAGGGCGATTCTAGCTATTAGGATGAATACCCTCAAAACCCCTGAACGTTTGACATACATGCAATATAAACAATAACTTAAGGTATTAACCGGCAAGAGCCAAAGTCATTATACTGTTCGGAACCGAATCCCCAGCTAGGGAACGCTTCAACCACGGTGAATCTTACCCGGAAGGGACGTCAAGCCGATGCCGCAGGAGCCCCTCTCCTCTTGAATTAACCAAGAGTAAGCTGCCCATCACACTGCAAAACATATGAACCCACATAAAAAAAGAAAATTACGACCAGAGCTACAATAAACGAATTCTTCATAGGAAGGAACATCCACAACAGCAAAACAATAGCTCAAAAATTACCTGTAGGTTGTAATGTCTGTCAAATATAGAGTCTGAAGCAGTAACGCTGGTAGGGGCCTAGTTCTGTGCACCAACAGAACAAAGCTGCTGAAGAATGAGCAGGACTGGAGCAAGTTCTGCCGGAAGTTTCCCTCCAAATGGAGTTGCGCTCATAGCAATCCACAGAAGAGGTAAACCCCGAGGTGATTGCCACCATTGGATTGCGGAGATAATAGTGCACCATCGATTGGGGCAGGGTTTCCAAATAGATAGATGAGACCAAACAGCTCTACTCTGGCCACATACCAGACGGAGCAAAGGAGTTAATAAAAGTTACAGTAAATATAGCATGCCATGTGATGGCAGCAGTGTAAACAAAATGCTGGTAAACAAATGTGTGCCCGGTGGACCTCTGGTTGGGTAATCAAGCCTTAGTGTTAAAGGCGATCATTAATATGCTGACGTTTCATTGAAATTACAACCGCGTAAATCCAAGAGGTGAATGTATTATAGTTGCGGTAAAAAAAAATTTAAGTGGAGACGTTACAAGTGGTATCAGAGCCAAGTTTCAAAAACTGTGGCCTCTAGGACAAACACCGGAACAAAAACAAATTGAAAAAAAAGACAACTGATTGGAAATAAACAAAGTAAAACCATTATAAATTTTGTAGTCGCAATTTTACTTATATTTACATTAAACAATTATATGTTAACTTCTCTTTTGGTTCCATGTTTAGGCTAAGGCAAAGGAAACAACAAAGAGACAGAAGATAGTAAGCATGCGAAGGGCAGGCAAGAGTAGGCCAGGGACCTGCAACAAGCCCTGGGGATAACCCAGAATTATGGGTACAGGTTGGGGAGAAGACTCACAATACGAACCTTGCAATATTAGAGACGGTACACGAGATGAAAAATGAAATGGCTCGGTTACGAAAGGATAATGCCAGATTAACCATGGAGAAGGAAATAATTCTAAAGAGCCTATCGGATAAATAGAATCAGCAACCGTTGAATCCCATTGCTGAGTAGCAGAGAGTGTCGGTGGAACAGAATGACCACATAGAACCAGAGGGGTCAGATGGAAGGGGTGAAGAGCAGGAGGAACGATCTGATAATGCTTCTGAACAGCAGACATCAAAAAGACAACGGACAGAGTTGCAAGGGGAGTTATGCAAGATCAACCGCCACACTTTGACAAAGAACAAGAAGAAGCAGCTGAGGCATGGTTAATTAATATGAACAAATACTTCCAGCTGTACGAATACGATCACAACCTGAAAGCATGATTAGCCATTTTCCAGTTACAAGGGAAAGCCACCCTGTGGTGGGAGGAAGTCAAGATCGTGAATGGAGTAAGTGAACAAAATATTACCTCGGATAAATTTCAAAGATACTTCAAGGAGAGGTACCTGACAAAATGTTTCTACAACGAGAAGGCAAGGGAATTCCATGACTTGCATTTGGGACAGCAGACCATGGATGAATTCATAACAATGTAAACTTTGAAACGGGAACTATAAACTCAAAACGGGAACTCTAGCCCAAAAACCCCAAAAACACATCAAAAACAGTGCTAAAAACGAAAAGTGTGTATACTGGAACGATGTTTTTTTTTTTAGGTGCCAATTTTGAACGTGTTTTAAAAATGGCGGTGACTATGAAATTTACTACGAAATTTTTGTGCAAAATATAGCTTCAAAACAAAAGTGATGCTACTGGAATAACGTTTTTTTTTTTAGGGTCAATTTTCAAACTTTTTAAAAAATGCTAATAAAACCAATTTTTTATGTCTCAAACAAAGTTAATTTTTAAGGAAAAAACACATTAATGTTTCTGGTAGAATATCATTTTTCTTTCCTAAGTATAAATTTAACATGTTTTCAACCACACCATGGTAGATACGAAAGAAATTGAAATTTTTTCAACTATAAAATTAAAAAACCATGACATTATGAACAAAGTATATCAGTCAATGAAATCAAAAGTCTTTATTTGTATACTGAATAAAATAGACATTATATCTCTAATTTGATATTGCATTGTAGATATTTAAACAATAAAATTTATCATACTTAAGACATAATCCAACAACATAAAAATGCTTCATAACTTCTCATTTAACAACATATGGAAAACATTAATTTTATTTGAAGATGTGATGCATACATCAGTTATATAATCTATCTTAAACAATTATTCAAAATCACTCATATTTTCTTGCACACCATCACAATTCACATCTTTAGATGAGTGACTGGATGCTGACGAAGATGTTCCATATTCTTCTCTTTCATCAACTAGTGCCTCATCTGAGTCTACATGCATGCCCAACATTCCAGGTTTCAAAAGTCTTCTAGATCTACGACTGGTTTCAGCAGACTCCCATGTCAACACTATTCCTTCTGGTAACAACCTTTTCAGAATCTCTATCGTCTTGAAGCGAAGAGTTCCTCTCTTTCTTAAATTGAAGTCATAAACAAGTATGTCAACATCCTCCAATTGTAATATGTCTGTGCGGTGGCGATTTATATTTGTACCCTTTCTTTTTCTTTTTCCACCATTTTTTTTGTCAACTACCATCTCTGGCTTATACACACCATTGAATGGGTGTGTATTTGTGGCATACCAATGTACTTCAACACTTGTAACATCCTCATTTTCTGTAAATACCTTTATAACTTTAGCAACCCAAAATGGATAGCCTTTGGGATCTCCATCTGCTAGCACTGCAATCATGCAACCCTCCTTAATATCATGTATTGAACCCCTATAAAGATCTTCCATGGCTTCACATTGTGCACGAGATCTTCTGGAACCAATATACATCTCTCTTTCCATTTCTTGTGAAGAATTAATAATACCTTGAGTTTGTTGTTGTTCAACAATGTTTACTTCCTCTTGTTCATTCGACACATTTTATGGCCAAATAAATGGATTTTTCAAAGGTATATCTTCATTGGTTGTTGTTGAAATGATATCACTTTGATTATTGAAAAATGACTCCCACCAAACTGAATCAGCAATGTCAAAGTACTCATATGTATATCTAATACATTTTTTAATTTATTCTAGGAAATCAAAATAATTTATATGTCTATTATGTCTGCGTGCATTCTGAACTTCACCAACTGATTGTAATAACAATATTTTTGATGCAAATATTGGACGATTTGGAATGAACTTCAAAAATTGCAAACCTGATGACGGTGCCCATTCTGTAGTAGTTGAAAACTTCTTGCCCCATATTAGTGTTTTCCCATCAATTTTTTTATACGAAATTGATGTTGGAAGCTAATATCATTAAGTTGTTCAATGCGTTTCCCCTCACCATATGATCCTAGAATAAACCTTCGCATGCCAAAAGTTTCTTCCAACACTTCAAAAGCAGGCTCTGGCATGTATGATTTCTTAATACATTCAGTTAGTGATGGCAAGCTCCCAACTTCCTTCCTCCTCAATGTGACAGAAAAACGACTGAACATCTGATCAATATGGTCATGAGTGTGCCCAACAAGAAGGAAACCAACCTTTACCTTATGAAAAATTCTCAATTCAACAAGCATGTTCAGATACCTAAAAACAACCTGATTTTTGTTTTCACGGAAAGTATTGTCCAATTGTAGATACAAAACTTCAGGAAGATTACCAGACCAATGAGAAATCACATCATGAATTATGGTTATGGTCAGATTTGCATCATTATGAATATTTGGAGCTGTGAAGTACACCCTTGGCAACATTTTCCCATTGAAGACCATACAACCGACCAAGTGAAACTGAATAAAATTTTCCTCTTGTAGATTTTTGGGTGTGTGAACAAAATGTGGTAAAAGTGTTTTCTTCTGGTCCATACCATCAATTATCAAACCCAAATATTTATTTGGATTATCATAACACTTATTTCGATGCTTGTACAACTTCTTCCTTTCATTTGTTCGTTGTTCGCGATGCTCCTGAAGTTCTTTGACAATTAAATCTACACAACATAAAAGAAATTCATTAAGAAATATGTTTTCATAGTTGATGACTATACAATTTTGAAAGTAAAAGTTATGAACACTTACCTCTTTCTGAGCCTTCACATTTGTCCCTTTTTTATTTAAGAGAAGCACATGTACTGCAAATCCCCATCCTTGTCTTCTTAGGAATACGAACATTATTGAATTCTTTCTTCCATATCTTCACAAAATATTGATATGTAATAAATTGGCCCTGTCCCTCAGCGCTTTCTGCATATTCTTTGTATAAGTTGTAGATTTCTCGTCTTGAAAAATTATCTGGAATATGTATTGTCTCTCTATTTGGCATACACTCTCCATGCTTTGAAAAGAAATCTTTCATCCATGACATTGCAGTATTTGATAATGGCCCAAACTGTCTTTTATAACGTACTTCTGAAAAAAATGTGGGATCCTTTTCCAAATTTTCTTGAATTCTTGAGAGACGAAAATTCCCAATTGAATGAAACATTTTGAAAGCTTTTCTACACAATAATAAATTCCTAATATGATAATCATAACCTGACAAAGTAGATTGCATTCAGCCAACTAAATATGAGTTTTGCATGCTTTTATTCATTGACAAATATCTCTTCCTGCTTTCTAATGCAAATGTGAAATCCATACGTTTCAAGCAATTTTTTTGGCAACATTCACTTGAAATGAGAGCGCTGATAGAACTTCTTCTCGTCAAATATTCTGCTCTACCCCTTGTATAACTAGAATAGTTTGCATTGATACGAAAAGGTCTGCTCCTACTCCTCGATACAATATTTCTTGGCAACATCTCCATCATTGGATCATCACTGTTGCTCTCATCCTGTTCTTCATCACTGCTGCTCTCATAGTCCTTAGAATCAGGACTAAGAGGAGATTGTGATACTCCAATCTTTTGAAAATCATCATCCTGCGCTTCATCACTGCTACTCTCATAGTCCTTAGAATCAGGAGTAAGAGGAGATTGTGATACTCCAATCTTTTGAAAATCATCATCCCGCGCTTCATCACTACTGCTCTCATAGTCCTTACAATCAGGACTAAGAGGACATTGTGATACTCCAATCTTTTGAAAATCATCATCCCGTGCTTCATCACTGCTGCTCTCATAGTCCTTAGAATCGGGACTAAGAGGACATTGTGATACTCCAATCTTTTGAAAATCATCATCCCGCGCTTCATCACTGCTGCTCTCATAGTCCTTAGAATCAGGACTAACTGGAAACTTTGACACTCCAATCTTTTGAAAGTCATCATCCCGCGCTTCATCACTGCTGCTCTCATAGTCCTTAGAATCAGGACTAACTAGACACTTTGACACTCCATTCTTTTGAAAATCATCATCCCGCGCTTCATCATCGCTGCTCTCATAGTCCTTAGAATCAGGACTAACTGGACATTTTGACACTCCATTCTTTTGAAATTCATTATCGCACTCATCATCATTGCTGCTCTCATAGTCCTTAGAATCATGACTAATTGGACACTTTGACACTCCATTCTTTTGAAAATCATCATCCCGCGCTTCATCACCATTGCTCTCATAGTCTTTAGAATTAGGACTAAGTGGACACTGTGACACTCCATTATTTTTAAATTTGCCATCATGCACATCAAAACTGCTGCTCTCATAGTCTTCAGAATTAGGACTGAGTGGACACCGTAACCCTCCATTCTTTTGAACTTGACCGTCACGCTCTTCAAAACTGCTACTCTCATAGTCCTCAGAATTAGGACTAAGTGGACATCGTGACACTCCATTCTTTTGAACTTCACCATCATGCTCTTCATCACCGCTGCTTTCATATTCCTTAGAATCGGGACTAAGTGGAAGAACTGACTTTCTATTCATAGTGGAAGAATTCCCGCTATATTCATCAATATGAATAGAGTTGTTACACGATGAAGATGTTGATGGTGTATAAACCGAAACTTCACCATCAGAACAATCTGTTGTTGGGAAAAGTATCCAATACGGAATGACCCTATCCCACTCTAAGGGTGATAGTACCTCAGCAACAACTGAATGCAAAGCTATTCAAGATTACTTCTTTATGAGATGTAAGAGAGGGGAGAAAGAGATCCACTAACCGTTGTCTTCCGCTAATGTTTGATCCAATCTTCTCTCCTTGCTGCTTGCTCCCAGCTCCTTGCTCTTTCACTGGCCCAGCTACACAAAGATCCTGCAAAAGCACAAGAAAGGGAAATTACAAGAAGCATACATCCATAATTGATTCAAGGATTAGAATAAATCAAATATACAAGCATCAATACGCCACAAAGACACATGCATATAGAAGAACCTCAAATGCTTTATTAATGGAAGAAGTAAAGTTCTGAGAGTGTTACAACCATAATAGGCCCAATCCAGCAACACATCCCAGCAGAAAGAAATCTCCTCTTCACCTCCTTCAAAGCAATCACCCAATAGTTCTATACTCAAACCAACAACACTTCCTAAAATTCACCAGATTCCAGCCTCCTTAGACCTCATGAGAGAGCTCTATATATAGGAGATTTGGAGAAAGGATGAGTCAGCTTGAGCTTGGCATGGATCTGACTAGTGTCCTCTCCCACTTCAGTTGTACTTCAGTTCTTGAGTCCACTTGGAGTTTCTTGCTTCCACTTGGAGATCTAGATCCTCTTACTCATCACAAGGCGAATTCCCTGATCCAAGTGTCATTTTGGAAGCTTCTTGGGCATTTGACACTTTGCATAATGACTGTGCCACTTGGCCAATCTCGCCCAGCGTAGGTAGCCTTCATTAGAGTTGACATTCAGCGCAGGTACAGAGTGGAGCAGTTGACATTCAGCGCAGATGCTTAGTGAAGCAGCTGACATGATCCAGAATTAGCTTGTTTTTGAGTGTTTTCAGGTGGAGAACTGATTTTTAGTGCTATGGTTTGCTGACCTTGTTCCTCTAGGGGTAGGAACAACATGTTTAGGGACTTTGGATCCCTTGGATTATCGACATTTCATGCTTCATGTTGTAAGGCACAAAAATGTCTATAACAGTTGCCCCCTAAAGTATGAGGTTGTTTATCGGGTGAAATGCTTTATCAGGAGGATCCGAAGTTCATTCAATCGCTGAGAGGTGCCCTGTAATAAAATACAATACAATACATTATTTTCATTCTGCTTTCATGATCTAGCTGAGGCGGGCATTCCCATGCTCGGCTTTATAAATTCATTTTGGTACATAGTACAGACAATCGTCTGATGGTAGACTGATAATTCTCTGCTGAAATTATCATCCTTTGAGTAGGATGATCATCTACTGCAATGATGTACATATCAAATGTCTTTATATTTCCTGAATATATATCGCAGCCCGGATGGATGAAACTAGATCCGGGGTCTTCAAACTCATTCGATCTTCAATCTAAGTACAAGTCGATCCATGTGAGAATTGCGCTGAAGTCAAACATGGAAAGACATCGCTTGATTACCAGTCAATAATGTAAACCGTTAACAAGCGCGAGAGGAATCACCAATAATGACAATGACCCTCAAGGTACTGCAGTACAATTCACGTGGTGTGAATAAAGGACTTGGCGTCGAACACCACGCAAAATCTTCTGGTCGAAGGTCATTGATGTATACCTGTCGCCGGAAGTGAGAAACTTGCCATTGAGGGATGCAAGCTTCAAAGTACTGATGGGGTTGTTCCTAGATCAACTTCTTGGATAATGAGCTGAAGTCGACAAGAAGCGATCCGTCAAAGGAGGGCCTTAATGAATCCCACATCATTGACACAGAACGGAGCTAATGATTTTAGTGGAGGTGAAAACAATCTGTGAAATATGATTCAGGGTGGCGATCATGGGTGGGTGAAGGATAATGTATGGCAGTGGATGGGACACGGTTGACTCTTTCTGAACAACATCTCTTGAACATATAACGACACTGATGCGATGGATCGGTAGCATTACCCCAAATGTGGATGGTTTGGCGAAGACCATGGTGATGAGACCGGTGAATGAAACAACCGAACCCGATGTGATACGGAGGAAAAGTGTCATGTTCAAGAGCGACTTGCTACCATTAAAGCTTTGAGGTTCTCCCAATTTTTCCCCAGTCATTTCGGACCAGTACCTCTTTATTTTTGTCAAGCTTGAGGAGGATAACAGATGCTCGTTCTATAACCTGCCCTTCAGGCAAGCCCATCGCTATGTTTTAACGAGCCTAGCGATAGGGAAACGCGTTCTCGTCTAAAGACAAGTTTGTCGCTATTTAATCATTTTAACGAGTCTAACGACAAGGAAAACTCGGTCCTTTTCATTTTTAGAGAGTCTGAAAAGGTACAGAAAGTCAACTCCAAAATTCCTTTTTCGTCATCTAATCCCTTAAGTCCGAAAAAGTATAAAACAATACAGAAGGGATGAGTTTTCGATAACTTTAACGAGCCGAATAAACAAGCGCTCGACCTTTTTGTACAATAATCCCTCAGGTCCAAAAAGATTAAAATCTAGAGGAGGGATAGCTCTTCCGGTCATTTTAACGAGCTGGAAGGCCAAAACTCGGCAAACTTTTCATATTTTACGAGTCAGATGAAAAGAGCTCAAAGAAGACTCGTCTTTTGAGGAACAAGTGATAAACAGGGATAGCAGCAGATTCCAGGTACAGGTTGGAATTTTCCAATCACGGCAGTGTCACAAGGATGGCTAGGTGAAATCACTCTTCGCAGCTGTTCCTCAAAATAGGTAAAAAATCCTATGGAGGTGAACGATCGGCCAAATGGAATGGAGGTGGCGGGTGCAAACACGACCAAGGCTTTTTATGGCTAATAATTTTACGATCACAAATGGTTATTTACCGGTACTGGGTTCATTTTTTAAAGAGCTTGAATGCGCCAAAACACTGCTCAATGCTTATGTTTATTTTTTAACGAGCATGAATTCCGCGTTAAAACTGCTCGGATCTCGCTTTTCTATTTTTTAACGAGCATAAATTCCGCGGTAAAAATGCTCGAAGATAAGTTTGCATGCCCCCAGCATAATAATGCAAATCGAGGCGCATGCATACTAGTCACTATTTAAGCATAGTAACGCTTGAGGTACAACCCGTTGCGGGGCTGCGCCAGTGGAATTCCATCGTAATCCATTAACTCGTAGGCTCCTTTTGCTAACACTCTTTTAACAATATAGGGGCCCATCCATAGGGACTTGAATTTACCTGCTCCCAACTTATCGGATTCTTGGTCATAAAGCAAGACCAAATCACCTTCTGAGAAGACACGGGGTTTGACATTTTTGTCGAACTGAGCCTTGACTCGTTTCTTATGGGCCTCGTTAGCCAAAGCGGCATCATGACGGGTTTCATCCAATTGGATTAATTCCAAGAAACGAGCCTCTTCTTCTGAAGTTCCGGGGAGGAGATCAATTGCGAGTTTAAGCGACGAAATTTCGCACTGGATTGGTAAGACTGCTTCCAGGCCATACACCAGTTGAAAAGGTGTGAACTCGGTTGCGTTCTTTACCGATGTTCGGTAAGCCCACAAGGCTGAGTACAGGATTAGATGCCACCTTCTTTTATGAACCCCGATCATCCTTTGTAACATACGCTTCAGGACCTTGTTGATTGCTTCAACTTGTCCGTTAGCTTGCGGATAATACAGGGTAGAGCTGTCGTGAGATAGCCCTAGTTTGGCAGCTAATTCGACCATCATGTGATTGCGGAAATGCGATCCATGATCTGTAACTATAGCCTGTGGTACGCCGAACCTGGCGACTACATGATTGAAAAAGAAAAGGGCAGTTGTTTCACCAGTGTTATCCAATGTAGGCATCGCCTCGGCCCATTTGGTAAAATAGTCAACAGCGACTATAATATACCCATGCCCCCCGGTCGAGGTGGGGTTACATTGCATGAAATCGGTGCCCCACTTGGCGAAGGGCCCAACAGAAACTATCGGCTGTAAAGGTGCGGGTGGTCGTCTGGTTTTGCTATCAAAGATTTGACAAGCATGGCAACTTCTGACTGCGGTTATGCAATCTTTGAACATGGTTGGCCAGAAGTATCCTGCTCGTAAGATTCTTTGTGCTGTTGCATATCCAGACTGATGCCCCCCACACGCGCCTGAATGACAATCATTCAGGGCTTTTTCGGCCTCCTCATGGGTAAGGCACCTCCTCAGAACTGTATCGACACCACGACGGTAAAGTGTATCACCGACGATCATGTAGTCTTTTGCTTGGTATCGTATACGTTTTTGTTCGGAGCAAGAGGTGTTAGGCCTGAAATTTTGGGTTTGGAGATAAACTATGATATCTCCATACCACTCATCGCTTACAGATATCAGAAACAAACTTTCGTCCACGATTGACTCTTTCGATGTTTCATCGTTGGACGATGATGGGAGATCGCACAGTAATTCTGCGAAAACTAGAGCTTTCTTTGATTTTGATTTCACAAATTCCAGATCAAACTCTTGAAGGATCGCTATCCATTTTGAATATTTTCCCCCCAGCAACTGTCGCGACAGTATATAAGTCATGGGGTTGCAATCTGACAAGATGGTAGTTTTCCGAAAGAGGACATAATGTCGAAACCTTTGAATCGCTTGAACAGCTGCAAGCGCTAGTTTTTCAACATAAGAATATTTACTTTCTGTATCGTTTAAGTTTTTACTTAAATAATAGATAGGATGTTCTATTCCATCGACTTCTTGAACTAAAACCATCGCAATGGTCGTATCCGCTGCAGCCAGATACAGGTTAAAATCTCTTTGATAGTCCGGGGCATACATTAATGATGCTTTTACTAGACAATCTTTTAGAGCATCAAAGGAAGCTTGCGCCTCCTGGTCCCAGACAAAAGGTACATCCTTTTTCAAAAGACGAGTATAACCCTTAGCAAGTTCTGCGTAATTTGGAATGAACCTCCTCAGAAAGTTTGCTTTCCCTTGGAGTTTCTGAATCTGAAGCAAATTTGAAGGTGGAGGAAAATTAATGATTGCCTGAACCTTACAAGGGTCGAGACGAATCCCATCCTTAGAGACTACAAAGCCAAGTAAACGACCAGAACCGACGCAAAACACACATTTGTGCGGATTGAGTCTTATCTTGTAGTGTCGGTAACGTAGAAATATCGCTCTTAAATGCTGCGGATGATCAGTCCGCTTTCGCGAATGAGCCGGAAGATCGTCGAGATAAGGTTGAACAATGTTCTTGATGTCATGGAAGGCATAATCCATTTCCCTCTGAAACGTCGCCCCTGCGTTCTTTAAACCAAAGGGTAATTTTCGATAAGCGAATGTGCCCCACGGACAAATAAATGCAGTCTTTGACTGGTCCTGTGGGCGAATATTTATTTGATTATACCCGGAAAATCCATCCATAAATGAAAAGATTTCACATCCGGCGCATTCATCAATTATCTGGTCGATGAAGGGTGTAGGGTAGTTGTCCTTCGGACAAGCTTGGTTTACATCCCTATAATCAACACACACTCTAATCGTCCCTTGTTTCTTCATAACAGGGACAATATTCGATACCCAATTGGTTAGAGGAATCGGGTAGATGAATCCAGCATGGAGAAGTTTTTCAACTTCTGCCTTAATGGCAGCGGCTTTTTTCGGGTGCACTTGCCGAAGCCGTTGTCTTACTGGTTTGACATCAGGATACATTTTAATTTCATGTTCAACGATACTCGAGTCAATGCCTGGCATCTCATCATATGACCAAGCAAAGACATCTCTAAATTCGCAAAAAAGAGCGTTATATATTTCCAGTTCTGAAGGGGAACAACCTTTGCCGACATAAATATTCTCTACAACATCTGTTTTAGTCGAGATATTTATGGCTATAGTCTCTTCAATATTGGATAGGTTTCGCTCGGAATCCACTGTGTTTACAGTATTCGTTAGGAATTCAAATACTGAAGGGTGATAAAGGTCACTTTGAGTATCTTCTTCATATTCCGGAAGAAGGGAACGATGGTGGTGATCATGCCATGGTGCCCCCTCAATCATCATTGATTGTAAGATTCCTTCGTCAGTCCCATGTATTTTCGACCAAGGATCTAATGGGGTTCCATATTCTCTAGACCTATCTACCCAAACGCTTGACGAGCGTTGATTTGGGCTCGCCTCCCATTCTTGAAACATTGATTGCTACAATATTTCTAAAGGGCTTGGGGGCAAAACCATTGAATCATCCATGTTGACCTTTGTGGAAGATATCATGTTGCAGGTTGCTACAAACGGTACATTTCCTGTATAAATAGGAGGTGGTAGCGCGAAAGTTCCCATCAATGTGGGGTCTTTCAATAATCCTACTCCGATATCTTGAATTGAATGGTTGCTCTCATGGATCATGGGAATGCTTCCTGTAACTTGTGAACCATTAGGGAGGAAATTCTGTTGGTCGACGATCGTAATCCCTCCTTCAAACGGGAATGCGATCTTCCTAAAATAAGTCGACACGACAGCTGCCATGGCATAAATCCATGGTCTACCTAGTAGGATGTTATAGTCAAGATTTCCATCAATGACTTCTACATCAATTTCTACTGTTTTTCCTCCTAGTTCAACTTTCAAGTTATTAAGGATACCGTATGGGGTATAAGTCCTTCCGTCGAAAGCCTTTAATGTCGTCAAAGATCGCGACAAGGTTGGAGATCCTAGAGTTTTCCAGCAACTCATTGACATAATACATGTCGAGGCTCCCTCATCAATTATTGTTCTGTGAACAGTTTTGTTGAGTGCTTTCACTTGAATAAGGAAAGCTAGCTGAGCTGGTAACTGAGGATCATATCCCTTGTGATCAAAGGATACAAGATTGGAATCCTTGGGATCAACCCCACCAATTGCCGATAACAACGCCTGCCTTTGGGTTGGACAATTTTGTAGCACTTCAAGAGTCGACATAGCAGATGGCGATTGGGCCAAATCTTCCACTATGTTATAATGTTGCGCCGCTCTGGCACGAGGATTAAATGTCGACTTGTGTACTACACCCTTTGGCGGTTTTATTGTTAATTCAGGGATGGTGGGCGTTACAACTTCTGACGAAGTTGTTGTCGAACTACTTGGTTGATCTTTACCTTTTTCGTTCGACAGCTGAGGATTCCCATAATCTTTGTTCCTTGTTGAAATCAAAGCATCATTCTGTTGTTTCGAAACTGACAACATAAGGACTTGCGACGGGGAAGCATTTCCACTATCAACCAGATTTTGACCTGGGTTGGGAAATGGATCAGTTAACACAGCTGAGGTTTGGGAACTTTTAAAGAACCTCTTTAACTTAGCTTTGAATGGGCAATTCTTTGTGGTATGATCCTTATCATCACATATTAGACATGGATAATTTTGTTTCCCTTTGCCAGGAGGGTTTGAAGAATTTTTCCCAGGGGATGACTCACCTTGTTTCTTCTTCTTCCCTTTGTTTTGTTTCTTCTTGCTTCCCGGTTGATTGGTTTCTTTGCCTTTATCTTCTGATACAGCATTTACTTCCGAAGCAAGAATTTCTTCTTTTGCATTTTGATCCGAATTCTTACGGGCTTTCTTTGACGAAGTCTTTATCGATTTCGCGTTTGCTGTGCCAATCACGCCATCACCGGCATGAGAGTCACTATTTGATTTAGGAGGGGGAGGAATTGAAAATTCCGGTCTAGGGGCGTCAGGTATTTTGTCATAGAGCGTGCCGGACTGAGTATAAACTAAGTCCAAATACTGCGCACGAGCAATGACTTGCTCCTCTGTTACAACTCCCCCCTTGGCCACATCTTCCGTAATAGCCGGAAGTAATGACTTTATAAACCATTCAGCTAATAGCTGATCGGGAACATATGTTTTCACCATCCTACGACGACGACGCCACTCATGTATATGATCAGATATATGGGTAGCAGTTGTCTGTTTGAAGTTGGTTAATATTTCTGTTCCCGTTTCATACCTTATTAGTAATTGAAAATGGGTTAAGAAAGTCGTGGTTAGGGAACTAAAATTGTCGAAAGAGGCTCTTGGCAATTCAATATACCATTTAGCCGCTGGACCTGTCAATGTCCTCTGGAAAGGGCGAAGCCTTATCGAATCGTCGTTAAGGGTGTTTGACGAACACCACAGATGAAAAGTCATCACGTGATTCGATGGGTCTTCACCTGGATTTCCATTGAGTTTAGGAATGTCAGATGGAAGTTTATGAGGAATCGTTGGCCACCAAGGGGAATAAGCAATCGGATCGTTGGTTAAACGGTGTAAATCAGGTAACTCTAAAGTTGCCACGAATGGTAACTGTTGATTCAGGTTAGGCGAAGCGTAACCAGGGTACGATGGAATCGCTTGAGCAGTGGGCCTTTGCATACCAGCATAATGTAATTGATGTTGGTATGACTGATACGGTTGGTGGACTTGACCACTGTAAAGTGGTTGGTTTTGACCGTTCTGGATATACGGTTGTCCACTATTCGCAAAGATCTGCTGCTCAGAACCTTGGTACACTTGCTGGAACTGCGGTTGTTGGTATTGCATAAGCCATGGTTGTGACGCCATGTTTTGTTGCGCTATGCTAACCATTGGACCGAGGTGTGGGGTAATGGTACCCGTTTGTACTTGTGTCACCCCACCAGTTGGCGATTGTGGTTGTGACCCATGATCAAGTGACTGTTGCATTACAACCTGAGAAATCTGAGGTTGACATGCAACAGGTATCACTTGAACTTGTGACACTGTTACAATAGCCGGTGTGGTTGGGATGTTCGTCACAGGTACACACTGTTGCATAGAATATACAACCCTTGGTTGTTGAGGTAGCATAGGTACCCAACTACTTGATGCAATTCCAGTATAACCTGAATACTGTTGAGAACTGCCATATGGATATCCTCCCGGAGGAGGTAATGAAAGGGCATACTGCCCCCCATGTGGTAGCAATCCGGAACTCAGAGGGATTGTTAGTCCTTGAGGACTGGATGGCCCAAATTGACCTCCATGAGGATCAATTTGATGAGTTTCAACATAAGAGTTGCCGGGTATTACTCCGGATGAACAAACTGGAACAGACCATACTGTCGAAATAGCCCCTTCGTGGACTCCTTCTAGCTGTTGAGAGCTAGTTGGGACAGTTGGTATGCCGGCAAACATCGTTGGAGTGACGGCAGGGGCTTCTGCTGTCGCTGTGTCATTTGACAAAGTCCTAGACGATGACGGTTGTTCCGACATTTTAATTCTATCCAATAGATTGCCTAGCGATTCTACAGGGACTTCCACTTGTGGTGGATTAACTTCTGATGAAGGAAATAGAGTGACCCCGACTCCAAAATGAGTTGGAGTACTTGCTTGCGGATCCTCTACAATTTCCTCTATCGCAATCAAACCCGGTGGAAGAGGAAGACCATCAGGTCCGTAAAATATTTCTGGTGCCGAAGAAGTGGTTGTTTTGACAACGACAGTTGTTTGGGGAACAAAACTCTCTGGACCGGTTACAGACGGAACTGGTTCAGTTACACAAGTACTTGCCCCCAGACTAGGATCAGTATTACTGTCCTTCTGCGGCTATGGAACTTCTTCTATAGAGGCAGGGTTTCCAGAAATGTTAGGAGTAACCGGAACCTCAGATGCAGTTGGAACACTTGTTCTAACTTTCAAAGGAGATTTTGAACCGGTTAAACGAGTTCGCTTTGCCCGTACTGTTTTCAATTCCGAAGACAAAGACGGTTGACTCGTAAGCCTCCGCGAACAACGGGGTTTCAATTGACTTTCTTCCACGATTGCGGATTACTCGATCAACTAAAATATTAAAAGGGGAAATTTGTGTTTCCGAATTGAATGAATTTTATTAGACGCTTTTAGACACAACTTTCTTTTTCACTTTTTAAGAGTCGAGAAAAAGATAAAGATGACTCTAGTCTCCTTCGATGTATTAACGAGCCCGAAGTGACAAATGCTCGGTTGGACTTTTTCAGTTATAGAGTTTGAAAAAGGCCAAAAGAAACTGCTCTGGAGTTCTAGGCAGAGGGTGTGCCAAACCTTTCGCAAAACCACAGAATACGTTTTACGGTACAGGTGGTCGATCTTCGTGAATGCTGTGTTCACTACATTGCGATCAGTAGGGCGGCCGACACGGCTTCCTATGGATAAACGATATATGCCTATAGGGGTCTCCCAATATATACGCGACGGTACGTGGGAGCACAAGTCCGTATTAGTGCCACTGACTCTCAGGAGGAATCACCCACCTTCGTCGAGATCGACAGTCACTACGTTTAACGACGCTGGAACACGTCTCTAGCTTAGACCTCTAGATGTTTGCGTTATGTTTCAAAGCATTGTTAGGTTCATTCAATATATTTTAGGTTGATCTTTTTAAAGTTTTCCTTTCAAGGTTCACCACGAGATGTTTTGATACAAATTCCTAAATGCAGTCTAAGATGAGAAACAAGCTTTTTCAATCTTTTCGACTTATGAAAATCTTAACTACTGAGGGAAAAGAGAGACAAAATCTTTTCACACAGATCAAAGAGCACTCGCTAATGCACTTTTTCCCTAAATCAACATACAAACTTATATGCAAAATGCAAAAATGCAGGTATTTCTTTTCTCTTTCTTAATGTTTGTGCGACACAAAAAGAAAGCTGTTGTATAATTCCGAATTCAATTTCAAGTGAAAGCAAACAAGCTTGTCCAAAATCGAAAGACACTTTAAGATTTACTTGTTTCGACACTAGAAATATATAAATTCAAACCATATGATGAAAGCAAAAGCTCAATCAGCTATGAACAGCAAACAAACTAACTCTTAAGACCAAAACGACACTTTATCACAGGTCTAGATCTAAGAGGTCACAGCAAGACTAGTTCACTTTCGTTATGGGAAACTGTAAATGATACAAGAAATACACAAAGAACAAACACAGTTTCTTTATACAACCGAGGCGGAATAGTGGCAAGGAAAGTTGGTTTCAGATAGGCACATTGACTGGTAACAGGCAGCAAAAACAAGGGTGAAAACAGGGTAAGAAACAGCAGGAAACCCCAGTAGCACAAGGCAAGACTGGTCCAGCGCAGGTGGGACACTGTCTGTTTGACCTTCAGCGCAGGTAGCCCCTTCGGGAACTACGCTGAAATGCAGACAGCCTTCACAGCAGTTGCACTGAAGAATGAAACTTTCGTTTCTCTTGGTTTCCGGGTCACAGATTGCTCAAAAATTCACAGTTTTCGGCCAAATAAGAAGCTATCAGTCAAGGACACACTAAGGGATGACAAGGAGGATGAAAAGCTATCACTAAGAGCTTATTAGAGTCCTTGTGGGTCAGCTCTTCAAATCATAAACTTGCCCAGAAACTAAGCTAGAGTAGTTGCCCTCTACTTTGCATTTGAAAGATCCAAATGCAGTTCGATTCGGTACTCCCTTTGTTTATGAAATGAATAGCAAAAACACAAACAACCAACAAGATACGAATCCCCAGTGGAGTCGCCAATTTGTTGTTGGGAAAATTATCCAATACGGAATGACCCTATCCCACTCTAAGGGTGATAGTACCTCAGCAACAACTGAATGCAAAGCTATTCAAGATTACTTCTTTATGAGATGTAAGAGAGGAGAGAAAGAGATCCACTAACCGTTGTCTTCCGCTAATGTTTGATCCAATCTTCTCTCCTTGCTGCTTGCTCCCAGCTCCTTGCTCTTTCACTGGCCCAGCTACACAAAGATCCTGCAAAAGCACAAGAAAGGGAAACTACAAGAAGCATACATCCATAATTGATTCAAGGATTAGAATAAATCAAATATACAAGCATCAATACGCCACAAAGACACATGCATATAGAAGAACCTCAAATGCTTTATTAATGGAAGAAGTAAAGTTCTGAGAGTGTTACAACCATAATAGGCCCAATCCAGCAACACCTCCCAGCAGAAAGAAATCTCCTCTTCACCTCCTTCAAAGCAATCACCCAATAGTTCTATACTCAAACCAACAGCACTTCCTTACATTCACCAGATTCCAGCCTCCTTAGACCTCATGAGAGAGCTCTATATATAGGAGATTTGGAGAAAGGATGAGTCAGCTTGAGCTTGGCATGGAGCTGACTAGTGTCCTCTCCCACTTTAGTTATACTTCAGTTCTTGAGTCCACTTGGAGTTTCTTGCTTCCACTTGGAGATCTAGATCCTCTTACTCATCACAAGGCGAATTCCATGATCCAAGTGTCATTTTGGAAGCTTCCTGGGCATTTGACACTTTGCAGAATGACTGTGCCACTTGGCCAATCTCGCCCAGCGCAGGTAGCCTTCATTAGAGTTGACATTCAGCGCAGGTACAGAGTGGAGCAGTTGACATTCAACGCAGATGCTTAGTGGAGCAGCTGACATGATCCAAAATTAGCTTGTTTTGAGTGTTTTCAGGTGGAGAACTGATTTTTAGTGCTGTGGTTTGCTGACCTTGTTCCTCTAGGGGTAGGAACAACATGTTTAGGGAATTTGGATCCCTCGAATTATCGACATTTCATGCTTCATGCTGTAAGGCACAAAAATGTCTATAACACAATCCATCCCTTTCAAATAGAAGATGTTGAATGATACAAATGGAGTCTCCTAAGAATATTATATAGCTTAAAGAATGAAATATTCCCTCCAAAATTATTCCCTCCAAAAAATTTCGCGAAAATATTTCCCTCCAAAAGTTTGTTAGATTTATTTACCTTTATTATTTTATTCTACAATTCATTGAAAAACATAAACTAAATTTTTTTATGAAATCAATCACTGAAATTCAAATTGTAAACAACAACTTCTATATTAATTATTCTGATAGTTAAAGTATATAATATTTACTAAACAACTAATTTTTTTTTTAATTTTTATAATATATTCTAAAACAAATTAATCCCACATTCAATCCATTGTAAAATAACTCTACAATATTCGCTCTATAATAATTTAAAACAAATTATAGTTAAAGTATATAATATTTACTAAACAACTATTTTTTTTTTTTAATTTTTATAATATATTCTAAAACAAATTAATCCCACATTCAATCCATTGTAAAATAACTCTACAATATTCGCTCTATAATAATTTAAAACAAATTATCCCACATTAATTGTACAGAAAAACATCTTCGTATTTTCACTTATATATTAAATTTTGTTATCACTATTACTTACCTGACATCCAGGTTTTCTAAAGTTCGTTGAAAGACGTGAATTTGTGGAGCAGCTATATTGCTATCAACAACATATTCAACGAAGAATTATCGCAATTGAAAGGTAAGTTCAGTTTTTTTTTTCAAAATTTTCATATTAAATTAATTTAACGTCGCAGAAGATTTTTTTTTTAAATTAATAATTTTTCCAAGCCCCTAATTCCCATTCCCCTCCAATCTCAACTCCTCCCCCCCTTCATTAACGTCGGCCCCATGGGCCCAACCCCCTAACTCCTACCCCGTGCCCACTTACCCACCCCCCCTTCTGCCCCTACCCCAACCCACCCTTACCCCCCCCCTCTGCCCCTAGCCCTACCCCCCCCCCACCCCCCCCATCCCCCTACCCTACCCCTACCCCCCCTACGCTACCCCCCCCCTACCCCGTCCCCCCCCAATCACCCTACCCTACGCTACCCCCCCCTACCCCCCTACCCCTACCCCCCCTACCCTACCCGACCTCGTCCCCCCCCCCCATCCCGTCCCCCCCCCACGGCCCCATCCCACCCATCCCCACCCGCCCTCCCTATCCCCACCCGCCCTCCCGCCCTCCACCCTCCACACCTCACCCGCCCCCCACCCGGCCCTCACCTGTCCCCCACCCGGCCCTCACCTGCCCTCACCCAACCCTCACCCGCCCTCCCCGGCCCGCACCCGCCCTCACCCGCCCTAATCTATGAAAGCAGGAAATGCTAATCTATGAAAGCAGGAAATGTCTATGCTACTTTTGCAGAATGGAAATGAAATAAACTACTTAGCAGAAGGCAAGAGTAAGAAAATAGAAGAAAAGCAACAATTACTAATACTCTGACGCTTCCCTGGCAACGGTGCCAAAAAGATTGTGGGCTCCAGTATTGTAGCAATAATGCTACAACTCCTGGAGCTTCCTATCTCTAATTTTATCAACCCGGTAGTTCATAACAAACTTGGAAGCGACGGTGTTGTATGCACAAGTACTAGCTCTTGTCGCAGCTGTCACTTGGTCAGCTGGCACAAGTCCGCTAGGGCTCAAGCCAACTTCTATATGTTCTTAGAAGAAGCTTTCTAAATGATGGACGAAGACTATCTCAAAGGAAATCGACCTACTCTGCAATAATGAACTGAAAGCCATCAAAACAGGGAAACCCTAGTAAACCCTAATCTGACTAGTCTAATCTCTATGATGCAATGGTGGAAGTGAAAACTTCTAGAAATGATGCCATTACTTCTAGTGATATGAGATGCATGAAACTAAGCTACTTCTACTGAAAAGAACATTGTTTTTGTATTTTTGCTTAAGTGGCTTGGAGTTATTATGATTTTGTTTCTTATTAGGGTTTGACTGCGTAGGGGTAGTTCGAAGGGAAAGAAAGCTTGGGAAAGGTCAGGAGGGCTAGGAGAGGTTCGAGAGGACCCAAAACATCATTCCACAGAAGTCCACAACGTTCAGGTGCTCGGCAATCGAGGTTACAGGTTTCTACAGGATGTCTGCAGGGGATCCTACAGGAAGCTCGGGATTTCTACAGGAAGTCTGCTAACTTCTACAGGATGTTTTGTGGTTGGAGTTTTGGGTGATGGAGGAGTGGAGGAGTTGTATGGGTGGATAGGTAGGATGGAAAGGGAACTTATGATGGCTCAGGGACAGAGATATGAGATGAGGAAAGAGTGGGTACAGTTGGTTGGTGGATAGAAGGGTGGAAACAATGAAAAGTCCAAAAAGATGAAGTTACGTGAACAGTAGAAGTGTTGGAAGGCAAACGAGCTGAACAGAGGTTGGGTAGGTGACCTTAGGCATGGTTGAGAAGAAGAAGAAGATGACAGAGTGATGCAACGCAGTGTAAAGGAAACAAATCTGCACAAAACCGAGAATTCATCAACCTATCCTAACTGTGTTATTAAATCAACGAACAACAATGTAAACTTCAAGAAAAATCGTGCATGGAGTTGGAATGAAGAAATACTGCTCAAGATCGGAATGCATGGATGGATCTACGATTGAAATGACTGTGTTGCAGCTTGAGTGAAAGTGTATGACTGCGTTTTTTTCGTGGCTGGTACGGTGTACACCCCCAATCTCTAAACAGAGATGGCAGTGAGTGAACTGTCAGCCTTTTCTTGGAGCTCTAATGAATGCTGATCCTGCTACTCTAATCTAAGCAAATAAAAGCACTTGAATCGTAAACTAATCCTACTCAATCACATAAAAGAAATCAAATCAGCAGACTGTAATTTCTAAATGCAAAACAGAGGAATAAAGTGCTGAAAGGAAAGACAAATAACAATACAAGGAAGAGGAGGTCTATTGCTCTCAGGTTGGGCCCTAACCTGAGAGCTATAACTCCCTTAAAAACTCAGAATTGAATCCAAAGCTACCTGCCTTTATTGAAAAATCATGAGTCTAATATCATGCCAAAAATGACTTACAAAAAGCAAAAACCGAGCTGTATCTCGTGCTTAGAAATTGCAACAGTAGTTCAAAAGTTCAAAAAGCTCCTATCAAAGGCCATGGCCTTAATATTTATACATGATGAGGATCAAGCTGGCTTCCTCAATTAATGGAGCTCGGCTGTCCAACTAAAAGTGAACTGCTGTAGACTGCAGTTCCTGCAGAATCTGTTGGCTGCCTTTAAGCTCGGTGGGGAAAGCTGTTGGAGATCGGAGTTAGGGTGGAGATCACGAGGGAGGTCATTTAACGCCATAGACAACCTCCCTATAAACCTGCAATGCCACCTTTGCTGTCTCCTTGTCTCCTTCTGCGTGGTCTTTGCTCCCTTTAGTGCCAAAAAACCTGAAATCATCATGTATTAGCCACATAGATATAATGCATGCCCTTCTTCCTACAAATAACACGAATATACCAAGAAATAAATGCATAAGTGATAAAAGATGAAGGGTTGAACAAGGTAAGTAGGCCAAATGAGCCCAATTTGTTACCAAAAATTGGGGCTCATCAGTGTCCATGAAACAAATAACATAAGATACTTGTTGAGAAAAATGAGTTTGATTGTATTAATTCAAAAGAAGAAGAACTTTACAACCTTTTCCTTGATGCTGTACAAGCTCCTCCCAGGGTCCAACAAGATGTCTCCTCTACTTTGACAAGTTTCACTCACTCTCCAATGGAACCAAGAGGTATGTGATCTCTCCTCTCAAGCTCAACCAAAGAGTCTTAATTTCACCAGCATTTACCCTCAAAATGTTAAGCTTCTAACCTCCTTAGTCCTCACCCCAATGCCTATATTTATAGTGCAATGGAGGGAAGTTACTAGGTCCTCCTTCAAAGGGATAAAGCCCTTCTTCAAAGGGACAGCTCCTTTAGTCAAGGGATTAGCTCCTTCTCTTTTGGGATGCATGAACCACCTCAGAGCGAACAATCCACATCAAAATTCCTTCTAGAAAACTCTAGAATTAACCCAAAGTGAGTTTTTTAAGATAAAACTTGCGCCTTTTGACTTTCACAGGGGTCCGCACCTACACCATTAGGGACAGAGCGGGTAGGTACGCAGCTTTTGTATACAGAAGGTGCGGGACCGCAGGTGACCATGAGAGAAAGTGCAGAAGCAGAGTTACATTGATATTTAATGTCTTTCTCCCACTTCCAAAGCTTGATTTGAAGAGATGAGGTCTTAGACTTGCTTAGGAGGACAGTACAAGTGATGATAGACCCATACTAACTGCAAATAATCATGGTGACGATATTTTTGTGTAACAGATCACCCCCTAAAGTGCGAAGTCTGTAGTAGATGAGGATTTCATTTATCATATAGGAAGAGTGAAGTACTTTATCGTTTCGAGGATTATCTTGTGGAGAGCCCAGTCGGAACCTGTAAAAACATTCAATACAAGATGTATATATGAGATCATATCATTGCTGAGGTAGGCATTCCCATACTCAGATCAAAACTAACTAGAAAACTATCTACTGCTCTGATATAGGAATGATCTTGTAAAACATCATAAGTATAGACTTGTGTGAACACAGTATGGACGCAGCCATCTGTTTATGAATAGTCCACAACATAATGAATACAAAATTCCTCGCAGCCTAGATGGTGGAAACTAGATCCAGGGTCTTCATTTCTACTTCCCGAAATAGTACGATTCTATCCATGCGAATAAATGTGTTGAAGTCGAACATGGTAGAAACCACTTGATTACCAGTCAATGATGTAAACCGTTAACAAGTGTGAGAGAAACCACCAGTGATGTCAATGGCTCTCAAAGTACCCAGTACAATCCATGAGATGTGAATAAATGTGTTGATGTCGAACATGTCGGAATCCTTCGATCAAAAGCCAATGATGTAAACTGTCATCAAAGGCGAGAAACCTATCATTGAGGCATGTAGATCTCAAGGTACTGATGATTCCTATATCATCTTTCTAGATAATGTGCTGATGTCGATAGAAAGCGATTCGTCGTAGGCAAGCCCACAACACGAAATCATAGATCAAGTTGAAGAAATTTAGTTGCAAGGACTGACTTAGGGATGGTCAAGATGGATGACAGATATTTTGTAGATGAATGGCTTATTGGCAGTGACCTCTTCAACACATAACGACACGACAGATGGCTTGGTAACAATTGACCCAAAGTTAATACCCAGAAACCGGCTAAAGACTTTCAATGTGGTTTGACCAACTGTTAGGCAAAGGATTTCCCAACCCAGGTGAATGAAAGTGTCGTGTTCAAGAGTGGTTACAAAGTATGACAAATAGACTCATTTTTCTCCCTTTCCCCCACCACTTCTGGCAAGTACCTCTTTATTTTTGACAAGATTGAGGAGGATAACATTTGCTTGATTATAAGCTCATCCTTCGGATGAGTCCAACTTAGTTTAGATTCGAACCCTAAGAAGGAGTGGTTCGTTCATGTTTGTAATTGAACAGGTCCTTTACTGTGAAATTTTAACGAGTCCAGTATAGGAGAAACTCGGCATTTTTCAATTTTAGAGAGTCTGAAAAAACTTAAGAAGACTCCAAGGTTGACCTTTTTCGTAAATTTGTGTCTCTCGAGCCCGAAAAAGTATAAAATAATACTTGAGAGAACCGCTTGATATTTTATGGCCAAGGAGTACTTTTCGTTATTAGTGTCACTGATCCAAAAAAGTAAAAAAGCGATCAACGACACGTCCTTTTATAACCAATATCGAATTTGAAACGACAAAAATCTGGCAATCTTTTCATGTTTTTACGGTCAGAAAAGAGCTGTAAGTGGACCATCTTTTAATTCCGTTTTAACAAATGTAAAAGAAACGCTTGGCAATCTTTTCATATTTTAGGAGTCAGAAAAGGGCTTAAAGATGACTCTACTTGTTTTTCGTTGAAAATGATAGATTTCGCCTGAATAATCGTCTATTCTGCACAAAAACACAAACATTACTCATACCTGTTTGAAATGGATAAAAGCATTGCAAAATACCTTTTCAAAGTGAAACATAAACAAATTTGCAATTTATTTACTCAAAAAACTTATAAAAAGGGCCTTTGTCAATTCATTTTTACCATTCGAGTTTGGGTGAGAAAATAGTGCTTTTGCTTAGAAAACTTCCCGTGAAGATTGTGGAAAATCCAACCGTCGGAATCGAGCGCTGTCTTCTCCAGGTAATCCACATCATCCTACTCTTCATTTTCAACCATTTAGTTTTTTTATTTAGTCCTTCATTTCATTTTTTGGGAGGGTTTTTAGGTGCAAAAACCGCGCACGGGGGTCCACAGGTTTATCATTGCGGACCCGCGGACCACGACTTTTTCTTCTTTGGGAAAAAGCTCGGGGTCCACACCTTTCGTGTAGAAAAAGTGCGTACCCACGCACTGTGTCTAACTCGGAGGGTGCGTACCCCGCCGCAAGGGTTTTGAACCCAAAATTTCTCAAAAATGGACCACTCAAAATGTTTTCTAGCAATTTAATTAATATTTATACTTGATGCAGAGAGTATATCATGCTAGATTGGTGAGAACGAGAGCATGAGGACGTGGATACCGCCGCATGGAATCATCAGCCTTCACTTGATGCTTTGAGGGCATGCGGATTGTACAAATTCTGGACCATTCCTGGCATGAGGGCTCAGGTGGATTTCTTACAGTGGCTGGTTGATAGATGGAGCATACAGGACCAGTGTTTTTTCATTGGCGGGCACCGCCTCGAAATGGAGCCGGAGGACATTTATTTCTTGACTGGTTTGCCTAAGAGAGGCGAAGACCTGACTCTATACGGGACTAGGCCAGGTGGCCAGTCTGTCGATAGCCTTCGGCTAGAGTACTGCAACAACCAGGCTAAAGACAAAGGGATAGACATAAAGACCATATCCCGTCCTGAGCTCATGGTGATTTCATTTACTGTCACTAGACTTTGCGGAGCTGCTGCATTACATGTTGCCACCGGATCCCAGATGCGTATGGCAGTTGATTGCTTTCGAGGCACCATCTTCAACTGGTGCAATGCTGTGCTAGCCAATGTGAAAGGCCAACTGACCAGGCCCAAGAGCGGATGACTAAAGACCTTTTGTTATGGGGCTTTGGTCATGAGTTTTGGCCTGGAGACGGTTCCTATGTTGATCCCACAGCACCTTACTGTTGGAGCTGGGCTTCCTCGAGAGCCTAAACTTATGCGATGGGTCGCAGTCATGGCCCGTCACCCCGACGAGAGGACAGAAGTTGCTCGGTTCAAACTTGAGTATTTCCAATGGTTGGAAAACCAGGTCTTTTCCATTCAGGACTTCCCTTACGCTGGGATAGATTTTCGTGGTGACCCAGACATGGCTCTTCCACCAGGAGAGCAGTGGGACGAGTCAGGTAAAATCCTTTTCAACTTTTCCTATTTAAATTTTTTTATTTTTTCCATCGTCTCAAAACTGATAGTAAAAATTTCAAATGCAGATGTGGGTCCACAGCGACCAGCCGCTCTCCGGCCTTTCGATAGGAAGCAACTAGTTGCACCCGTGCCTGCCCCGCAGGACGAATCAGCAGAGGTTTTGGCCGAGTTGGAGGGTCATCTCGAGTGTTTGACAGGAGATATTCCCAAGACCACTATAGATAACATTCCTCGTCAACTTCAGCGCTATGTGATTGGAGTCCCGAGACCTTTTAGGAGGTTCCTTTGCAAGGTGGCCCGGGCAGTGGTTTCTTATAGAGACCATCACCAGTGATTGGATGATCGCCTTTTGTGGGCACATGTGACATTTTTGTTTTTTGTACTTATCATTTTTGCCGATCATAAGGTTTTTTTCAACCTATGATCGAAGACGATGTATTTTTTGACACACTCCTATATATATATCACTATTACCGGCTTATCTTGTAAATCATGTTATGGAATGGTTTTAAATTTACATGAATGATTATTGCAAATGTCTATTTAACATTCGAGAAGCAATCGCATCTGCTAATGTATTTAAAGACGTTGGAATATGCTGATATTCAATATAATCAAACTCACGTTCCAAGAGACGCACTCTCAAAAATAATCTTAATAACACTGGATTTCTAATGGCATACACTCTATTAAGCTGTAATACAATGAGTTCAGAATCTAACCTCACTATCAAACTCCGAATCCCAAATGAAATAGATTCAGATAGTAACTCAATCACTGCACTATACTCTGCAATGTTGTTTGTTTTTTGACCGAGGCTTACCCCATGCATAGAAACTAACTCGTCAGAGGGCAAATAGATAACCCAAGTTGCGGAAGAGATGTTTCGTGTATTACGACAAGCACCATCAACAAATCCAATGTATGTTTGGAGAGGCATCGACATCTGCAATATCAAGAGTAAAACCAAGATAAGTAGGAATAATGATGGAAAAACACTCTCTAAGCTAAGCACACTTTGTAAACTAAAACACACCAGCTAGAAAGAAAAACTATCCTAACTAAAAATCTCCATACCCCATTCTTTTAAGCATAGTACCTCTTCAAGTAAAGGCCATTTCTGGGTTTACCCAGAGAGTCCCCATCAAAGTCTACCAATTCATAGGCCCCTTTTGCTAGCTTTCGCTTAACAATATAGGGACCATGCCACATAGGAACGAATTTCCCAGTGCCTAATTTATCATTAGCTTGATCATACAATAACACTAGGTCTCCTTCCAAAAAATTTCGAGGGGTCACATTCCGATCATACTGAGCTTTCATACGTTTTGCGTGAGTCTCGATCGCCAATGCAGCATCACGTTGATTCGCATCTAATTGAGCTAAGTATAACAAATGCTTTTCCTCTTCGGAAGTAGCTGGAAGTAACTCGATGGCCATTTGCAGTGACGGGATTTCGCACTGAATGGGTAACACAGCTTCCAAACCATAGACTAGTTGGAAAGGAGTGAACCCTGTTGATGTTTTTACTGAAGTTCGGTACGCCCAAAGCGCTGAAAATAGCATGTTGTGCCAATTTGACCGATGAATCCCAATGATTCGTCGGATCATGATAACTAAAACTTTGTTGATGGACTCTGAAACCAGACCATTTTCTTGTGGATAATAAGGAGTTGAACTATCGTGACGTAAACCAAGCTGGCCTGTAAGTTCGGTCATCATAACGTTTCAAAAATGACGCCCATGATCAGTGATTATCGCTTGTGGGACACCAAACCTAGCAAAAATATGTTTGAACGTGAAAATTGCAGCTGTCTTGCCGTCTGCCTCGAATGTAGGCATCGCCTCGGCCCACTTAGTAAAATAATCTACCGCAAGGATGATATACGCATGCCCCCCGACTGAGTGAGGGTTACATGTAATAAAATCGATACCCCATTTGGCAAAAGGACCAACGACAATTATAGGGTGGAGAGGAGCAGGTGGAGCGTGCATCTTACGATAAAAAATCTGGCAGTTGTGGCATTTTCGGAATGTCGTAATACAATCTTTAAATAAAGACGGCCATAAGTAGCCAGCGCGCAATATCGTTTGGGCTGTGGCATACCCAGACATATGACCGCCACACGCTCCAGAGTGACAGTCATTTAGAACCCTTTCAGCCTCTTCGTGAGTTAAGCAACGTCGAAAAATAGAGTCCGCCCCACAGCGATAAAGAGTATCTCCAATAATTTTGAATTGTTGGGACTGGAAGCAAATTGTCCGACATTCCGACCTTGAAATTTATGGCCGAAAGGATTGGGTCTGGAGATAGACGATGATATCCCCATACCACGGATCTAAAGTGCTAATTAGAAACAAATATTCGTCCACAATGGGCTCCTCTGCCACAGTTTCTATATCAGCACGCGGGAAGTCACACATTAACTCTGCAAAAACTAAAGATTTCTTAGACTTAGATTTCTCAAACTCCAAGTCGAACTCCTGCAGGATAACGATCCATTTAGAGTACTTGCCCCCTAGTAATTGTTTGGTCAAAATGTAGATGATAGGGTTGCAATCTGAAATTACCGTAGTTTTACATAGTAAAATGTAGTGACGAAAACGTTGGACAGCTTGAACGGCTGCCAATGCCAATTTCTCCACATGTAAGTATTTTAGCTCAGTTGGATTTAACGTTCGACTAAGGTAATATATCACATGTTCCGTTCTGAATTCATCTTCTCGAACTAAGACCATTCCAATGGTGGAATGGGAGGCGGTGAGGTACAAGAAGTAATCCTGCTTGTAGTTGGGAGGATACAACAATGGTGCATGGGTCAACGCGTGTTTGAGTGCATCAAAAGATTTCTGAGCTATCTCATCCCAAGAGAATGGAGTGTTCTGTTTCAACAATCGTGTAAAACTCTTTGTAACCTCGGCGTAGTTAGGAATGAATCATCGTAAAAAGTTTGTTTTCCCCTGCAAACTTTGGAGTTGGCGAAGACTCGAAGGAGGAGGCAAATTGATGATAGCTTCGACCTTCGAGGGATCAAAGTGAATGTCGTCTTTCGAAACTACAAATCCCAGAAATCGACCCATTTCTATACAGAAGACACATTTGTGTGGGTTCAACCGAATACGATAATGCCTACACCTCATAAATATTGCTCGTAAATGGACGAGGTGATCAGCTCGATGTAATGAATGAGTAGGAAAATCATCGAGATAGGGTTGCACAATGTGCTTGATGTCATGAAACGCATAAGACATCGCCCTCTGAAAAGTTGCTCCGGTATTCTTAAGCCCAAAAGGTAATTTTCAATAAGCAAATGTCCCCCATGGACAAATGAAAGCCGTTTTTGGTTGATCGGCATGTAGAATATTGATTTGATTGTATCCGGAAAAACCGTCCATAAAGGAAAATATTTCGTTGCCGACACAATCATCAATGATTTGATCGATATAGGGAGTTGGGTAGTTGTCCTTTGGACAAGCTCGATTAATATCCCTATAGTCGATGCATATTCTTATTGTTCCCTGTTTTTTGTTAACCGGAACAATATTCGATACCCAATCCGTTAACGGGATCGGATAAATGAAACCTGCTTTCAACAGTTTCTCAACTTCTACTTTAATTGCAGCAGCTTTTCGTGGGTGAATCTGATGCAAACGTTGCCGGACGGGTTTAGCATCCGGATAAGCCTTGATCTCATGAAAAATAATCTCGGGATCAATTCCTGGCATTTCCTCATAGGACCAGGCAAACATGTCGCGGAATTCTTGAAATAGGGCCTTATATAATTGAATTTCGTCATCTGTACACGAGGCACCTATATGAATGTTCTCAACAATTTCGGGCTTAACCGAAATGTCAATGGGAATAGTTCGAGAGATGTTTCCCAAATTTAACTCTGAATCGGGATGTTTCATTGGATTCTGAGGTTCCTTGACATATTCAATCGTAAATATTGATGAGAAATCATTTTCAAAACGATCATCCTCAGGTAAAAACGAAGATCTGTGATGGAGATCTTCCCATGGTAAATCATCTACACATAGGATTTCACGAATTTGCTCATCGGAGTGAACAAGTTCAGAAAAAGTAGTTAAATCCGAGGTTGATGTGAAAATTGATTCCTCACGGACCACATTCATTAAGTCATTTTTGGTTGAACACGGGTCGGCAAAATACTGCACGGCTTCATAGGTAACTTCATATGGACTCAAAGGCATGGAATTACAAAATGAGTCTATTTCAGATTCAGAAGGAACGATCCAAGGATCATCATAAAAAATGGTGTCTGATGTAATCATATGAATGGTTGCAAATTAAGATGATGCGTTGATTGGAGGAAAATGAAAAGTTCCCATTAAACCGACATATTTAACTAATCCTACTCCAACATCCTTATATGGGATAGTCGTTTTACCAACATGCTGAATACTCTCTGAAGAGGCTGGGTCGGATGAAAAGTAAGCCAGCTGATCTATTGTTACGATCATTCCATTATTTGGAAACTTTATTACTCGGAAGATCGATGAAACCACTGTTGTCATAGCATAAGACCAACTTCGACCCAATAGAAGGTTGTAATCTAGAGGGGTATCAACCACCTCCACATCTAGATTAATGATTTTTCCTTCAACCCCTATAGGCAAATCCTGTAGAATGCCAAAAGGATGAAACCCACGGCCATCAAAGGCCTTAAGAATTGTCAGGGATTGATTTAGTGAAGGAGAACCAAGCGATCTCCAACACTGTATCGACATAATACTCGTTGAGGCTCCCTCATCAATTACAGTCCGATGAATGGACCTATTTTTGACTATTATTGGGATCTAGAATGCCATTTGATGAGGCAAACGCAGTGTACTATTTTCTAGATCGAAAATTATTAGGTTCAGGTCCTGAACATCAACAGCTCCTATAGCCGACAAAAGTAATTTACGCTGTGCTGGGCATGATTGCAGCACTTCCAAAGCCGACATTGCCGAGGGTGAAACAGCTAAATCCTCAACAATGTTATAATTCTGGGCCGCTCTCGCATGTGGATTGAAAGCAAACTTTCGAAGTATACCCTTGGCGGGCGGTTTGATTACTAAGTCCGGGTTAGGTTTCTCGATCTGTAGTGGATCAGAACTGGGAGCTGAGGTTGATGGGTTAGAATGAGAAGATTCTGCTTCTTTACGATCAACACGACTCTTACTACCATAATCTTGCGACCGACTCGCAATCCTTACATGGGACATCATCAATATGGGTTCTTCATTGGCACTCGAGGAAGAACCTATCATCTTACTGTCTTGACTTGGAAATGGATCCTTCAAGACAGCAGGAGTTTGGGAACCTTTGACAATCTTCGCAACCTCTGCACGATGAGGGCAGTCTCTTGTAAAATGTTCTTCGTCACAAATGAGACAAGGATAACGAGGTTTGCGCTTTTCATCATTGGATTCCGCCTTTTCAGGTTTCTTCTTTGAACTTTTGTCTGTTTTATTTTTCTTCTTTCCTTTCTTCTTCCCACCGGATTTTGATTTAGCCGTAGATGACTCTACAACGTGAATATCGGCGGAAACCTCTGCAGAAGAATCTCCTGTCGGGGAATCAGGCAAGGTTATGATAGGAGAAGAATTCTTGGAAGGCTTCTTCTTACTTTTAGTGTTAACCGTACCAATCATACCGTCAGCGGCATGAGATCCCGAAGGAGCTGTAGTGATTTGATTTGACTTGGGAAGATCAGGGATCTTTTCGTGTAACGTACCTGACTGAGTATAGACCAAGTCAAGGTACTGTGCTTGAGCAATCACTCGCTCCTCAGTAACAACTCCAGCTTTAGCAACATCTTCAGTGATCCTTGGCAACAAAGATTTTACAAACCACTCAGCCAAGATTTGATCCGGAATAAATACCTTCACTAAACGTCGTCGACGTCTCCACTCATGAATATGATCTGAAATGTACATGGATGTCAATTGCTTTAGCGAAGTTAACAATTTCGTGCCATTGTCATATCGGTCTGGCAACTGGAAATGAGTTAAAAACGAGGTAGCTAACTGACTAAAATTATAGAAAGTGCCTCGCGGTAACTCAATGTACCACTTGGCTGTGAGACCAATTAGAGTGCGCTGGAAAAGTCTAAGATGGATCAAATTATCTGTGATGGAGTTAGACGCACACCAGAGGTGGTAAGTCATCACATGGTTTGACGGGTCCTCTCCAGATTTACCTTCGAACTTGGGAATGTCACTGGGCAACTTATTCGGCATTGGCTGCCAAAATGGAAGATAATTAATCGGATCTTTCGTTAGGCGTGACAAATCAGGTAAGTCCAAAGTTGCGATAAATGGTAACTGCCGATTAGGATCCCTAAAACTCTAGGTCATGAGACCAGCCCCAGGAGGAGGATATCCGGGATAACTAGGAATAGGAATCGCGTTCGGGATATTGTATCCTCCCAGAAAACCAGGACTAACCGGACCATACTAGGGTTGTTGAGGTTGTTGATAAGTGTACCCAGGATATGGTTGATACTGATAAACTGGTTGCTGGACAGCAGGAACGAATTGGTACTGTCCCTGGTACGGTTGATAGGTGAATTGAGGTTGACTTGTGACAACCATACTTAAACCAGGTTGTCCTACAGGCATATGAACCGTAGTTTGAATCGTGGATCCAGACTGTGATAAAGATGTCTGAGGAGTAGATACAGGAACAGTAGAAACCAGAGATGTCGATACTCCAAAAGTAGGTGGGGTAGATTGAACAGATGTTGCGGCAGTTGCGGCAGTCGTTTGAGATGGAGTATGAGGCGCAGTAGGCCCAGACTAAGAAACTACCGAGGGTACAAAAGTTTGAATGTTAGACTGAACTGGTTGCTGGGGTGAACCAGAAACTAAGGGTTGTCCAATTTGAGATGACAACTGTACACTTGTCTGCAACACCTGTTGAGTTTGCGATGGATCCCACACTATGTTCATTCCGGGCTACTGACCCATAACAGGTTGAGAATATTGAGGACCATAACCGGGTTGAGTGTAGGATTGATAATTGAAAGGTACATTTCCCGTTCCTTGAACATAAGATTGACCTTGGGGTGGTTGGAAACCTTGGTTCGAGTATTGACCTTGGGGTAGATACCCCTGAGGCACGTACTGATACTGGGGTTGACCTTGAGGTATAAATTGATACTGGGGTTGACGTTGGGGTACATATTGAGTCTGGCGTTGACCTTGAGGAACGTATTGTACCGTAGGTACGTACTGTCCTTGAGGTTCCCCCCCAGATGCAAATTGTGTACCTTGAGGTTGCCCCCCAGGCGTTAATTGAGGCTGCCCCGAGGCAGTAACTGGCCACCTTGAGGTTGAGAATTGGGAATAGAACCTGACATCATAAGAACGTCTTCTACGCTCAACGACTTTGCACCATTGCTTCCAGTGAATAACCCTTGTTCAATGGGTTGAGGAGATGCTCCCGAAAAAGTACCAGAAAGTGACTGATACCCAGAGGGAACAGAAGGACCGCTGTACAAAAAAGATTCAGGCGATTGAGTAAACATGGAAGACTAACCCGACATATTTACGGGAGTATAAAAACCTCTAGGATGATAAGGAGCACGAGGTGGTGAAACACTTAATGCTGGGTTTTCCAAATAATTAGTCAAAGAAAGATACCAAGTAGTACTTCTAGGTGGATTGTAAAAAATTTATTCACGCTCCCTTAGATCAATAACAGGTTGATTTTCAGGGATAGGGATGCCTACTTCTTCTTCCGGAGCAAGTTCTTCAATAGCTATCAAACCAGAAGGAAGATTTTCGGTGATTACTCTTTCTACCCTAGGTGAATTAAGACCACTAGAAGTTGGAGAGACCAACCCCGATGTTGGAGTAACGGGTTCAGATATCTCAGGTTCTTCGCCTATATCACTACTAGATGAAAAGCTACCAGCAAGTTCAGAAACTGAAATAGATTCAGGATTATAACCTGTTACTAGAGTTTGGTAATCAGGATGTACAACCAATGAAGACTCTCCTTCTTCAGGTGACCCAACTTTACTACCACTAAGAGTTACGAGGACTTTCAAGCCTTCAAGCTGGCTCGGGACTTGTTCAGGAGGTTGGCCCCGAAGTCTACTGGACTTCCTCAGTAAATCAGCCACAGTTACAAACTCAGGAGACTGGCCCTGAAGTCTACGGGACTGTCTTGGTAATTTAGCCACAGTTAAAAACATTTAACTACTTCACATGCAAACAAAGTAAAATCTCAATGAAAAACACCTAAAGCCTCTAAAGAACCAAACAAATTTGAATCACACGCCTAAAGAATCTAGAGATCAAACACACACAAACAGTAACTTTCCGGACCGAAAACACTAGTTGGTGATGAAATCCAACGTCGCAAAATTCAGTACAGAAATGGTGGTTGGAACAGCTACCCCGGCAACCTGCTTAATGAATAGACTGGACCAAGTTCCTCCACTTAACCGTCTCGAGTGAAGTGAACCCCCCAGAAAATCCAAGTGAGTCTAGCCGACGTCTGCTCCAGGTACAGTGGGATCTTCCCACCACTGTCACCTTAGGAATAATGCTAAAGAATATGGTCACTAAGGCTACCAACTGAGAAAAATACACCTGGGGGAACAGTCTACGATCCGATACGCATACAAGGGCAGAGTAGCAAGCTCAATCCCCTTGAAGGCTCCTTGACATAATCCAAGGTTTACCAACAAGTGACCCCAGGCTCCTCAACAATGGTTAATCCGAGGTTTACCTTTTTTAATACGTGAATATGTGGTGTCGTTCCCAATGAGGAAGGATTGATTCCCACACTGGTTCGGACACGATCTCGTGCTTCTCCTTTGAGAGGAGCTTTCCCAGAGCATAAATGCAACAATTGGATTTCTTCCTACCACAAGATACAGCTACTTGTTTATTTTTACTGTCTTGGAGAGTTAATTACTCTCCTACTCCAAGACACTAGCCTAAGCTAAGTTGGTGTATCAGAGCCCTAGAAATAAAATGTTACTAGGTGAATTTTACTTTAAGCGTTAATTTTAGTGGTTGTTGTTTAAGTCAAGAGGTGGCGGAGATGAAACTCGTGGTGTAAAGACTCGACTCGAAATCACTAAAAAGATGCACCTAAGATGATTTAAACAATCTTTTCTCTTCGATGAACTTCTAAACTAAGAAAGAGTTTGAGAATGCAAATACTTTGTAAACAAAAATCTTTCTCAATTAAACAAATTAAAAGAAGAGTTTTTCCTTTCCAAAGCACTCTCAAACGAGACAACTAGCTATTTCACACAAATTTCCCTTTTCTTTTCAAAGCACTCAATCACTACAAAAAACAAACTTTTCCAAAAGAGAGATTTTTTTTTTTAATATTTTGTAAATAAAACACTCAAAACTAATGAAAATGAGTAAGTTTGAGAGCCACAAACTATAAAAAGATACTTGAAGTCAAAGCCTACTAAAAGTCTTTTTGAGGATGTTTTACTTAGCTAAATGTGAGCTAAGGACTAATTTATGCAGAATCACAATTAGTCAAAAAACAACCAATCCTTCGTTTTCTTTTTAAAAAATGAAAATTCCAAACCTTCAACTACAATCTTTTCAAAATTTTGAAATCAGAAAACTCAAAGCAGATTCCTCAACAAGGGGAGATTTCATAAATGGTCAGACTCATAAGATGACTGGTAGACACCAAGGTAATTTGAGGTCCCTACGGCTTCTAAGCTCAGAGCCACTACACAACCAAAAAGGAAAAACAAACCCAACAAGCAAAATTCCTAGGAATTCCACCTAAAACCCTAATGCTAATTAAATCAAACCAAGGAAAGTTTTTGACAGGGAACAAGTAGGTCTGGGCAACGGCTAAAACCTATAAACAAATTCTAAACTGATAAAAAAAAGAAAAATTTAAAATTTTTCAAATTTTTGACAGGGTACGCAGGCAACCTGTTTACACAGGTGCATCCACGCTCTGTGCACAAAGCAAAAGTGCATAAAGGTACGCACTGTGCTTAACTCAGAGGGTGCGTACCTCTCCCAAAACTATGAAAAATGAAAACTAACTCAAAATTAACTAAATTCACCCAATCCCACAATCATCAAGTCAAAAACAGAAACAGTAAAAACAGTTTCTCAGGTCAAAGTATAGACAAAGAAAACAATCAAGTCCCCAGTGGAGTCGCCATTTTGTCACGTGGAATGAGTTGATCTTGCAGACAAGATAGACCTTCCTAGAATCTAAAGAAGACCTAATGACAAGAAAACCAACCAGACACTATCTTTCTCTAAATATGCTTCAATAAACAATAGAAAACAAGTGTTTTTAGGGCCTACCTTTGGTCCAACGCAAGCTTGTGGATGGCCTCGCTCCTTTGATCCAAATGAGTTCCTTTTCGCGAATCTGCAAACACAAACAAGGCAAACAAATTAAATAGCACCTAAAAAACCAATTGCATAAAACATATTTAACATGAAAGTCAAGGAGTCCATGAAACAAATAACATAAGATACTTGTTGAGAAAAATGAGTTTGATTGTATTAATTCAAAAGAAGAAGAACTTTACAACCTTTGCCTTGACGTTGTACAAGCTCCTCCCAGGGTCCAACAAGATGTCTCCTCTACTTTGACAAGTTTCACTCACTCTCCAATGGAACCAAGAGGTATGTGATCTCTCCTCTCACGCTCAACCAAAGAGTCTTAATTTCACCAGCATTTACCCTCAAAATGTTCAGCTTCTAACCTCCTTAGTCCTCACCCCAATGCCTGTATTTATAGTGCAATGGAGGGAAGTTACTAGGTCCTCCTTCAAAGGGATAAAGCCCTTCTTCAAAGGGACAGCTCCTTTAGTCAAGGGATTAGCTCCTTCTCTTTTGGGATGCATGAACCACCTCAGAGCGAACAATCCACATCAAAATTCCTTCTAGAAAACTCTAGAATTAACCCAAAGTGAGTTTTTTAAGATAAAACTTGCGCCTTTTGACTTTCACAGGGGTCCGCACCTACACCGTTAGGGACAGAGCGGGTAGGTACGCAGCTTTTGTATACAGAAGGTGCGAGACTGCAGGTGACCATGAGAGAAAGTGCGGAACCAGAGTTACATTGATATTTAATGTCTTTCTCCCACTTCCAAAGCTTGATTTTAAGAGCTGAGGTCTTAGACTTGCTTAGGAGGACAGTACAAGTGATGATAGACCCATACTGACTGCAAATAATCATGGTGACGATATTTTTGTGTAACAGATAGCTCTGCTCAGGCCACGGACTGGACGGAGCAAAGGAGTTAATAAAAGTTGCAGTAAGTATAGCATGCCACGTGATGGCAGCAGTGTAAACAAAATGCCGGTAAACAAATGTGTGTCGCATGGACCTTCGGCTGGGTAATCAAGCCTTAGTGTTAAAGGCAATCATTAATATGCTGACGTTTCATTGAAATTACAACCGTGTATATCGCAAGAGGTGAATGTATTATAGTTGCGACAATTTTTTTTTAAGTGGAGACGTTACAATATATTTATGGGTTTCAGATTAATAGTGAATAGTTAAGACACTCGTAATTATAAGTTATTGGTTCAAACATATTTTAATAATAAAAAATCAAATTTTATAAAACAATTAATTAATTTACCATATTTCATATTATTAAATTAAAATTATATTAGCCTTAAAACATATAAATACAATAGAATATATTGTACAATAAAACTTGAAACATGCTAGATAATATAAGTAAATATTTCAAAACATATTTGAAAAATTATCTATCTTATAATAGATATTTCATCTTTCAAAACTTTTACTTTATTAGTATTTAATAATATATTAAAAAAATGCAAACTACATTAAAAACTTGAACATGTTATATAATCACAGGGATATTTTAGAATTATTTATCTTAAAATAGATGTTAAAAAGAAAAAATAATATACTCTTCATAAATTTAAATAAATATTAGCTAGAATAATTTATGGATCATTTTTTTCTTTTTTTAATAAATTTATTTATTATGATTTAAAGAATTAATTACAATTAATATTAAATTTGATATATATCAAAATATTAAATTTAATATTAATTTTAATTAATTCTTCATTACTATTTTCACTTAATTTTTATTTTTGATTTTAAATAATACTTTTAATTTATATATTGATAATAACGTTGTTTTTCAAATTAAAGTTACTGTAGAGATCTGGTTCACATTTCAAGCCAACTAATGTGAACCAGCAAATATGGTTCATCCTCATAATCATTTATCCTTCAAATTACCTTTTTTTGTAATTATTTATTTAGATAAATTATATATTCAATTTTAATAAAAATATGTATTATATGTAATGGGTCCAACCCTCATGATTAATCAAAGGTTAAGTGATGATTAGTGTGGTGATTACAATAATTAAACTCTCAGTGATTTGATAGTGGATATTTTTTTATTATTTATTAATGACTGGTACCTGTGAATTGATGTAATGGGAGCACATGTCCTGTCCTCGAAACTCGTTTCCCCGCTTTTGGATTACACAGCAAACCCCTGTTCATTTGGCATTTTTCGTTTTGTTCTCCGGTGGCTGAGAGGGTTTCTAGACTGTTCCTCTGTGATTCTGGCGGTTGTCTTTGTGGTAGTCGGCTTCGCCCTCTCCTCTGTTCACTGGTTCTATTAGTATTTTTCAACCACAACCTTGTTCCTCATCTGGATTCTGAGAGCAGGATGGCTCTACCTATTCTTCCTGCTCCATCAATGAGCTTGTGGGGTTCGAGACTTGGTCCTCAGTGGTCTCCTATTGGGCTCCTCTCCCTTACAAGTTTCGTGGGTGTTGTTTGTGGTTACAGTCCTCTGAATGCATTTTTTCTTACATTGTCATCTTCTCTCATTGTATGTATTCTTCGATTTGACTGGTTTTGTGACTGTGGTTTATCAAGTTGTCGCCATCTGGGAGCTCGATGTTTGGCCTCAACTCATCAGCTAATCAGTGGTAAGTCTGCTCTATATGCTTTAGATGTTTGGTTGATTTTTCTGGTTGTATTAAGGGTCTTTTTCCTCTGTGAGTAGGGCTCCCTTGTTGGCTGGTCACCGGTCGAAATCCTCATTCAGTTCGATGTTGCTCTTTAGGTAAGAACAAAAACTCACAAACCCTCTCTGCACATTACTTCATTTCAGGGTTTCAAAGGTTCCACGGTTATAACTTCTAGTTGCTCTCTTTGCAGGTGGCTTGTCGGGCACTCTAGGCGTGGACTCTGGTCTGGCTGTTGCTGGCTCAAACAAGTAGGGTCTTTTCTTATTATCTCTTGTGAACAATTGGGGTTTCTAGGGTTAGAGCCTCGGCTCTCCTATCTATAGTTTCTGGTTCGATTTTTTCAATAACTTTGAGATGGGTACTCTCTATCAAGTCTTCTATAGGTGTTGCAGTCACAGTTAGCTTGCTTTTTTTTCGGTACTGGGGTTTTCGACCTAGGCCCCTTGTCGAACATGTAATGTATTTTGTATATTTTGGGACTGTAAATGATTTAGAAATTTGTATAATTCTGCTTGTGTTATTTTCACAAAGAAATTACAATGTTTTAGTTGGAATGGTACCTGGTAAATTCTGTAATGATTTTGTTCTTGTATGAAACCCTTCGTATGCTCTGGTGACTTATTTTGTCTAAAATGATCAGCGTGTTCTGCAACTGTAGCTCTTTATCGTTACTGGGTGTTTGTCCATATCCTCGTTCGTAGTTTTTGATATGGTCACTTCTGCCTGCTCTCGGCTTCGTTAGTTCTGTCATTTCACTGATGCCTGTAGAAAAAGATTATGTTGCTAGTTCTTGCTACTGTTTGTAAATGCATTCAATTTATTATGAATGGAAAGAAAGAAAGAAAGTACTTCATTATAAATGGATTCAGATGATCTTGAAAGAAACTCTTGTATAATTTTATTTGTCTTTTTCTTCTATCATGGAAATCAACCCTGCAAATGTCTCAGCTATTCCTTTTTGTATGATGTGTTGAACAGTTGTAGAAACTGTCAACAGTTACAAGTAGTTACATTGGGTAACTGTTAATGTCTGCTCACCTAATTCTATAATTAATTCTAAACAAAAACTAAAGGAATTTTAAATGAAATTGAAAACATAACTTGTTGTCATGTCCTAAATGCTAGGAATTAAAGGAAATTAAAAGACTTAGGTACCATGACCTATCAACCTATCAACATGTAACCCATGAGACATACACGTACGTTTTTTTCACCCTGAGCTGGATGCTCCTACATCAGGCTCCTAACGTAACAAAAATTCATTTCTCCGTTCCATGATCTCCTCGACAAAATATCCTGCATGCTGTATCTGTGCCACGTCAAGCCACGATCTATCCTCATTGGAACGATTCTTCCACTTGACAAGGTATTGAAGGTACTCTTTTATGCAAGTTCGCTTGGCCACCTGTTTGTCGAGAATTCTCTCGATCTCAAGGGGCTGAGTAGAAGGCATTTTCCTCATTCAAGAACCACTTTCCGTTTGGGTGTCTCATTCTAGCCATGTCGTACTATCATCTTCAGGACCAGTAGTGTATGGAAACAAGTCTGCCACGTTGAAGATAGGCAATATGGCTATTCCTAGGGGAAATTGTAATTCATAGGAATTCGCAGAGAATTTTCATAAAAATTTTCAAGGGCCAATATTTTTAAACTTTAACTTGTTTTACTCACCCATAGGGAATCTTTATCTGCGTAAATGTGCAAGAATGTCATCTCCCACATTAAACTATACCTCCCAACATTCTATATCTACTTACTGTTTATAGCGCTGACTATTGTCATGCAACTTAGATTTTAACTGCTTATTTAGGTCATTCATTACCTTGGCGAATTCTTCCCCGTCAGTACTCATTCGTTCTAGCTGTCCTAGGTCCCGTAGTTAATGCACTCTGTGAGTATGCATGCCATACAAGATCTGAAAAGGAGTGTATCCTGTGCTTCAATTCGGTGAATCGTTATAAGCGAATTCTAACTGGGCAAGTACACGATCCCACATTTGGGAATTTTCTCCACTCAAGCTCTATAGCAGGTTTCCCAAGCTCCTGTTCACCACCTCCATTTGTCCATCGGTCTGTGGGTGATAAGCGGAGCTGAGATTCAACTGTGCATCCAACTTATTCCACAAGGTGTGCCAGAAATGTCCTGTGAATTTCACATCCCTGTCAGAAACAATGGACTTAGGTAGGCCGTGCGACCTAACTATCTCCATAAAAAACAAGTGTCCTACGTGGGTGGCATCACTAGTTTTCTTACAAGGGATGAAATGTGCCATCTTTGAGAACCGATCTACTACTACCATCACAGAGTTGTAACCTTGCTGTGTTGTTGGTAGACTTAAGACAAAGTCCAAGCTGACTAAGTCCCATGGCCTAGTCAGAATAGGCAGTGGCATGTAGAGTCCCATATTCTGAGTGTGTCCTTTCACCAACTGACACACTGTACACCTAGTTACAAATCGCTGCACATACCTTCGCATCTTTGGCTAGTAATAAAAGTGACTGAGCTGATGTAAAGTCTTACCGATGCTGAAATGTACGACATGACCTCCGTTGCGCTTCTCTCGAATGATGTTCTCCCTCATCGAACAATCGGGAATAGATAGCTGTCCTCCCTTAAACAATATTTTCTCCTATATGTTATAGTCCAGACATAGATTATTGTTCCTCAACAAAGGATTCTAGCAAGCTTCATAAGCCTCCTTGAAATCTGCATCCGTCTGATACAAGTCTTTCAAGTGTTTAAAACACAACACTTGTATCATGCTCTCCTGTAAGAGCAAAGCTCTCCTGCTCAACGCCTCTACTACCTTGTTAGCCTATCCACTAATATGCTTCAATACAAACATGAAGTTTTTGCAAGTACTCAACCCACTTTGCATGCTTGTGGTTCAGCTTATGCTACTGCATAATGTACTGCAATGCAGAATTATCAGGAAAAACCAAATTCATTACCGAGCAAATAGTGTCTCCAATGCTTCAATGCTTGGACAACAACATAGAAATCCTTGTCATAAGACGTGTACTTCTCCCTGCTTTCATTCAACTTTTCACTAAAATAAGAAGCCAGTTTGTCTTCCTGGCTGAGTACAGACCCAATGGTTGTACCACTAGCATCACAATGAACTTAGAACAGTTTATTAAAATCAGGTAACCTCAAAATTGGTCTTTCAGTGATCTTCTTGTTCAAGGTCTGGAAACTTTTCTCTGCTACTTCCGTCCAACAGAAAGGCTGAATTTCCTTTTTTATTGTGTCCAACATAGGTGTGCAAATCTCACTAAAATTCCTTATGAACCTACGATAGAAACTTGCCAACCCATGAAAACTATGAAATTCAAATAGACTTTTTGGCGATGTCTGACTAAGGATAGCCGTAATCTTTTTTGGGTCCATTTTCAGCTCATTTTATGCATTTACAAAACCTAAATAAATCAATTCCTTGTGAAGAAAAGAAATTTTTTTTCAGATTTATCAGCAACTTGTTTTGCTGTAACTTCTCCATCACACATTGAACATGTCGAAAATGTTCTTCTCTGGTTTTACTGAAAATAAGTATATCATCAAGATATAAAATCACAAACTTTCCAATGAATTCCTTCAACATCTCATTCATCAATCGCATAAAAGTACTAGGGGCATTGCTTAACCTGAATGGCATCAGTAGCCACTCATACAGAGTTTCATTGGTTTTGAAAGTTGTTTTACATTTGTCCCCTTCTCTGATTCTGAGCTGGTGGTATCCACTCTTCAGATCGATTTTCAAGAAATACGCTGCCCACTTAAGTAGTCCATCATGTCATACATTCGTGGCAATGAGAACCTGTACCTGATGGTAATCTTATTGATGGCTCTCGAATCTATTCACATTCACCACTCTCCTCCTTTCTTGGGAGCTAAAACTGTCGGAATTGCACAGGGACTTAAACTCTCCCTTATCAACCCCTTATCCAGCAATTCTTATACCTGTTTTCTGATCTCCTCATTGTCCTTAAGACTCATTCAGTACACTACCTTGTTCAGTAAACTAGCTCCAGGTATAAATTCTATGTGATGACTGATACTTCTCTTAGGAGGCAATTTATCCAGCAAATCATCCACCACAATGTCGCTGAACTCCTGCAACATGTCCTAAATTTCTTCAGGAAAATCTGCAATTTCAGTGTGTAACACCATTGTTCTTGGCCTCCTTACAATAGCGTATTTTATCTCGCTGTCTTTGATCTATTTCAAAAATTCCTTTCCTCCTACTAGCAATGCTTTGGCTCCACTAGTTTCTGTTGTCTCCTCCTCCTTGATGGGTACAAGCATGTGCTTAATCCCATCCTTGACAAACTTGTAACAGTTTTTCTTTCCATCATGTACTATTTTTCTGTCATACCACCATGGCCTTCCTAGTAGTATGTGACATATGTCCATAGGCATAACATCACAAATAACCTTGTCCTTCTATCTGCCAATATGGAACTCAACTTCAGACTGTTCATCAACAAACAGTTGATGGCCTTTCTGCAGCCCTGACAGCTTATATGGGGTGGGGTTCTTCAACGATTTCAAACCCAACTTCTCCACCATCTCCATGGCAACTAGATTATCTATGCTCCCACTGTCGATAACCAGCTTGTAGCATTTTCTGTGTGATTTACAGACTGTCCAGAATAATGCCTTTCTTTGGTTTTGGTCAACTACTTCCTTTGCTGGTTTCAACAACACCTTATTCAAAATTAAGGCTTCTCTTGTCGCCGGCACATTCTCTACCTCCTGGGGTGGTGCCTCTACTTCCTCTGGCTATGTGACATACGCTCCTCTTTGGCCAGCCTGTTCTCCTTCAGGACACTCAAAGGATCTGTGCCCCCACTTGTGGCACTTGTAGCACTAGTAGGCAGCTCCTCTGCCTCTGTCATTTCCCCTTCCTTTCTGATATGGCCTTCCTCCTCTAGTGCTACCCTCTTTTTCTATTGTCCCTGAAGTCTTGGAACTGCTACCCTCTTCATTGTTGTTGGTAGCTCTTCCCTTGCCAAAAGATTGTCCTTTCCGTTTGCAAGTTCCTCATCCTCTCCTGGCATTCTACTTTCTCGTGATCTTATCTTCTGCCTTTAGGGAACTCTGGTATGCTTCTTCTATGTTCCTTGGAGAAAGAATACTTATCTCATCCAAGATATCCAGCCTTAGGCCATTCACAAACCTTGTTGTCTTTTTTGGGCTGTCTTCCATATAACCAGCTCTCAAATTCACCCGGTAGAATTCTTCACTATATTCTTTCACCATCATTCCTCTCTACTTCAGGTTCTGTACCTGTCAATGCAGAGAAATATGGTAATCTTTGGGCAAAAACATGCCCTTCATCTTGGCGACCATTCTTGACCACTTCCTAATTGGTAATTTATTCATTCTTCTTCTCTCTGCTTGGAAATTGTCCCGCCACAAGGCTACATGTCCTTTCAAATTGGTAGAAACGAATTTAACTCTCCTATCTTCGCTAACTTCCTCACATTTGAAATATTTGTCCAAATCACTAATCCAAACCAACAACACTTCTGTGGACAAACTACCATCATAATTCAGGATCTCAGGCTTGGGCTTACTGCTAGCCAGCAAGATTGATCTCAATAACCTGATTTCAGGTCCTTCCTCATCCAATCCATCTAGTGTAACTACAGCTTCTCCTTCACTGTCATCTCCTACTTCCGGATCCCTTCTCCTTCTTGCCTCTATTGCTACCAAATGGGCATTTAGGATCCTAATCTCGTCCCGTAATCCTTCCTCTGCTACTCTCTGAATACCTCTCCCACGACCTCATCTTCCAACTTCCATTTCTTAAGAAAAAATAAATCCTACTCTGATACCAAAATTGATGGGTCCATCCCTCATGATTAATCAAAGGTTATGTGATGATTAGTGTGGTGATTACAATAATTAAACTCTCGATGATTTGATAGTGGATATGCTTTTATTGTTTATTAATGACTGGTACCTATGAATTGATGTAAGGGGAACACCTGTCCCATCCTCGAAACTTGTTGTCCTGCCTTTGGATTACACACCAAACCCCTGTTCATTTGGCATTTTTCATTTCGTTCTCTGGTGGCTGAGAGGGTTTCTAGTCTGTTCCTCTACAATTCAGGTGGTTGTCTCTGTGGCACTCGGCTTCGGCCTCTCCTCTGTTCATTGGTTTTGTTGGTATTTTTCAACTACAACCTTATTCCTCGTTTAGATTCTAAGAGTAGGATGGCTCTACCTATTCTTCCTACTCCGTCAATGAGCTTGTGGGATTTGAGACCTGGTCCTCAGTAGTCTGCTACTAGGCTCCTCTGCCTTATAGGTTTTGTGGGTGTTGTTTGTGGTTACAGTCTTCTGAATGCATTTTTTCCTACGCTGTCATCTTCTCTCACTGTATGTATTATTCGATTTGACTGGTTCTATGAATGTGGTTTATCAGGTTGTCACCATCTGGGAGCTCGATGTTTGGCCTCAACGCGTCTGCTAATCGGTGGTAATTCTACTCTCTATGCTTTAGATGTTCCCTTGATTTTTCTGGTTGTACTAAGGGTCTTGCTCCTCTATGAGCAGGGCTCCCGTGCTGACTGGTGACGGGTCGAAACCTTCATTCAGTTCAACGCTGCTCTTTAGGTAAGCACAAAAAATCACAAACCCTCTCTGCACATTACTTTGTTTTAGGGTTAAGAGGTTCCATGGTTCTAACCTATGGTTGTTGTCTTTGTAGGTGGCTTGTCGAGCACTCTAGGTGTGGACTCTGGTTTGGTTGTTGCTGGCTCAAATGGGTAGGGTCTTTTCTTATTATCTCTTGTCAAAAATTGGGGTTTCTAGGGTGAGACCCTTGACTCCTATCAGTCGTTTCTGGTTCGACTTTGTCAATAGCTTTGAGATGGGTACTCTCTGTCAGGTCTTCTCTAGGTGTAGCATTCACAGTTAGTTTTCTTGTTTTTCGGTACTGGGGTTTTGAACCCAGTCCCCTTGTCAAATATGTAATGTATTTGTATATTTTGGGACTGTAAATGATTCAGAAATTTGTATAATTCTGCTTGTGTTATTTTCCTAAAGAAATTACAATGTTTCAGTTGGAATGGTACCTGGTAAATTCTGTAATGATTTCATTCTTGTATGAAACCCTTTGTGTGCTCTGGTGACTTATTTCGTCTAAAATGATTAGCGTGTTCTGCAGCTGTAGCTCTTTATCGTTACTGGGTGTTTTTTCGTAGCCTCATTCGAAGTTTTTGATGTGGTCACTTCCACCTGCTCTCGGCTTCATTAATTCTGTTGTTTCTTTGATGCCTATAGAAAATGATTATGCTGCTAGTTCTTGCTAATGTTTGTAAATGCATTCAGTTTATCATGAATGGAAAGAAAGAAAGAAAGTACTTAGTTACAAATGGACTCAGATGTCTTGAAAAAACTCTTGTGTAATTTTATTTTCCTTTTTCTGCTATCATGAAAATCAACCTTGCAAATGTCTCAGTTGTTCCTTTTTGTATGATGTGTTGAACAGTTGTAGAAATTGTCAACAGTTACAAGTAGTTTCATTGGGTAACTGTTACTGTCTACTCACCTAATTCTATAATTAATTCAAAACAGAAATTAAAGTAATTCAAAATGAGATTAAAAACATAACTTGCTGTCAAGTCCTTAATGCTAGAAATTAAAAGGAAATTAAAAGACTCAGGTACCATGGCCTATCAACCTGTTAACATGTAACTCATGAGACAAACACATTTTTTTTGTTCACACTAAGCTGGATGCTCCTGCATCAATATGAGTTAAGTTAATATGATCTTTTTTTATATTTATTGGTTTTAAAAGAATTTAAATTTTTAATGTATAAACTCTTTATACTAATATTTACTATGTCAAGAGATGCATTTTACTACCTAATGAAGTATCACGAAGATGTCTAATTTCTTATGTGATTAAAATGAAATTTGTAACGATCTGTTCTAAGTCCTCCATAATTTCACTTAAAAAAAAACATATTAACATCGCAAGTTATATTTTTTGGAAGATATTAAAGACATATAAAATAAATTTGATTCACTAATTTTTTTGTAAGTTAAAATAGCAAGTAGAATGCTTGATTACAGTCACTCAACTGTGGTGCTCTTGTTGGAACCACCATATTGAATATGACATCCTACCAACTAGGAAAGTTTATTTCAATTCCTAGTCCATAGAACCTCTCCAAGTTTTTGGGCCTCATAAGCCCAAGCCCAAATCATAGTGATAGAAATTCTGAGATTCTAGTGCCAATACCAATATCCACTTATTAGTGACAACCTCAAAGTTCTACAATCCTAAGTGCCCAAACCAAAAACCCTCTTATTTATCCCTTCATTATCTCCCCCAAAGCTCAATGTCACCAAATGGCTTTCCTCCTTTCAAAAAAATTAAAAATAAACCATTCCCCTGTAATGCTCTTTCCTGAAACTCTTATCCTTTCCCATGGCTCCATAAATATATTCTCCCCATAACCTTCCACCTATATCTCTTCAATACACTTCTCACCTACTTCTATTATGAAGGCTTCCATAAATTACTATAGCCACCCTATTCTCTTATCCCACATTTTATTATCCTCAATTTAATTCAAGGGGGCAATAATGTTAATGAATCAAAAGGATAAAATAATAATATTTTTTAATGTGAGAAAAACATATGGGATCCTAATAATCATATAAATTTAAATAATAAGTAAATTGCATTAATATATAATTTATTAATTACAAATCATGATTAAGAGTTAATCAACCTAGATCTATCTTAACTCCAAACCTACCAAGCATGAAGAGGGTCAATTCTTTTTCACTCTAAAAGAGGTTTGTAACTCAAGAGGTTTAGACCCATCTTAGTGTTTGGTAGATATAGAGTTAAGATGGATCTAAGCAAGTCTAATTATTAAGTATAGTTCATTATAATTATAGTTATAGTTATAGGTACTAATTTTAATTTTATTTTTATCTTTAAGTAATTTTACCAGGTCAAAATATTAAACAAATCATTACAACATCTCTACCATACTAGGCTGGAGAAACATTGGGAAAGGAGAACATCTCAATATCTTGGGCCACAAATGAAAATAAATTACACATTATGAGAGAAATAATTAATTGAAAAGTGACTAAGGAAAAAGAAATATTATAAGTCACTTTAATAAAAGAAGAAAAACACCCATGTGATGAGCCCGAGTATTGGAACAAGAGTGTTCCAACTCCCAAGACTACCAACTTTAATTATCAATAAAAAGTTCATACAAACTTAATATGTGTCAAAACTATGTGTGCAACATGTAATGTGTTATTATTTCATTGACCTAATACAATCAAGTGAATTGAGATGCCAAAAAACCACTTTGGAAATCTTAGAAAAAGTCAAATTGCTTAGTTAATCTTTGCAAGAGATAACTAAAGCATATGTTATTGCACTGCATGAAAGAAACCCTAAATTTATGAAAGAAAATGCCAGAAAATAGATCAGAACATTTCTTTCAGAATTTAAATAGCAGAAAAGTAATCCCAATCTGTATTGCATAATGTAAATGAAAGAAATGAACTTTGAGCTATCTTGCACAAAATAAATCTATTCTATTGTAGACAAGGTCAAATTCTCAAAAGATCAATTATGTGCATTCTATTTAACAAAAAAAAAATACCCTAGTAGCAAGATTGAGAACATATTAATGGAAGTAAAAAATTGAGAGGGTCTCTGGTCTTCTCGGGTTCATCCTCAGTGCTTAGAGGACTTTTTAGAGTGATGATAAAATAAAAAAAACATTTAGAGGCAATTTTAGATGTGTACTAGGAAATTTTGTGCACTGCTATAGGATTGCTACAAGATGCCCTTGTTTGCTACAAGATTGCATCAAGAGAAATCTAATTCATCTAGGCATGACCTGAAGGTGGGAGAAGGTTGTAGTGGTCTATGGAAGGGTGCAAGAGACATTATGAAGCCAATATCTACTCAATAGACTAACTTGTTGAAGGGAAAAATAAAACTAACAGTCTTCTTATAGCTTGGTGAGGTAATTTCTAGTATGCAGAAATTTTACAGAAATGATTAGAAATGAAAGGTGGAGTGTTGAAGGAGGTCATGCTCATGCATGGAAAATAATTTAATTCTACTCTATGAACCAATATATTTCATCTGCACAAAAAATAAATTTTCAACTAATGAAAACAAAGTGATTAAAAGACTACCAAAACACTAATTGCACAAAGAAAAATGCATGTGGAAGGATGAGTTCAATTTTGGAGCAAAATATAATTATTTCATGAAATAAATAACATCTTTATCACTTGTCCACATAGGGTACATAACCAAGGTTCCAAAGAGAGCTCACTTATCAACCTACAAAGACAGTGCTTTACTTATAAGCCAGATTTGTAGAACAATGAACAAGTAAGTTAATCTAGGTACCTAAATGCCTAAGCTAATCAAGTTAATATGCTATGATATAGTTTTTTTTGTTAATTTGACTTTTTTAAGACCTCGATGCAAGTGAAATCAAATCAAAATATCTTCATTAGTATGTGCTAAAATACAACATAAATTTTCTACTAAAATCCAGAAATTTAAGAATAGCAAGCTAGTAAGTTGATCTAAGTACCCAAATACCTAACCTAATCAGGTGAAAACTCTATGATGTATTTTTTTTCATTATGTTAATTTTTTTATACCTCACTAAAAGGTGAAAAAAATCAAAAGAATCCCATTATTACATGCTAAAATTAAGCATAATTTTATTACTAAAACAAGGAATTTCATAATTGGGAACTTGTAAACGAATCCAAGTGGCTCGATGATAAATATGACTTTGCAGAGCTATCCCAAATATGAATAATACTTGTTATTTATATAAATTACGTACAAAACCACTCACTCCAATCATTCAACCAATATAACCTACAATAAATGAAGCATGAATGCTAGGTGTAGAAATAAGAAATGTGAGAATAAGAGATGCAAGTGAACAATAAATGCAAAGAAGATAAAGAAATTGTATAACAAGGATTCGAGGCTCCTATGATGGCCAAGCCCAAGGATACTGAAATTTTTATGAATGAAACCAAGGCTTAGAAGATGAAAATAAAACAAACTTCATTATCAGAATAAATTCGAGTACATCCTTACAAGAAATGAAAGTGGCACTATTAAACAACAAATTTTCTTCACAAGAAGACTAAAAATTCCATGACCCTAGAGGCTAATTTGAATTGTTACTTATAAAATTTGATGCGGAAGCGTTCTCCTTTAAAGGAGGAAACTTTACCTTTCAAAATACCTCAATAAGTGGATCTGGTTCACAACAATATGAATCTTCACTAAATAATGAGTTTTGACTTCTCTTGTACTTGGGAACAAATCCATATATTTATTAATGAGTGAAGCTCCAAAATATGTTCAATAATTCGATAATATCCTATTTTTTTATTGGTCTATCGTGTATCATCTTGTGGCAAGGTGAAAATCCCTAAATTATCTCATTCTACAAATCTTCAGAATTTACTTAATATTATCTCTATACTGTGCAAAATAAATAAATATTCGACACATAATAAGAAATAATCTTTAAACCTTCCTAAGAATTTATTAAATCTAAGAAAACATTATTAATTGTAAAAGAAAGATTTAATACAACCTTTATATGCCTAGGAAAGGTTAGATTGGACTTTTTCTAGACCTAAGAGTAGGCCCATCATATCCCCTACTGAAATTGTTTTTCACCCTCTGTGTAACCTACTGATATTCTATGTATTCTTTTTCTTCATGTATGCTTCTAATGATTTTTTTGACATCCATGATGATAGGGATGTAGATTCCCCTACTATATGGAAGTATGCATGTTCTTCAATTCCCTTACAGTCCTTTGTTATCTCTCTTGGTGTTTTAATAACCTTTTGAGGTTCTTCCTAAGGTGCAACAACATCTTGAGCCTATAATCCTATCTTTAGTATTGCTACCTCTACCTTTGGTTCAACCTGCATTTATGCTTTTTTTCCCTTGAATTTTCTTCCAATTATTACTTTGATTCCTCCTCTTCAATATTAGCTTCTTCTTATGCTAAATAGTCCTCCCATGGCCTAATATATTTCTAATTAGTGTGAACAAAATAATTTTCTCTTGTTGTTACAATATCCTAGGATTTCATGTGCAGTGGAAGATGTCAGAATAGAGAAACATTGGTAGTTTGTTTTGCAAAGGTAAGTGAAAGGAAGATCAAAACATGTACCTCCTCCTTTTGAAACACATCCTATCCTTTAAAAACACCATATAATTTAAGTAAATTCCCAACCAATTCATTGTTTTTCTTACTAAAATTCAAAAAACTGTGAAAATTATAGAGTACTCTTACTAAGAATTGAGGCAATTTCTTCTAAGTCCTTATATCAAATATTCGTGAGGATAATTTTCATTTATGCCGTTTCTAATAATTTTCCTTTACTCCTCAAAATTTGATGGCCAAATTGTTTAAAAATGAGCCTCCTCTAGCACTTTGTGAGCTTCATGTAGTGACTTGTAGGATCCTATAGCAGTTTTTCTGTCTCCTGTAACAACTTGTAGGATCTTGTATCATCCTTCCTATATTATGTAGAAGTGCTCATAGGTTCTTGTACTAGCAAATCTTCACGCTGAGAGGTGATGGGTCCACCATTAAATTTTCACTTTTTATTTTTATTTTTTTATATTAACAATATTTCATGCAAAAAGCTCAAAGTGCTTTGAGTTAACTGAGTTGACCCCCACCTACCCCTTCAAACTCTTTGTCCTTTATCATGACTAAATAATAATGATCCACTCAAGACTCTTTCACTTTGGTGTCATTTATCTCCCATACATGTTGATTTCCTTTAGAGAAAAGCTATGTTGACTTCTAGATAAGGTCGAGGTTGCTCAACTATGCAGTTTAGCTATAAAATGCTTTCCTTGCACTTTTAATGTTTTCTCAACTTAGAATAGTTTCAAAGGGTGAGGTTTGAGAGTTGCACACTTATGCCCTATTGAACTGTGCTCTTGTAAGTCATGTTATAACTAAAAATTTGGCTAGTTGGAGCTTGCATGAGGTTGTTGAAATTCCCTCTGAGGTGAAATTTATGAACTTTGGTAATTATTTCATTTCCTTTGACTTTTTTAGTTTTCATTGCTGATGGAGCATCCTTGATTCAGTTTATCAGAGTATAGGTGCCAGAATTAATTAGATTCTATTGATTTTGATGATCGAAAGTCCTATAACAGTCTATAGGGAATCTTATAACTGCTTAATTCTATTGTTGGAGTCTCTTGAAGCTTTGTGATATTCAAAATTTGCAATCTGATGTGTCAATCTTGATCTTGTATGGCTTATGAAGTTTGCTACAAGAGTGTGTGTCTTACTATAGCATCCATATAGACCCCTCAAGCTCACAATTTTATTTGCGTGATACTTCCAAAATTCCTAGTAATTCATGGGGACATTACTAATGGTGGATAGAGAGAAACCCTATGGTGGAAATTAGTGGAGAAGAGGTGAAGAACAAAGTTTTTTATGGATTGTGAGTGGAATAAAAGTCGAAAAAGTAAACTCTAGTGGAGTGGATAAATGTTAGGATTCTCATGGGCTCCCTTCCTTTTCCTCAAGTGAAAAAATTGTAGTCTACTCCCTCTTTACATGCTTACCATCTACATGTAGTAATATAGGGACTTTCTTGTAGAATTTCAGGATACTCACATAAATAAGTGATAGGGACTAGGTAATGATATGGAAGGCTTTGAAAGGGTTAAGGAATGGGTGGAATGGATAAATAGGGCTGATTGAAAGTGCTCAAAGTAAATTTTGATGATAGATTTGTTTGACTATGCTAACCTCCGTTGACTATTGTTAGAATCCGATTCCACCTGCATCACTGTGGCGCTACTTGAAGGTGCCTTGGATGTTCTTGGTACACTCCATAATTGTCTTAGATACTCTTGTTTAGAAAATGGTTGAACAATTTGTTGCATGCTACTACTCAAAGATAATCGGTGATCTTGTAATAGCCTACATGGGGTCTTCTAGGTGCTTGTGGTAATTCTTTTCCTTCTTGAATGTTGTAAACTTCATTAGACATTTGAAGTGTTAGCATAGGTTGAGCCTGTAGGATTTTTGGAGACTGATTCAAGACTACATGGTTTCATGTTGCAATGAAAAAGGCTCATTAAACTCACTACTTTTTTGTGTTATATACCTTGGAAATTTTCCATAATTTAGAAGGGGCATTTTTATAGTGACGGGAGAACATTTTTTTATTTGGACACATGAAAATGAATGGAAAACTCAGATTTTTTTAATGCTAAAATGGAACAGTGGAAATATTTGGAGGTGCTAGTGAGGTGTATCAGTTGTATAGAGTTCCAAAGATCTTCCCCCTTTCTCAAAAATAAAAATAAAAAGAAACTTAGTCTTATAACCTTTGTCCCTACTCTATAGTTTCATGTAGCAATGCAAGAAATTTCCTATAGTAGTCTGTAACTTTCTAGTAGCAGAGTGGTTTAGCCAATATCTCTCAAACACTAAATTATATTCACGTGAAATTTTTTGATAATGTTACCATCATCCTTATGCATATCCCCACAAAAAATCTTCGCCAATGGATTCACAAATTGTGAGAAAAATGAGAAATGGCTATACGTGATGTTGCCCAATTTCTTAAAACATATACACTCGAACTTGCTAAAAAATTTTGAGCATGTTAATATCGTCTTTATGCATCGACCCATAAAAAAATCAGGCAATGCACGTACAATTCACCAAATATGGTCAAGAAAGTTTTTTCCCTACATTTTTATAGGAATTTTGGTATATCATGTAGCAGCATAGAAATTTCTTGCAGTAACTTACAAAAACAAGAAAAATGAATGGGAGAAGCATGGGAATGACGGGTGAAGGTTGAAAATGGATGACAGTGATGGATTAAATTAGCATTGGCCTTGTTGGAGCATATTGACAAAGGAGGTGAAAAATGCAAGTTTGACTTCCATTAACTAGATGCCTGCTTTTCTTATCAGCTTCTTCGTATAATTCTAATTTTTTTTGTTGCTTGCACAAGTTGGAGAGAACCTGCATACATCAAAGAAATATACCTAGAGAAACAGATATTTCTTTTTCTTTTTTATTTTTGTCCTTTTTTCCTTGGGATATTTGTTGCCTCTATTAGGTTTTCAACTAGTAGGTCTGCTTAAGTGCCTTAGAGGAGGCTTTCACTTAGGATCTGTTGTGATATTCAACAAACCCCATTTTCATATATTATAAATTTTCTATGAAATTTATTATATTAAAATAGGGACCCTTCAATTTCAGAAAAGTCTGTGATTATCCAAAAAAACAAATTAAATATCCCTCGAGAATCGAACTATACTTAAGCTTAAGTATTAAACATTATGGGTTATTTAATGAAAAGATGAAATAAAATGGAGTTTTATCCCAGAAGGTTGAAATATTTATAAAACTCTAAATACCTTGCATCGCACATAAGAAATAAACATAAGGCAAGACCAGACCCGAATGGGTTATTAATTGTTTCCAGAAAGAACCCCATGTCCATCGCAATCGCATGATCTGTTATGAGTGCATGCTTCCTACCTTAACCGATTGCGATATGCGATATCACTCTAGACCTGACCACATATTTAAATCTGCCAAGCTAAAATGTCGCACCACGGACATCGAAAAGGCCAAAAAAACTTAAGTGCGACCCAGCTACGAACTGTCGATTATGATATGTGATAAGACCTCGACCCGATGAAAAAATACTTGTACATACATAGTAATCCCACGTATGCAGGCTATCGTGAATAACAAAACTTAACTACATACCCCCTCCCTTTGTTGATTGCGATATGTGATAAGACCTGGACCCGCTGAGATTATACATTGCGATTTATATTAATATCGCATCCAGGGTCTATACCACAATCGTAAAATTCTAAGAAGTCATGCCTCATCTAAATTTTGATTGCAATATGACATCAGCAGTGATGGAAGATCCACATCATCTCCATGTCACCTTCCACGTCACTTGTTAGCTGTCACATCATTTTCCATGTCACCATTCCACATCATCCTCTACATCATATTGACTTCACTATGACGACATCCCTGACATCACCCTGGGACCTCGCAATCACAAGCTTAATAGGGAAACACCTTCTAGTAAATCCTTCACCCCTGCTGATTTTTGATATGCAATATAACTGAGCTTGACAAAATTATAAAATCTATTCCATAAATCCTCGCATTCGTAACTATCATAGTTTCCAAAGACTCTTGCCTATTGCGATAGCGATTAGACCGAACCCGGTAGAATTATACGTTGCAATTAATTTAAATCCCCGCATCCACGACTATCTCGAATAACAAAAGAACATAGTTTCTCTCACTCCTACCCATTTTGATTTTTATTGCGATTTTATTTGAGAAGGCCCCCTTTTGGATTTTATATGAAATACTCCCGGTCCAAACTAATTGCGATTGTTCTGAAGTTTTTCACCTGATTCTATTCTGATTGCACCAATTTCATGGTTTGTCGTGAAACTTTGATTTCCAATTATGATAAGTGGTAAAGATCCACCTCCTCACTCTGCATTCCTCTGCATGATGTCAGTGTCGGATGTATTGCACTCTACGTTTTCATGATTTCCTGCAAAATTGATTTGTTTCAAATAAAATTTGTTTATCATCTCATATATGTTTATCTTATTGATTCTTGTTTGCCATGTTCAAGTTCATGACAAAGAAAGACAAATATGCTGACAATGGCAGATCAGTTCAAACAGGCAGACAAACATCCAGAGAATTCAATGGAATAAATGAAGCTGATGAAGACAACAAATCACTTTCAAAAAATTCTACCAAAAAATTGTTTTCCTGTAAGCATTGTTGAAGAGATCTGTTTAAATTCCCTCAACGCTCTGCATAATAGATTCAGTTGTTTTCTTCTACTTAAGCTTACTTGTGTCAAATAATGGTATGAATTTTTATGAAGAAATGCTTATGAAATCTCGCACTATTGTACTTTCACTCTTTTCTCAATAGAACAACTAGAACATTGTTATGAAACCAGCTCAAGAAAAGATAGAAAAGAAAGATCAACGCCTTAGAATTCAGCCTCTTCGAGGGGGCAACCTCCTTTACATTACATAAATGAACAATTCTTGGATGATACAAATGACAAAACCTCCTTTCTATATATAGGAGTCTAAGGAGTCACAATATAATCCAGCCGACCTAACAATAATAATATAAAGCCACAAAAATAACAATAGAGGGATTCTATGGGGCACAGAAATAACAATATGGGGGTAATAGGGGCACAAAAATATAAATAAGGGGTATAACTACAATAGTAATGGGGTAATCACTAGTATTATAGGGACCCAACATGCCCCTCTCCTTCAAAAAAGTGTTGTCCTCAACACTTGAGTAGTTCTGGATACTTCTGCATAAAATTCTCATCCTCCCATGTGGAATCTTCAGCGGATAAGTTCTTCCACTTGATAAGATACTCTGAAATTGATCGATTTCGTAGCTGTCGAGTTCTTGTTTCTGTGACTGCTTCCGGTTCCAATATAATTTTTCCTTCCTCATCAAGTTCTGGCAATATTGTTTGAATTGGGAGCTTGTCACCTATAACCTTCTTTAAACATGAAACATGGAAGACTGGGTGCAATCGAGAAGCTGAAGGAAGCTCCAATTTGTATGCCATAGTACCAATCTTTTGCAACACCTTGTAGGGACCATAATACTTTGGTGATAATTTATTATCCTTCTTAGCTTGCTTTAGGGACATTTGCTTATATGGTTGTAGCCGTAGGAATACCCAATCACCTACATCAAAACTTCTTTCACTGCGATGTTGATTTGCCTGTTGTTTCATTCTATTTTGTGCCAACACGAGGTTATCCTTTAAGAGTTGGAGGACTTGTTGTTGATGTTCGATGTGATGTTCCACTGCCTGAACCTTAGAATTTTCTCTTAAATATGATGTGATGGATGGTGGTTGATACCCATAAAGTGCCATAAATGGGGTCATTTTTGTTGTTGTATGGAAGGAAGTGTTATACCACCATTCAGCCAGAGGCAACCATTTGACCCATTGTGTCTGTTTATCAGATACAAAGCAACGAAGATATCCTTCCAAACATTTGTTTACTATCTCAGTTTGCCCATCAGATTGAGGATGATAAGATGAGCTATGAGCTAACTGAGTACCAAGACAAGAAAATAATTCTGTCCAAAAATTTCCAGTGAAAATGGGATCTCTGTCACTTACAATAATCTTTGGGTTTCCATGTAGCTTTTGAACTGTTTCCATAAATGCAGTAGAAACTGTACTGGCTTTAAATGGATGTGATAATGCACAAAAGTGTGCATACTTGGTAAGTCTGTCAACTACCACCATGATGACACTCTTTCCCTCAGACTTGGGTAAACCTGTGATAAAATCCATTGAAACCTCCTCCCAATGTTGGCTTGGAATGGATAAAGGTTGTAATAGACCCGGTGTCTTAATTGTTTCAACTTTATTTTGCTGGCAAACCAAACATTCCGCCACAAACTTTTGAATATCTGATTTAAGGCCATCCCAAAAAAATTCCTTCTTAACCCTGTGGTAAGTTTTTAAAAATCCTGAGTGCCCTCCTAAGGGAGAAGTGTGCAATTCCATAAGAATCTTTTGTTTTAGCTGGGAATTCTTACAGAGGTATAAGCGATCTTTGTACCATAACGAATCATTTTTCCAGCTAAATGTATCAGAAGTACTGGAATCTTGTTGTAGCTTTTGAATAAGTGCCCACACTTCTTCGTCATTCTTCCATTCCTCCCTTGCTTCGTTTATCCAATCTGGTTGGATAATAGAAATGGCACACAACAATGCTTCCACATCCTCATCCTTTCTTGAGAGTGCATCTGCCACCACATTTTGCTTCCCTTTTTTGTAGATGATTTCAAAGTCATAACCCAACATCTTTGTGACCCACTTTTGTTGCTCTTCAGAGGATAATCTTTGTTCTAAAAAGTATTTAAGGCTATCATGATCCGTTTTTACCTTGAAGTGTCTTCCCATTAGGTAGGGTCGCCATTTCTTAAGTGCATGGAGTATTGCCAACATTTCCTTCTCATAAATAGCTTTGCTTAAAAACTTTCCCTTGATTGGACGACTTTCAAAAGCAATGGGTCTTTCATCTTGCATTAGAACAACACCAATTCCATTTCCTGAAGCATCACATTCCACAATAAAGGTTTTTGTGAAGTCCGGTGTAGCTAAGACCGGTGCTTGGCACATTGCCTCTTTAAGATGTTCAAAGGCCTTTGTTGCTTCCAAAGTCCATGAAAATGAATCTTTCTTCAATAATGTTGTTAGAGGTGCTGCTATTCTCCCATAATTCTTAACAAACTTGCGATAATACCCTGTCAACCCAAGAAATCCTCGCAGATGCTTTATGGATGTGGGGATTTTCCATTCCTTAATGGCTTTAATTTTGCTAGGGTCTACCTTAACTCCTTCATGAGATACAATATGACCCAAATATTCCACCTCCTGGACTCCAAAGAAACATTTGGATCTTTTTGCATATAATTGTTTCTCCTCCAATAGTTGTAGCACCCTGTCAACATGTTCAACATGATCCTTCCAAGACTTGCTGTAGATTAGTATATCATCAAAAAATACTAACACAAATTTTCTAAGGAATGGTTTGAAAATTGAATTCATCAAACCTTGAAATGTTGAAGGTGCATTGGTAAGGCCAAAAGGCATGACCAAAAATTCATAATGACCCTCATGAGTTCTAAATGCCGTTTTTGGAATGTCTTCAATCTTCATTCTGATTTGATGATATCCCGAACGAAGATCCAACTTGGTGAAGTAAATTGATCCATGCAATTCATCCAGTAATTCATCAATAACAGGAATGGGGAACTTATCTTTAATAGTGAGCTTGTTGAGCTCCCTATAATCTGGACACATGCGCCATGATCCATCCTTCTTGTGCACCAATACTACTGGAGCTGAGAAAGAACTTTGACTCGGTTGAATTATACCAGCCTCTAGCATTTCTGCAACCATACGTTCAATTTCACTTTTTTGGACATAGGGATATCTGTACGGCCTGATGTTTGGAGGAACACTTCCTGGAATCAGATGAATAGCATGATCATGATCACGCATAGGTGGGAGACCCTTGGGAGTCTCAAATACCTTGGAATGATTGTCCAAGACTTTTTGGAGATCTGGAGAAATAGATGATTCCAATGTGAAAACATCTAGCGAGCATAATTGTGCAATTACACCTCTTTTCTCCTTTCTTAGAAGCTTTGTCATACCATGAGAGCTGATTATCTTTCTTGGTTTCCCTGCAATACCCCTTAATTCAAATTCCTTTCCTTCCGAAGAAAATTTGATGAAAAGTTCTTGAAAATTAAAAGCTATTGTACCCAAGGATTGTAGCCATTGGACTCCTAGTACAACATCCGCACCTCCCATTGGAATGGAAAGCATTGGGCTAGTCAATACATATTCTCCCATGGATAGCTTGATATTATGGCACTTTCCAGAGCAATTTATTGTTCCTCCATTTGCAATCATCACTTGACACTCTGGTGCTGGATATAGGAAGCAATTCAATTCTTTTGCTACCCTACAATGAATAAAATTGTGGGTGCTTCCTGAATCAATCAACACTATTACCTTTTTCTTCTTGATTTGTCCTTCTATCTTGATGGTTTGAGGAGTGGTAATTCTCGCCAATGCATTACAAGATATGGTCGGATTTATTTGTTCTTCATCTAGGCTTTGTTCCTGGAATATATCCTCTTCTTTTGACCTTTCTTGCTCCTTTTCTTCTTCCTCTTCACAATCTATGTAGAATAATTTCTTCTCAGCACACTTATGACCTTTTGTGTATTTGCTATCACAATTGTAACAAAGCCCCTTTTCTCTTTTTTCTTCCAATTGTTGTGGTGTCAACCTTGTAGGTTGTGGAAGACTATGGGCAACAACACTTCCATCTTTATAGTTGTGAATGGTATGCTTCCTAGTTGCCATAATTTTGCTTTCCATTTTTCTTGCTAACCTGAATGCCTTCTCTAATGAATCAGGTTCCCAAAGGCACACATCGTGTTGGATATTATCCTTTAAAGACCCTATGAACACATCAATCCTATGCTCCTCTGGAATATCTTTTACCCTTATGTTCAATTTTTGGAACTCCTCAATGTGCTCCATTATTGAACCCTTTTGTTTGAGACTTATCAATTGGCTAAAAAAAGTGTTGCTTTTTGTATCCTCATAATGTGCTATCAATTCTTCCGTAAAAATTGCCCAAGTGATAAATTGTTTACGAGAACAAAGCCATTGATACCATACAAACTGATTTGGTTCCAAATATAAAGTTTCCATACATACCTTTTGTGTGTTTTGCACATTATTGAGATCAAAGAATTGCTCCATCTGTAATATCCATGTGGCGGGATCCTTGCCATCAAAATTCCTCATATCGATTTTTGAAACATGGTGAGTCTTCGATCCAACATTAGAGTCTATGGAATCATGATTAACATTTCTTTTGTTCTCATCATGAGTTTGCTTTACTACCTTTTCACCATTAGTGACCCTTTCTTGTAGCAAGTTCTTCAATTCTTCCATGTCTGTCTTCAAATCTATCTTCAAATTTACCATCGAATCCTCCATCTTAGCTTCCATTCCCTTTATCTTAGATTCCATGCTATTTATCTTAGATTCCACGCCATTTATCTTAGATTCCACGCCACTTATCTTAGCTTCTGTTAGCTTTTGTGAGCGTGACATTTGTTGCACTTGTTCTTGTAATTTTGATATATCATGTAGCATTTCTTCCTCTTCTTCATGAGTCATGCTAGAGCTTTCAGGTTCCTTACTAGGTGTTTGCATTTTCTTTCCTCGGGGCATCAGTTACCGATAATAATGCTTTACTATGCCCTTTGAATTCTGTTAAACCAAGCTTAGATAAAAAATTTAAAAAAAACTACACACCTTTTTTCACTTTATAGAAGCCTGATATTGAATCTGATGTATCTCTGTAATTTCGAATCATTCAGTTCTAAAATTGCTACCTGTCGTAGCCTTCTACGTCCTCTTTCCAATGCCACAAGTCTGAGCCAAATTGGATTCCCCAAGTAAGAGTTATGTGAAATCTCCCACAGTGACTTGCTTTTAGACTGGTTCAGTAGAGCGAACTTGTACGACGTGCCACGAGTCACTGTTTCAACCTTTGAATCTGAAACTCACATACAAGAAACTACAGTCCGTCCTCTTTCTGTAACTTTTTACGAAATTTCAATCCGATCCTCAGAGAGAGAGTTATGACGATTTTCCCCAAGTCACCTGTTTTGAATGTAATTCAGGAGTCTGCAAAAAGGTCAACTTCCTCAGATCATATCTACGAAAATATCGTGCGAAAAGCTCTGAAATTCAGACCCAAGGTTCAGTGCCGATTCTTCTCAAATGGGTTTTTTCTTGCGACTTCTGAAATGTCACAGAAAAAAAGTTATAGCGAAAATGCCACGATGACCTGTTTGGAGCAGCGAAACCCTAGAATCCAAAGCTCTGATACCAAATGTTATGAAACCAGCTCAAGAAAAGATAGAAAAGAAAGATCAACGCCTTAGAATTCAGCCTCTTCGAGGGGGCAACCTTCTTTACATTACATAAATGAACAATTCTTGGATGATACAAATGAAAAAACCTCCTTTCTATATATAGGAGTCTAAGGAGTCACAATATAATCCAGCCGACCTAACAATAATAATATAAAGCCACAAAAATAACAATAGAGGGATTCTATGGGGCACAACAATATAAATAAGGGGTATAACTACAATAGTAATGGGGTAATCACTAGTATTATAGGGACCCAACAAACATTGTTTTAAGAATTTTCATAAATATTTTTGAGAAGTTGCACTACTGTACTCCTCGAATCATCTTTGTGAGAAAGACTAAACTGCTACTATTTCTTTTATGAGCTGATCCATGTGCATCTGATATTTCTATCTTTGTGCCTATATTTTGTTCATAAATAAATAGTGAATTTATCTTTTCAGATTGTGTATTACATGGTATTTCTACACTTATATGCAATTCATGAATTCTTGAAGGAACTATTGTATAAAGGATTTAGAGTTGTAGGTTAGAGGAGAAAACTCAGATCTGAAGGATTATTGAGGATTTTTCTTTTGCACTCTCAATTATGTTTTGATCGGAAGATTTCATACTAATATAGATCTAGTTTTAAAATCAGAAGTTCAAGCATTGTAATAGACTGTTGGAGAGGAAAGCTTGAGAAATGCATTTAATAAATTGGTATTTTAAATACTATTGTTTTAAATACTAGTTTAATTTTATAATCGTAAGAATATGTCATTTTATTCATATTTCTGCACTATTGTTGGTATGAGTAATTTGTCTCAATCCTACGTTATTATTTATCTCTGCTCTTATGTGTTGAATTCTGATTTGTGAGTAACTATTTACTCATAAATATGTCTTTTAATACTGATTTAACAAATAATGATATGCTTTGAACTATTTCCTTATATTCTTGTTTAATCATTCGAATAATTGATGAATCATTGATTTAACAATCCATATCATTTTGTGAACTACTTCCTAAATGTTATTGGTTGATTATTTCAGTTAAGATGTCCCTAAATAGAATCTATTTGGTATTCATAATGTTAGTTAATTGAACTATTTCATTAGCTTGATATTCAATATAATACAAACATATTTAAATCCTAAATCAATTAAATATCTTGCTCTCGGTTGGGTTAGATCACATTTGCTTAATTGAGATAGGGTTAGGATTTAGTTCCTTTTTCATGAATTTTAGAATTAGTCTTCATTTATATTAATTCTACATTTCCAAAAGTCCTCTTTTGAGGAAAAACTTTAGATTGGTTTGGTTGTTCCACAAAAAAACAACTTAAGGATCCTTCTTGCCTAATTAGCTTGAAGAATTGTTCTGATGGCCCTAGATATTAGCAATTGAAGGCACATTTAAAGATGATAGTGGTTGGGAGAAGGTAATTGGAACTAATTAAACTAGTCAGAGCCATCATTCCAAATGCAAAAGGAACTTCTTCAAGGTCTAGATCCGGTGGTTTTCCCTAATGTTGTTGCAGCGATTTTCGATGTGTCAACATGATCATGTTTCCTTATTTTTTTTCTCTCTTCCCTTTCAACCTAATAACCACCCAAAATATATTCTCAATTATTGTTGTAATGTTTCCTCTCAAAGATGTATGAAAAGAAAACACTTAAGACTATGGATGAAAAATAGTCTCAATGATATAAATGGCTGCTAAACATTGTAGATTTGTAGCAACTAATAGAAACAAAACCTACAAAGTCCTGATCTATGCAACAATCATAGTTAAACAACAAAAAGAAATAGTAATAAATCCAATCATCCAATGGAAACCAAATATACAAAGAATATATTTTATTATAACATCTGTGAAGGGAACAAATAAATGTTACCAGCCCCCCTCTATGGGATGGGTTCTTGGCTATCCTCAAATTTCTTCATCTTGTGTAGAGTCTCTCTCCTCTATAATGTATAAACCCAACAAATAAAATGTTTTAGCTCAATGGGAACTAAAATGGAAGAAAAATCGTGTGTGACAATTAAAATAATTAGAGTTGCAGTAGTAAGTGCAACAATGAAAATAATCAAAGTGAATAATGAATGCAACACCCTTCTATTTATAACAAAATATTGAGTTATCCTCGAATAATGAGAAATAATAAAATATTATTAACCCCATTCTTAGAATAACCACTTGGAATATTTTCGTATATTTGGTTATGATCGAAAATGTATTCAAACTTTTATTCAAATAATAAATAAATAAATGATTTATTTATCATCTCAAGAAATCCGTTAAGGAATAATAAACAAATAATGATTTATTTAATTATTCCTAAGGGATTTTGTCAAATGCTACAAGGAATAATAATTAATTAATTATTCCTAGAGAGAAATAAGATAATTAATAATTTATCTGTTGATTTTTCATAATTGGGTCAAATATGACAAGGAATATTAATTGAACAATGGTTTAATTAATTATTCCTAGAATAAAATCAAATAAATAGTGATTTATTTAAGTATTCTTCATGGGTTTAATTATAAATTACTTAACAAAGGTGGTTTATTAAGTAATTTCTCACAGTGAAAGCAATTTTACTATGATAAAAGTTGGCTTTACATGGTGTACTTTTATCCATCTAGTAAATTAGGCTAGATGATCAATTTTTTGGTGATAACAATTAGTGAGCCAATCTCAAGTGCCTCAAAGTAGGTTTCCACTTAAGATTTTATTTTTTCCTCTTCTTCTTGTTTTCTTTTCTCTTTTTTCTATCCTACTTTACTTGAAAAGAAAACTCTTTCGAGTACATGAATAATTCTATAGGATCCATGTGTACAACAAGATGACATATAAACTCATGTCTAGACTCGAAAGATATTCATTGATATTTACCTGAATATGAGAAACCAACTTCTTTGATGATGTTAAGGACTATTGAAAAAGAGATTGGTGCTCCACCTTAATTATTATTTGGAACCAATGCTCAATATAGATGTGAGGCCATTGGTTCACTTGCTCATCTAGATCACTCTCTTTGTCCTCTTCTACCATGACATTCAACTCTTCTACTTTTTTTTTGACTAGTCACTTGGACACATATAGGATCTGATGACAAGCATATTAGAAATTCATCCATCTGAAGCTCGAATGCATGCTCTCCATCACATGTAGTCCATGATTCTTTATTTTGATTTGGATCTTCTTCTTATATATGTTATTATTCAATGGCATGAGGACAATCTTCCTTTTGCAATACTTTTTTAGATCTATCATCAATACCGTTTAGCAAGGATAATTTTAGGGGCGAATGTTCGCCCTTTGGCAAAATTAAGGGGTTTAAAATTTTTAGTGGGCGATTATTTTGTATCATAGTACATTTTTACAAATCACCTCAAATAGCCCACCTTATTTTAAGGGAGAGGGTAAAAAAGGTAAATTTAGCCCTTGAAATTAGGACTTACAACCTTCCATTCGCCCATTTTCAAGAATAGGTTTTATTTAAGTGAATCCATTCGCCCATTTTCAAGAATAGGTTTTATTTAAGTGAATCCTATGGGCCAAATACCATATTTATAAAAGAGGTATGGTAAATTAATAAAAATATAAATAAATGAGAGGTATGGTAAATAAACATAATATTTTTTATATTTACTCCATAAGTCACCTTATATACATGTAAGGGTGTAAACAAATAAAAATATAAGTAAAGTGGAGGTATGGTAAATAAATAAAACGTCTTTTTATACTTACTCAAAAGGTATGGTAAATAAATGTAAATATAAATAAACTAGACGTATCGTAAATAAATAAAACCTCTTTTTATATTTAGTCCATAACCCTCGTTCTATTTATGAAGGCTCAAGAAAGAGGTTTTATTTAAGTGAATCCTATGGGCCAAATACCATATTTGTAAAAGAGGTATGGTAAATTAATAAAAATATAAATAAACGAGAGGTATGGTAAACAAATAAAACAGTTTTTTATATTTACTCCATAAGTCACCTTATATTTACGAACACTCAAAAAATGGGTTATATTTAGGCGAAATCTATGGCCAAAATACTATGGGACAAATACCATGGACTAGATTGTTATTAATACCATGCAAAAAACCATTATTAACCCTAATATTAGAATTAATAAAAATAAAAATGGCACATGGTATTGACCCATGGTATTCACCAAAATGGCACATGGTATTGACCCATGGTATTCACCTGGAATGTAGCCTATTTAAATGGGGGAATTAAACCAGATGTAGCCTATGCTAAGATTCACTAGGACTTTACAAAGTTTTATTATTTAGTGAAAGACTCGCCAAGATCTTACAAGATTTTATAATTGAGTAAAATATTCGCCATGCCTGGTGAGAGATTCGCCAAAAAATTATATATACATATTATATTATTGATAAAATCGCCTTCCATTTTTCCTATATACCATGGAGATTCGCCTATTTATTATATTTATAAATTTAGGGGGGGTTCTTAAAATTTTCCCTGCCGTTTAGTACAAGAGGAGTTGTATGGAAGTTTTATACCTCAACATTGTAAGTGATTTGAGATACTTTATTGTTTGGGTTCGGAAATGGTTGTGTAGGTATTTGGGTGGGAGTGGATCTTTGAGATTGATGTTGTTGATGTTGTGGTTGTGGTGGAGATGGATGGTATGGATAACATTGAGTTTGGTATTAAGGATATTGAGTAAAAACTCAAGGATTTTGTGGATTTCTTCCATAAGGTCCTTTCCAACCTTGTTTCCAAGATTGGTTTTGGGGTTGAGACGAAAAAGGTTGCTAAGGAAAGGGTGTGATCAAATTACTTTGAGATTGTTGCTCATAACCTTGAAATTGTGAATTGGGATCTTTCATTATACTAATTTGACTAGTCTACGATGGTCTTCTTGGAGCTACATAATAGAGCTACTCTTGTGCTTGATTTTCTCCATTTTCATCTTGGTAAAATTCCTTGAACCCTAAAAATGATCGGTAGTCTTTAATAACATGTGATTCTACATAGATAACACATTTTTTAGCGTTCTCTTCTTGCCTATTTTGCATTATTAACATGTATATTTGTTGAATTATATTGCTAAGAATTTCTATTTTAAACTTATCTAACAAATTACCATGTTTAGCTTGACTTACCGATCTCGATGATAATTTACTTACTCTTGCGATTGCTCTTGATGTGTGCTTCCATAGTTCACAAATTTCTTCAAACGATAATTATTATACATCCCCTATACTCATTAGATAAAGGATACGAATCTACTCTCTATTTATTTTTCTGAGTAAGAGTGTTTGTAGTGTGTCAAATCATAAATCATGCAATTTAGCCCTCCTAGCATTATACAGAAATCAGTCTATTAGATCCTAAGTCTATTATCTTCTTTTTGAGTCATTTTGAATATTTCCTCTTTAAGATGATGATATATATATAATAGTCCTAATTTTCTAGAAATTTCCTTTACATATAATTCCATGATCTTATTGAATTAGTCCCTAAAATCATGAACCATTTAAGAGTGTTATCCTCCAATGTTGCTAGAAATAATAACAATTTTTGAGTGTTTAATTAGTAACCATAAGATCTACAAAGTATTTAAAATTCAAAGAGAAGGGTTTTCAGATGTTTTGACCTCATAGCATGGAAGTTGGGAAAACATTATGGAGGGATGTTCTTCATATCAATATTGATACTAGAATCCTAAATGGGGAAATCTAGGAGAATCTTCCTCATTGTCTTCATCTACATCCATTTATTCTACCTTCTCTACCACCTCTTCTTCTTATACCTATAAGAGTTGATGGTGAGGTTGTTCTTATTACACCACATGATCAAATGGGGGGTTTCTTGTATTAGAGATGAAAAAAAATATTTTTAAGTTTTTGAATGAGAATGCTAATATAATGCTATTTCCTATTTTTGTAATGAATAATACCTAATCCACAATTTTTTATTTTTTTTTCAGAAAGTAAAAGAAGTGAATCAACTAGGGAATGAAATGATGCATACTTCGTCAAAAACTTGGAAACGATGATAAAAAGTGATCTTCCCCAATATTGCAACAAGAATGTTGCAACTCCCAAGGATACCAAATTTAATTATCAATTCATAGTTCGTACAAACTTAAAATGTGTCGACACTATATGTGCAACATGCAATGTGTCCTTGTTTCATTGACTTGATGAAATGAAGTTAATTAAGATGCAGAAAGACCACTTTTGAAAACGTACAAAAAGGAAAACTACCTAGCTTATCTTTCCAAGAGATCGTTGAAGCATAACTAGTTCTACTACATGAGAGATACCCTAACTTTATTGAAGAAAATTCCCGAAGAGAGTTCCTAAACTTTCTTGGAGGAAATAAATGGAAAAAATGTAATCCCAATATATCTTACATAAATTAAATGGAACAAAGGAAATTTGATCTCTCTTGCAGAAAACACATCCACTATGTTGCAGACAAGATAAATTCTATTCTACTTGTGAAAACTCAATTAAATGCTTAAAAGATAAATTACTTTCATTCTATTTAACAAAAAAAATATACCATAGTAGCACGATTGAAGATATAGTGATGGAAGTAAAGAATATAGAGGTTAACTTGTCTTATCAAGTTAATATTTAGGGATTAAAGGATGTTATGGAAGTTATGAGAAGTGAAAAACAAACTTTAGAGGCAATTATAGATGTGTTTTGAGGAACTCAGTGCACTACTAACAAGATTGCTACAAGATTCCATGTTTTGCAACAAGATTGCATCTAAGAAATATTAAGGATGGAGAACGTGGTAGGGATATATGGAAGGGTGAAAGAGACCTTACGAATCCTAGATATACTCAATAGACTAACTAGTGCAACAGAAAAACAAAACTAAAAGTCTTCATATAGCTCGGTGATGAAATTAATAGTTTGTAGAAAGTTTGTAGAAGTGAGTAGAAATGGAATGTCGATGTTGAAGGAGTTAATTATTATTAATGGAAAATGATGTAATTCTACTATATGAAATAATATATTTCATCTGCACACAAAATAAATGTTCAACTAATGAAAGGAATGTGATTAAATGACTATGAAAACATTAATTGTAGAAAGCAAAATGCATGTAGAAGGATGATTTGGATTTTGTAACATAATATAATTATTGTCTAGAATAAAACTATTTTTGGTGTCCGTTCACATAGGGTACAGAACCAAGCTTAAAAAGAGAGATCACTTATCAACCTACAAAGATAATTCTTTTCTTATAAACTAGACATACAGAACGATGAACTAGTAAGTTGATCTAGGTACCCAAATCTCTAAGCTAATCAAGTTCAAATTTTACGACATAGAATTTGTTCTCAAGTCTATTTTTTTTAGATCTCAATCCAAGTGGAATAAAATAAAAAGAGCTTCATTAGCATGTGCTAAAATTCAATAGAAATTTACTACTAAATACCATAAATTTTAGAATAGTGAACTACTAAGATCATCTAAGTACCCAATTGCCTAAGTTAATCAAGTGAAAATGTTATCTGGTAAATCAAGTTATTAAGTTCAATGTTTTTATACTTCAATACAAGCAGAATCAACTCAATGTAATGTCATTAACATGTGCTAAAATTTAGCATAATTTATTACCAGAACTAGAAGTTTCAAAATTGTGAACTTGTAAAGCAATCTAAGTAGCTCAATAATGAATATGAATTTGCAAAGTTTTTCTAAGGATGTATCATACTTGTAACTATATAATTTACCTACAAAACCAGTCACTTGTGTCATTTAGCAAGTCTAACATACAACAACAAAAAACATGAATAATAAAAGTAGAAATAGGAAATGCAATAATAACATATGAAAATGATCAAGAAATGCAAAGAAGATAAATAAATTGTATAGTAGGGATTTGGTGCTCATGAGATGGAAAAGCTCAAGGATAATTAGAGTTCTATGACATAAGGAAAACCTTAGATGCTGAAAATGAAACCAAACTTCATTATTTAAATAAATTGAAGTACATCCTTGCTGGAAATTAAAGTGGAATTGCTAAATAACAAGTTTTCTTCACAAGAAGACTAAAAAGTCCATGCCCCTACGGGCTAATTCGAATTTGTAATTATAAAAATTGATCACGAACCATCATCCTTGAAAGGAGGAAAATTTCCCCTCCAAAATCCCTTAAAAAGTGCATCTTGTTCTCAACAATAGGAATATTCTCTAAATACTAAGTTTTGGCATCTCGTGTAGCACAAAACACATTCCTAAATTTTCTCCATAATTGGAGCTTTGGAATCTATTAAATAATTTCATAATATCCCATTCATTTATTTTTCATTCCTATATCATCATGTATTAGGGACAGAGTCCCTAAATTCTCTCACTTTATAGATCTTTAGAATTTACACAATATTCTCTCGATATTTTGCAATATATATAATATTAGGGACATAATAAGTAATGATATCGAATCCTTCCTAAGAAATTATTAAAGCGAAGAAAATATTATGATGTGTAGAAGGAGAGATTTAGTATATCTTTCGTATGCCTAGGAATGATTAGATAGGCCTTATTTTGCAGCTAAATGGGAGGCCCATCACCATGGTATTTAGATGACCCATGACATTTAACCAAGATATTTCGATAGTCCATGACTATAAAAGGATATGAGAGCTCACACCTTAGGGATGAATTTTGGGATCATTGCTCTATTTTTGTTCATTTAAGCCTTTGAAGCTTGTTTGAGTGAGAACCCACATTACGTAGAGGGTTGTTTTCAGTGGCCAATGGTCCACCATATCTGATGTATCGAGAAGGGGTTTTTCTATTGATAAATATACCATAGTGACTCAAAGAGGATGGATCAAGTTAGATCTACATGTTGATCCAAACTTGGAGATCACAAGGAGAGGTTATTCATATCTCTCGTAGGGGCGTAACATTGGAGGAGTTATTGTCAAACATTTAGATATTTGTTTGTGTTTGTAACAAGTTCTCATAACCATATCTAATATACTAAGGCTAGAGTTTTCTAGGTTTTCTACTATTTCTCATGTCAACTTTGATTTGCAACATTTCTAACTTTTCATATTGAAATTTGTATTTGTTTTGACAATAATTTTAGGGATAAAATTGTGTGATTTGATTGGTTTTAAATAAAAAAAATTATGGTGTGACTTTTTGAAGACAAAGTTTAAAAAATTATTGTCAAATTATTTTTTGGGATATTACAATGGTATCATACCAACACGAAGGGTATTATTTGAGAAATTTTGGAGGTGGATCATGCCAAAGATCAAGTTGGGCACATACACCAATTTTTGTAGGGCTGAGTTTATTTGTAACATCTAAGTTTATTTTGTTAGACTAAATTTCTCTTGTTGGGAAAAAATTATATTGGTTGGCCAAATTTCTCTTGCTAAGCCAGATTTATTTTGATAGGGTGAATTCATTTTACTGGGTTGAATTCATCTTCTAGGGTTTTCTGTTGCATCATTTTTCAATAAAAGAAAAATATTGTGATTTACTGCCTATCCAATTTTTGTTGGAATTTACAAAAAGTTTTGGCAAAATGATTTTTGGAGGTTTTCTAAAGAAATTTGATTTTCTTTAAATTGTGAATTAAATTGAAGGGATTTACATATTGAATGATTGTAAAGTGGAATTTGAAAATATTTCCGAGGATGATAGTTGGAAACATGCCTTAGAAGGAACCATAGATTCCATAAATAACTTGGTAAGATGGAAGTAACAATTCATTAGTACATAAATTGGTTCTTTGGATGATGATGCTCTTATGTAGAAAAGAAATAGACAAATTAGCAAACCCTTCTCCAAAGGATTTTATATTACTCTTCAATAGAAGAAACTAAGTGATTTTCAGAAGGAAAATAACTTGGAAAATATATTGTTTGCACTGTCAGTGATTCCCTATTTAGATTGGAGGTGTTAGATATGTTCTTTTCCATAGCCAAAACAAATTGGAGGATATTAAGTTGGGCAAAGAATCCATCAATTCTTGCTTTGGTCCAACACGAGTTTCGAGAACATCTTTGTAAGGAGGCAGGACTTGCAAATTCTTATTTTCTCTACAATATCATAAGGATAAATTTTCTTCTTACCCCTACAATGATGACATTCTAAGAAGGGTGTCATAACTAATTATGCAGAGCTTCTAAGGATTTTAGGATATCACAGATGTTGTCTTTGCTAAGAAAATCAAAATATTGGATATAGTGGCTAGAACCATAACATGTGCCATTATCTTAAATCTAGATTACAATGATTTGATTTTATTAATATTACACTATTCTTTCACCAACATCAAAGAATATTATCTGGGAGTTATAAAAAAAATCATACAAAAATATTGTCTTTTATTTTAAATGATGATGATGTCATTTGAAAGTAGCTACAATGAAAGGTTTTGTCTATTTGGAGAAAAGATCAAGGTGTTTCATCGACTATTGATGAACTCTCAAGAAGATTGATTGAGCTCAACCTTAAATGGTTAAAAAGGAAGTTAACGAAAAGGGATCTCAATTCAATGTGGTTGCAGGGTACACATTATTCCAATAATGATAAGATCCAAAAGGGAAGAAAGAAAAATAGTTCATCACAATAGGAAACAAGGAAAGTTGGTCATTGATAAGGAATTGAAAAAGGAAGATATATTTTGTGGTCAGGTGATGGTAAGGACAAAGGATGACATGCCTCAAGAAGAGAGAATTTGAGTTGATGATGAATTGGTAGCAGAAGAATAGGTCGGTAACTAAATTTTTTCGTCATCTATAGATTCCATAACATAGGAGGATGACAAATGCAGTGACACCAAAGATTAGATCAGTAAGATGAACAAGTAAAAAGAAACTATTGAAATCTAGAAGCTTTCAAGGGGCCTCTTATAAATAAATAAAAATCTCAAGAGGCTAAAAGGAAAAATATTGAAGAACCATAGTAAGCTTAGAGAAAGGAGTATGAGGAGGAATGCACGATCAATTATCAACATTTTTAGTATCGAGGAGAAGTTAAAACACCTAAGAGCGAAACAATAGAAGAATTAACTTGAGTTTATTTTAATAAGAGAAAAGGAGGATGTCTACAATATCCCACTTCAAAAGGGCATAATCAACGCTTACAACACATTGGGTTCAAAATATTATGAGAATAGAATTCGAGGAACAAGCAACCTTGCAGATTAATTTTTCTTAGCCCACATAGAGGGATGACGATGGATGGATGGTACAAGGAAGCAAGGATACAAGCTTGCATGATGTTTGAGCAAGATAGGAAGTATATCATATGCAAAAGTAGGAGTCAGCATAATGAACTAGTGTCATCTCAACTATAATCGTAGAATAATTGCATCAACATGGTGGTTTATTTTAGGCATTGCTGATGACTATTTAGAGAGACACTCTTTGGGAAGTCAATGATTTTAAAGGTGTTATGGTGGAAATTGAAATCTATTATGACAGAGGTGCCCAATAGTTACATTGGAGCGATATTATGGTTTGGTACCCTATCAAATGGGAAATTTATGAGAGATTACTTCTAACTAGGGGTATAGTGCCATTAGGGTGTTTGAGCATTGGATATGTTAGATTCCCTATTTGGCAATGGGATTTAGGTTGATTATTCTCTTACATGGAAAGGATTGACCAAGTGGGGGAGCATGAATGGAAGGAAACAACCACACGTATTGATCGTATGCTATTGATGTAGCAAGATTATAGAAGAGTTGCCTTCAGATTCATTTAAGATCCAAGAATTGGTCTTAGCGTACAAATTTTAGATTATAACTTAGTAATACAACAACGATTCTTCAAACTTGTTTGTCAGTATGGTATATGTGTATGAATTTCTCTAGGACAAGTAATTTCAAGAAGGGAGGATAGTAATGTCACTTTTCCTAAACATTAGGAAATGAAAACATCGTAGTAGCCTTGGATACAAATCAAAATTAATCACGATCTATGAGAAAATTAATTAACTAAAAAGTGAGTAAAGAAAAATAAATACTATAAATCACTTTAATAATATAACATGAAGGCCCATGTTATTCAGATGATCCCTCGTATTTACCCATGGTATTCCTATTGTCCATGACTATTAAAGGAGATTAGAGATCACTCCCTAGGGATGCATTTAGCAATTATTGTTTTGTTATTGTTGAGTTCAGTTGTTCAATCTTGTATAAGAGAGATCCCACATTATGTAGAGGGTTAGTTTCAGTGGTCGGTTGTCCACCCTAGCTAATCAAGTGATGAGGGGTTTTAGTATTGAGAGATATACCATAAGCACTCAAAAAGGAGGGCTACAATCATATCCACTCATTGGGCCTAACATGGGGATCGCAAGGAGAGGTCAGTCCAATATCTTGTAGGGGAATAATGTTGGAGGTAATATTATCAGCCATTCAAATATTTGTTGGTGTTTGTAACATTTTAAGGATGAATTTTGCTAAGTTTTTGCTATTTCTCATGTTAGCTTTCAGTTGTAGCATTTATGGTTTTTCATATTGCAAAATTTTTTGTCGTGCTGGAAATTTCATGGTGGAAATTGTGAAATTTGATTGAGTTTGAATAAAGAAATTTATGGTATAATTTTATCAAGTTATTTTTCGAGATGTTGCAGGAACCAAACCTTTAAGGTGAAAATATTATTTTTTGAGCGTAAAATATTATCAATTAATTAAAAAACTATTATAATTACATTATTTATAATAAATTTTAAATTATTTTTAATAATTTTATTAAATTAATATTTATACTAGTTAATTATAATAAATCATTTAATGTTTATTATTAACTATTTTTATTTAAAAAAATTAAAATTATTACTTAATTATTTTCTTAATTATTATTATTATTATTATTTTAACTAAGGCGAGAATAGTTTATCTTAGAATCAGTGTTGGGAACACAACAAAATCACATGGAATACATGTAGGTGCATACAGTTTTGTTATTTTCTTTGCTATCTATTCTTCATGCACTATCTAGACTACAACTATTATTATTCTAGCTTCATATAATTTTAGGAAAAAGGAGGCTTGTAAATATAGACCTTGTAGAGCTAACCCACCAAGTCACAAAATTAACATTCGATTTGCTATCCGATCAAAAATGAAAATGAAACTTCCCATATTCATTCAAAGAATAAGGAAATTTTCCAATTTAAATTACTCCCTTACTTCCACAAGAATTGTTTATGACATAGGGTTTGAACAATACCTGTTGGTCTAACTCATTCCGCAGGGTCCTTCTCCTCTCCAAATTTCCAGGAAACACAATAATATCCTAAATGTTTACTCCTCTTTTATGCACACATGGACATTATAGGAACCTTTACACACATAGGGACAATTTAGGATGGCTATACGATGAAAATAACCAACATTACTCACTTCTTGCAACCTTTTTATTATACCGTCACACCAGAAATTATTTGGCTTGGATCTGTCCCCTCTCAAGCTCAACTAGCCACTCATAACTTCTCTGTAAGATCAAAACTATTCCCTGCGTGAAGAGTTCTCCCTTTATATCGACTTTTTGGGTGATTAGCGAAACCACCTACAAATGTAAGTCTCACATATCATGGAAGCGTTTTGACATTTTGTCTCTCTATCTTTCTTGAATTGCATCATCAATCCTCCTCACATAGAATAAGACTCCTTGAGCATTGTTGTGCATTGGTAGTTCTCTATGTGTGAATTGTTTTTCCATTATCCCACACCAAATGTGATTGCAACTATCATTCCTACTAATTATAACTTGCATATTTTCGTTAATACATAACATCTAGGATAAGGCCACCACTAAGGGGGCGCTTCTACTATGTTGACTTCTTGTGCTTAGATCCAATTTCTATGAGTTGATGGGTTTATTTTCAAGTGTATTATTCAATTAATATTCTTTGATTTGCTTGGATAGGTCTACTTTATGAGGCCTCAAAACCTCGGGTCAACATCTTTTAAAAACATTTTACAGAATTAATACTTTCTTCCATATACAAGGAATCCATCGGAAAGTATTAGATCTAGAGGAATTCATAAGAAATTCATGGGATTTTGGAAAATCAAATTTTTCCATTCAATATTAAGTTACCGTTCTCCAAAAGGGAAGAATGATATGACATACATTCCTTTCATTATCTCCTTTATTCGTTTTATCATATGACTCAACACCTTTTCGTTTAGAGCTATATTTTTCATCACATGTTGAATGATGAGAAGAGAATCCCCTATTATGTTGAGGGAGGAGACTATACTCTTTTGTTATATGCATTCCTTAAAAGATAGAAATTGATCCAGTGAGGTTTCTTTTCATGTTTCCAAGCCCACATGAATAATCTGCTACCTTTCTTTCTTTGGGGTTGTATAGTACCCCTCCCTTGTTCTTAATTAATGTTATTAATAATAATAAAATTAATGAGTATTTAAAATTAATTCTTTTAAATGATAATGATAAAAAAAACCCAATGAAATATCCCAGAAGATCTACCCGAAGGGATCATATCCAGCCAACTTATTCGCATAGCCTAACCCTGAGGGAATCGATGAGAATTGACCCCATGACCTCCCATTAGCAGGGTGCTTTAGTGATAGGAACTCGACCAATCAAGCTAACCCTCTCAGTTCATATAATAATAAGGTTTTTTGATGAATAATAACATGATTGAAGGATCATCCTCTAGCCTAAGATGCATGATCACTTCATATATTACATGCAAATGGACGATAAAAGTAAAATAACCATGTTTTTAAAGAATTAAAATCATGCAAATTGCAATTTGTTGGTTATGGAAAATAAATTATTTAAATTAAATAATCATTTTAAATTTTATTTTCATAATCTAAAATATCTAAATATTTATTTTAAATGGTAAATAGTTCATTTTGTTCCACGCGGTGTTTTTTCCCGTTAATTATTTTTCTTTTCTAATTTTGAAAGGACATGTGTCAGCTCCACGTTGACCATAGACATAATCACACATCACCCTCATACTAGGTTGTTGAATGCACCTTCCAGTGCAATCAAACTTGACCAATGATTATTCTTCTAGTATAATAAGTTATAGAATACTATTGTATTCATGTGAGGTGTGGTTGTAGTAGGTGAAAGGTTTATAAGGAGCCTACAAGACCGAAAACTAAGTATTTACCTTTTATTCAAGTTCATTTCTTACATACCTACCTTGAGGATAGATGTTCCTAACAAAAGGTACAATGACTTTGTATGAGGCTCTTCACCTCAATTTTTCATGCATATAGAAATCAAGATCCATGGTAATTCAAAGGGGTTTCTAAGGGAATCTATTCATTTCTTATTATTTTTCTATTTTTTGGGGGAAAGGATCACATTCTATTAAAATTGTAATATACATAGAGTACAAATAGAAGGTCGTGGGGGGTCTTCACCCATTGAGTTTCTCTGCCCCAAGAAGGGGAAACAAAAGTACCTTTCCAAAGTTTGCAAATAAAAACTAATGTAGTGCCTCAGAAGAAAGAAAAAATAAATTAATTAATTAAAGTTAACATTACAAAATTTAATCCCAAAGTTTTGTGGTGGAATAAAGCCACGAGTTAAAAAACATTTAAAAGTTTAGAAAGCATAAAAGAAAACATTGGTCGATAAACCTAAGGAGGATTACTTATTGTCGTGAGGACCTTGAGGCATGTTAACCTATTTTTGTTGTGTGTGTCCATATCTAAGAGGATTGTTCATGTCTACATCTGCATGCTTTTATTCGATGATGTAGCACCCGTGTGGACTAGGATGAGGAGGAGAACACTTCGTAGCCATTTGCTGAGAGTCTTGTGGAGGCAAAATTTCTTCTTATTCCTTGCAAGTTGTAGAGGGGAGGCTACTAGTTGCTATGAAGATTGGCAGAAAAGTCAAACCAAGGGGTATAGAGACAAAAATTGATGGGCCAGGGGAAGAGGAGGAGGGGATTTCGGGCAGGAATTCTATGTCAATATCATGAGAGAAGTGATGCACGGAGGTGGCAGCATGGAAATTTATGGAAGAGAACTTGGTAATCCATCACGTGGCTCTTGATTTGTCCCATTCATGAGTAAGGAGGTGGTGAGTGAGAAGTCCCTTGAACACCCAAAGAATATTATAGCCCTGGTGAACCTCTTCAGCCTCTAAATAATGGGATATGGGTGTTTTTCTTCTTCCCCTACCACACCTAGTGTGACGAGCCGTAATGGTTTCCTGACTTTTGATGAAGGAATTATAGTTTGACGGGAAGCCAAAGGCACGAAGGTGATGATGGTTGCAGGAGAAGAATAGGTGGTTGAGAGAGGCCAAATTGTGAGTGGGGTAGTCGAAGGAAAATGCTAGAGTGGGACCAAGATGTGAGGAGTTAATATGCTTGGAGGAAGAGTATCACATTCATTTAAATCCAGTGCATTAAGCCTTTGCAAGTTGCAGGTGATAAAGGCTTGGGATGGCATGATAATACGCTATAGATTTGATGGTTGTCAGATGGAGGGCTTTGTCATTTTGTTGTTGGGTAGGTGGTGAAAGTACTGGACACACCTTGATTTGGGGATATTCATTGATTATTATTAAATTTCTTAAACTCTTCTATTCTTAGCTTGATTTATTGACTAGTTTATATTTGTTAAGAGTTTTGAGGAAATAAACTCTTATTGATAATGATGTCCCTAGTTCCCTATAAAAGAGACTTTCTAGGTAATCTATAGAGCATTAGAAGACAAAGGTAGATAATGTGAGGTACTATTATATCGTAGAAGGGATCCCATTTTTATTGTTATGTAGGCTATGGGGAAGGAGTTGTTTGTTGAGTAGGAATTTTGTGGTTGAAATGTCTGAAATGTAAGTGTTATTTCCTTATGTTTGTCTTTAATCTAAGAATTGGGCTAAATGTGTGAGATTTAGAGACTTTCCATAGGTATTTTATTCCCTTGTGGATTTATTTCCCTGGTTTGATGGTGGCCTTTGGCATAGAGTTTCTACAGTTGGTTAGAAAAACATTTGTTTCTAGCTATTTAGTAAACAATTTGTAAAGAGTTAAGTACTTCTTTATTTTTTATGAATATGAAAGAAATATTTTTTCCACTCTTATGAGTTAACTGTTCAATTACACTTTTCTTGTAATTCCTAAATTAAATCTATATATGTGGAATATGATACATCACATGACTTGATTTGATGTTCATATGTTCATAGTTTAATCATTTTCCTCCAGTTGCAATGATTTCACTTTACAATGAATTGTAGGAAGTTGGAATTTCTTTTTCAATTCTCCATTGACTCAACATTATTACAAAGTTCGCTATGTGTATAACAATATGTTATCAAAACTTTAGTTTTAACATTGTGGTTGTGTGGACAAATATTTTATACTATTAGATGATACCATAATTTACACATAAAATGCTTGACAAAAGTATTAACGAGAATAGGTGGGTAAATCCATTTTTGGGGAAAGGAATGATATTAAACCTAATCCATCATAATGCTCCTAGGTGGTGTTAGGTAAAAGGTTGGTGAAAATTCATGATATCATTCCAATCAAGTTAGGCTAGAAACTTAACTCTTGGAGGAAAATACTAATTTTCCTACTAAGTATTCAATAGAACGTTATAATGAGGCATTATAAATATTATTAACATCCTTCTGTTATTAATTAAGGTATTCAATGGTCATTGTGAATCACTATAAAATAATTAGCATAAGAAGGATGGTTATTAAACATGTCTACACAATTTCATCATGAGTTCTAACAAAATTGAGTAAAAAAAAATGGATAATCGGTAATTGGTTGGAGCCTATTTGGTTTTAGAGGAAAATTGAGAAAGGCTAGAAATGGTATCAATGGTAGAGAAGTATATATATTTCAACCCCTGCATACCTTAATGATGGCAGGTTACAATGGATGCAATATATAAGTGTATGTTTTATGTTTCCATGCAATGTTTTATATCTATGTGTTTATGATGAGGAGGTGTTTATAATGATCAATTAGTATTGCATCTACCATGGTCAATCATTAGTTGACAATAACTTATGGTGGTTTGAAGTACAAGCAAGAAAGGCGTCCAACCTTATTGCAAATGGTCATGATTGATTTATCAAGGAATGAAATCAAACACAGATTGAAACAAGAACAAAAAGGTACAATGAAACAAAAATTTAGTGCTAAAAATTGTTTACATCCATAATAGAAAAAACTAGCTTGGGCCATGGTAGCTTATTTATGATGAGAGATGTAATGGCTACATACCCACATCTTTTGAAACAATGGAAAACCATAAACATCCAAAACCAAAACCTTGGGATATGAAGTGCCAAACTTTTATGGATCTCACTGGGTTTAATAGGAATGTAAAATTCTTGAGGTTGTAAATTTGGTAGATGATCTTCATTTCACACACATGATAGCCTGCTAGAAAGGTTTATTTGAGGACAACAACTTTGGACTACAAATTCCAATCCAATGTGCTCATTTTTTCTTGTTTTGCCAAAAAGACATCATTTAGGGCCTCAAAACAGCTCTAGAAGTTTAGGACCTAAAAGGCTACTAAAATTCTAAAACTGCTGAAATAGGAAATTGTGCTAGAAATTAGGAAAATGAAAGGAAAAAATTGTTGAGGATCCAAGTGGAATAGGTTGGTGGCCACCAATATCCACCTAGATGAGTCCTTCCCCCCAAGGAATCAATGGTCCCCATTTTATGGAGTGCCTACATGAGATGGGGAAACTTCTATTGATTTTGGTCCCTCGTGAGCCACATGCCTTAGTGTAGGAGATGACCAACATTGACAGCCCAGTATAATTGGATCTTATGTTGGTGATTTTTTTAACCTATCTTTCCATGATATTATCAATTGTGGTATGTTTGATGCAATATAGATTGATTTCTATTAGTTTCATCTACTCAAAAATATTTGAGTTGTCCAACAATGGTGGAAAGCATGGTCAAAGGCCATCCACATTGAGTACATGGTGTAGGCCAAGGAATGGAGGGATACATAGCTTGAAAATGTTATCATCCACAACCATAATGGTTGTGTAAGGCCCTTAGCGCGCACTTGAAACTTATGTGGCACCTAATGCTGATCATGACATTGTTTATACTTGGCATTGGATTTATCTCAAATATCATAAACATACTAGTAGATGCAATAGATGCATTCAATAAACTTGGTGGCTTTATCAGATTTGAACTATAAATGTCCATATGATGCATGTGTAGTCATAAGAGGCATAACAACATCAATGCAATCGACTTGGTGAGATTGGCGTCCAACAACAACCAGAGGCTCAAGTAAAATGTGCTTAGGAACCTATTATCCTGATATAATATAATGGTATCTGGAATTCCAAATGTACCCACACATGTTCAAAGAAGAGTCTAGCAATGTCTTATGTTGTGCTACTCTTCTTGCAAGTAGCCAATATAGCCATATTACAAAATATATCAATGACCATAAATACATATCATTTACCATGCTTGGTAGAAGGAGAGACAAAAATATAATCCATGGATATGGGTTGCCACACTTGTCTAGGAGTAGCAGAGGAATGTAGTGATCTGAAATGTTTCTGTTACCATAATTATCCAAGACCTTTTCTTATATGATGTTAAAATAATATCATGAAAGGGCATGTAAAAAAATTGTATGAAAAAACCTAAAGAAGATGCAACATAATGAAAATAATAAAGAAAATGCACAAAACAATTTGACAACGAAATTTGTCCAGTGGGGACTATGACTCCGGGCCTTACTTCAATACTGGGGAGGTTTCTTGATTCACCTCTTCCAAAGAAAGAAAAGTACATGAAAAATACATCATTATACCTCCATTCCTATGAGTGACTTGAAATCACCTTTAAATTCAGCTACTCAAATCATAGCAATCAAAACATGAGTAGATTTGTGATGAGCCCCAATTTTTGGTAACAAATTGGGCTCATTTGGCCTACTTACCTTGCTCAACCCTTCATCTTTTATCACTTATGCATTCATTTCTTGGTATATTCGTGTTATTTGTAGGAAGAAGGGCAGACATTATATCTATGTGGCTAATACATGACGATTTCAGGTTTTTTGGCATTAAAGGGAGCAAAGACCACGCAGAAGGAGACAAGGAGACAGCAAAGGTGGCATTGCAGGTTTATAGGGAGGTTGTCTACAGCCTTAATGACCTCCCTCGTGATCTCCACCCTAACTTCGAGCTCCAATAGCTTTCCCCACCGAGCTTAAAGGCAGCCAACGGATTCTACAGGAACTGCAGTCTACAGCAGTTCACTTTTAGTTGGACAGTCGAGCTCCATTAATTGAGGAAGCCAGCTTGATCCTCATCATGTATAAATATTAAGGTCGTGGCCTTTGATAGGAGCTTTTTGAACTTTTGAACTACTGTTGCAATTTCTAAGCACGAGCTACAGCTCGGTTTTTGCTTTTTGTAAGCTAGTTTTGGCATGATATTAGACTCATGATTATTCAATAAAGGCAGGCAGCTTTGGATTCAATTCTAAGTTTTTAAGGGAGCTATAGCTCTCAGGTTAGGGCCCAACCTGAGAGCAATAGACCTCCTCTTCCTTGTATTGTTATTTGTCTTTCCTTTCAGCACTTTATTCCTCTGTTTTGCATTTAGAAATTACAGTCTGCTGATTTGATTTCTTTTATGTGATTGAGTAGGATTAGTTTACGGTTCAAGTGCTTTTAGTTGCTTAGATTAGAGTAGGAGGATCAGCATTCATTAGAGCTCCAAGAAAAGGCTGACAGTGCACTCACTGCCATCTCTGTTTAGAGATTGGGGGTGTAGACCGTACCAGCCACCAAAAAATGCAGTCATACACTTTCACTCAAGCTGCAACACAGTCATTTCAATCGCAGATCCATCCATGCATTCTGATCTTGAGAAGTACTTCTTCATTCCAACTCCATGCACGATTTTTCTCTGAAGTTTACATTGCTGTTCGTTGATTTAATAACACAGTTAGGATAGGTTGATGAATTCTCGGTTTTGTGTAGATTTGTTTCCTTTACACTGCGTTGCATCACTCCGTCATCTTCTTCTTCTTCTCAACCACACCTAAGGTCACCTACCCAACCTCTGTTCAGCTTGTTTTCCTTCCAACACTTCTACTGTTCACGTAAATTCATCTTTTTGGACTTTTCATTGTTTCCACCCTTCTATCCACCAACCAACTGTACCCACTCTTTCCTCATCTCATATCTTTGTCCCTGAGCCATCATAAGTTCCCTTTCCATCCTACCTATCCACCCATACAACTCCTCCACTCCTCCATCACCCAAAACACCAACCACAAAACATCCTGTAGAAGTTAGCAGACTTCCTGTAGAAATCCTGAGCTTCCTGTAGGATCCCCTGCAGACATCCTGTAGAAACCTGTAACCTCGGTTGCCGAACACCTGAACGTTGTGGACTTCTGTGGAATGATGTTTTGGGTCCTCTAGAACCTCTCCTAGCCCTCCTGACCTTTCCCAAGCTTTCTTTCCCTTCGAACTACCCCTATGCAGTCAAACCCTAATAAGAAACAAAATCATAATAACTCCAAGCCACTTAAGCAAAAATACAAAAACATGTTATTTTCAGTAGAAGTAGCTTAGTTTCATGCATCTCATATCACTAGAAGTAATGGCATCATTTCTAGAAGTTTGCACTCCCACCATTGCATCATAGAGATTAGACTAGTTAGATTAGGGTTTACTAGGGTTTCCCTGTTTTGTTGGCTTTCAGTTCATTATTGCAGAGTAGGTCGATTTCCTTTGAGATAGTCTTTGTCCATCATTTAGAAAGCTTCTTCTAAGAACATATAGAAGTTGGCTTGAGCCCTAGCGAACTTGTGCCAGCTGACCAAGTGACAGCTGCGACAAGAGCTAGTACTTGTGCATACATCACCGTCGCTTCCAAGTTTGTTACGAACTACAGGGTTGATAAAATTAGAGATAGGAAGCTCCAGGAGTTGTAGCATTATTGCTACAATACTGGAGCCCACCATCTTTTTGGCGCCGTTGCCGGGGAAGCGTCAGAGTATTAGTAATTGTTGCTTTTCTTCTATTTTCTTAATCTTGCCTTCTGCTAAGTAGTTTATTTCATTTCCATTCTGCAAAAGTAGCATAGACATTTCCTGCTTTCATAGATTAGCATTTCCTGCTTTCATAGATTAGCATTTCCTACTTTCATAGATTAGCATTTCTTGCTTTCATAGATTAGCATTTCCTGCTTTCATATATTACCATTTCAATTCTGCAAGCGTAGACTAGCATTTCCATTCCTGCAATTTCATTTGAGCAAAGTAGATTAGTTCTTTCATGCTTTCAATTTAATTCTGCATCTTTATTTCAGTAAGATAGTTAGTTGTAGATCAATCTGTTTCAGTTTTTGCAGGTACCAAAGAAAAGAAAAAAAAACCAAATCAATCAAAAAAGTCTTTACACTTCATGCCTCGTAGGAATCGAGATAAAACAGGCAAATTCTTACCCAACACCCCCACCACATCACTGAGTCACCCTTCTCTCTTCTTCGGTGACAGTGATCCATAAGAACCTATAGGTGAACCTCCTGAGATATACGAAGATCCTATAGCAGAAGAAGAATTAGAGACCATCCCATCTGAAGCTATGGCTGACAATAGAAGAGAAGATGAGAGAATAGAAGGTGCCTTCCCCATCCGAGAGACCAATGGAGAGATGAAAATGAAGAACATTAGCCCCTCCGCTTTACGTCACTTCCATGGACTGACTACTGAAGATCCTAATACCTTCCTGTTTGAGTTTGTTGTCCTTTGTAGAACCTATGACTATACTGAAGATGAGAAGAAGCTGAAACTCTTCCCTTCCACTCTTAAGGATGCAGCATTACGCTGGTTCCTGGGCTTACCTGGGAATAGTATCACCACTTGGGCTCAGATGCAGCAAGCTTTCAATACCAAGTACCGGTATTACTGTAGGTCCAAGGAAACCAAGGGAGAAATCTTTCGGATGACCATGGGAAGTGATGAGTCCTTAGAGGATTATGAGGAGAGGTTCCAACTTAGCTATAAGCGGGCCAGGTGCACACTTGACCCTGAATCCCTCAAGTTGGTCCTGCTCCGAGGAGTCCCTGAAGACCTCTTAAACACCCTTCACATGTTAGCTGGGGGGGACATTTACCAACTGCCTTATGAGGACATCAAGACTGTGTTTAGAAACCACTCCAGGGCAGCTCGGAAACGAGGTAGAGGAAACCTCCTCTCAACTGGTGTCCCTTTCTCCAAACATGAGTTTGCAAATCAATTGGAAGATCTTAAGAGTGAGGTGAGACAAACCATTGCTATGCAGCTGGACACATTCAGGATCCAGCAGAAGAAGGAAGAAGCTGAGAGAGCCTTGGCTATCTTCTGCCCTAGGTGTACCAGGAGACACCCTAAGAACGAATTTCCATTGCATTCGGTTGAAGTGTGTTTCGTTTGTGAGGAGGACCATCCCACAAACCAATGTCCAACCTTACCTTGATTTAAAGCCATGTACCAAGGGACAGAAGCTCCCACTGAACCTCTCTATTACCTCAACCAAAGGAGGCCACAAGGACCTAGACCTTACCAGCAGGGGATGCAAGGGGCACCTCAAGCTTATTACAGCCCCAACCAATCGACTCCTATGCCTTCCTGGGGTCCCCCTGCTCATCCTTCTTGGTCCATGCCTCCTCCATGGTCTTACCCACCTCAGTACCCTACTCAACCCACTACTCATTCTTATCATTCACATACCCAGCCACAGCCTCAGTGGAATGCACCTCAGTCGGGGTGGAGGCCCCAATACAACACTCCTCCTGCCATTTTGCCTCCACCACCAGTTCAACCTCAACCATTACCTCCTGCTCCTCCCAAGCAACCTCAAATACCTGCTCAACCGAACCCGAACCCCAACAATAGACAGGCCCAGCAGGTATACACTGGGGAAACATCATGCCCTACTTATGCTGTGGAGATCCAGGAGATCAATCTTCGATCTAGCAAGACTCTTCCAGATCACCAACCTCCTCCCCCAGAGGATGAGGAAGATAAACAGGAAAGTGAACCAAAGGCTATTCCACCCTTTCCTGAGAGACTAATAGCCACCACACAACCCAACCCAGAGGAGGATGAGCTCCTGGGTGAGCTCAAGCAGTTGTGTGTGAAAATACCACTTCTCCAAGCCATCAAGGATGTGCCAATATACAACAAACTGGTTAAGGAAAAGTGTTTCAAACACCCAGGCAGGTGAAAGAAAGATGCTTCAACCATCAATGTCTTAGGACAACTATCTGACCTTATGTTAGGACAATTCATCTGCCCAAAGTATCTAGATCCTGGGAGTCCTGTAGTAGATGTCCACATCAATGGCATCATCATACCTCACACTTTGATTGATTTGGGGGTTGCCATTAATGTGATGACCAGGGATACCATGCTCAAACTCAATCTTCAGGGTTCCTTGAGGAAGACCTCGACAGTTCTGCAACTAGCAGATCGCTCCACCGTGACTCCCGAAGGGATTGTGGAGGATGTCTTGGTCTCTGTCGACTCGTGGGAATACCCTGCAGATTTCTTGGTTCTGCAACCCAAGGCAAAGCTTACTGGATATCCTCTTATTTTGGGAAGGCCTTGGTTAGCCACTGCAGATGCTTACATAAGTTGTCGTGCAGGAAATATTACCATCAAAAATGGTCCTATGTCCAAGCAGCTAGTCTTATACCCTCCTGCCCAACCTTCCTTAGAGCATGACTTAACACTTTGGTTGGAGGAAGGAGAAGAGGATGAAGTGTACTCAACACCTTTGTGCACCCTAGATACCACTAGAAGAGACCCCCCAACCGAGGATGACTTGATTGAGACCTTGATCCAGAATCCACCTTCCAGTGCACTCTCCTTAAAGAAATTAGTGGAGGATGCCCAAGCCAGCACCTTAGTGGATCTTTGTACGACCAACCTTGTCACTCCCAGAGTTAAGAATGTGGAGTTCAGCCCTGAGAGAACGTTAAAGATCAACTCCTCCCTATCTCCTTCCCAGGAAAAGGAGCTGTGTAGCCTGTTGGCCAGTCACCTAGATGCTTTTGCCTGGAGATATAAGGAGATGAAAGGAGTCCATCCCTCGGTCTGTACCCATCACATATACATCAAAGAGGGTTGCAAACCGGTTAGGCAACCTCAGAGGAGAATGAATCCAGCCCTCAAGGACATTGTTAAGGAAGAATTGCAAAAACTGTTGGATGTCGGATTCATTTACCCCATCTCAGATAGTGAATGGGTGTCCCCTCTGGTGTTGGTTCCCAAGAAGAATGGGAAAGAGAATCTGTGTGGACTACCGAGAACTGAACAAAGCTACCAAGAAAGACCATTTCCCTCTACCTTTCATAGATCAAGTGTTGGATGGACTGGGAGGAAAGAAGTTCTTCTCTTTCCGAGATGGGTTTAGCGGGTACAACCAGATCCAAATCAGCCCGGAAGACCAAGACAAGACCACCTTCACTTGTCCTTGGGGTACCTTTGCCTACCGAGTTCTTCCCTTTGGGATATGCAATGCTCCTGCTACATTCCAGAGAGTTGTCTTGAGCATCTTCTCGGAGCTGGTCCATGATGCAGTGGAAATCTATATGGATGACTTCACTCCTTATGGGGCCAACTTCCAGGAAGCATTGTCCAATCTGGGAAAAGTCCTAACCAAATGCATTGAGATGAACCTGTCCCTTAGTCCTGAAAAATGTGAATTCCTGATGACTGAAGGGACCGTGCTAGGCCATACCATTTCTTGCCAAGGGTTACAGGTGGATCCTAACAAAATTGCTCTCATTAAGAAGGTTCCACCTCCTCAAAAGGTAAGGGATATTTGGAGTTTCTTAGGATTAGCAGGGTATTACAGGAGATTCATTAAGGAATTCAGCAAGCTAGCCTCGCCATTGTTTGGCCTGTTGGCAAAAGATGTGGAGTTTAAGTGGACTGATGATTGTCAGAGGGCTTTGAATGAATTAAAGGACAAGTTGGTGTCAGCCCCAATCCTGAGAGGTCCAAACTGGGACCTACCTTTCCACATCCACACTGATGCCTCGAGCAAAGCCATAGGTGCAGCTTTAGGACAAGTTGAACAAAAACTTCCATATGCCATTTACTTTGTTAGTAAAAACTTGTCCAAAGCTGAGCTGAATTACACTGTAACTGACAAAGAGTTTTTGGCTGTGGTCCATGCACTGAACAAGTTCCGACATTATATCACTGGCTATCAAACATTTGTACATACTGACCATGCTGCAATTAGATATTTAATGAATAAACCAGATGTGAATGCTTGTATTTTTAGATGGTTACTTTTGTTGCAGCAGTTTGATTTGACCATTGTTGACAAACCAGGTAAAGAAAATGTTGTTGCTGACTTTTTATCTAGATTGGATTTGTCTGTAGATGAGGATGGAACAGTGGATGACCAGATGCCCGATGAGCATCTGTTTGCTATCTCAGCACTCTCTCCATGGTTTGCTGATATAGCAAACTACCTTGTTTCAACACAGTTCCCTCTGCACCTACCTTCAAGAGAGAAGAGCAGAATCATCAGAAAAAGTGCCTCATTTACTTGGATCGGAGGAAATCTGTTCAAGCTTGGCCACGATCAGATCTTAAGGCGTTGTGTAAGGGAGGAGGAAGTCTTTGATATCCTCCTCACCTGTCATGATGGGCCTTGTGGAGGACATTTTGCAGCAAAGAGAACTGCCTTCAAGATCCTGCAGGCAGGCTACTATTGGCCCACACTTCATCAAGATGTCAAAAGATATATCAGCCAATGTGACCAATGCCAAAGAATGGGGAAACCGACTCAAAGAGATGAGATGCCTCTCCAACCTCAAGTGACTCTTGAGCCATTTGAGAAGTGGGGCATGGACTTTGTGGGTCCAATCAACCCTCCTTCGAGGCAAAGGTCTTACATCATTGTGTGTACTGACTACCTGACAAAGTGGGCAGAGACTAAAGCAATCAAAGCAGCAACAGAAGAGAAGGTGGTCGAGTTCTTAAGAGAAAACATCTTCTACAAGTTTGTCTACCCAAGAGAGCTAGTCACCGATCAAGGGAGCCAGTTCACATCCAACCTGGTTGAAGACTTACTAGCTCACCACAAGATCAAGAATAGGACTTCCACCCCCTATCACCTTCAAGCAAATGGGCAGGTGGAAGTCACCAATAGAGCATTAGAAGGGATCTTGACTAAGGTGGTGAGCAGCAACAGAAAGGACTGGGCAGATCGCCTGGTTGAGGCCACATGGGCTTACAACACAACCTGGAAGACCACCACCGGCTTCACACCTTATGAGCTGGTCTATGGGAAGAAAGCTTTGCTGTCCATTGAATTTGAATACAACACCTTGAGGATGGCAGCTCAGCTAGATCTAGATCTCAGCCATGCACAACAAGAAAGGTTATTGCAGCTGAATGGACTGGATGAGCACCGAATGCAGGCCCTCCTTCACTCAGAAGTGGTTCAACTTCACAGAAAGGTGTGGCATGATCAACATCTCCATGACAAGCAATTTCAGCTGGGAGATTGGGCCTTGTTGTATGACTCCAGATACAAAGATTTCAAGGGGAAGCTGAGAACCAGATGGCTAGGACCATATGCAGTGGAAAAATGTGATGACAATGGATCTGTTCTTATTCGGACCATTGATGAGGAAGCCATCCCCATGCTTGTCAATGGGCATCGATTGAAGATCTACAGGAAGCCTCTCTCAAGACAAGAGTTCATCAAAACTATGGAGAAATCAATGTTGGTCATAGAGAAGGGTTCTGCCTCTCCTTTGGGCATACCCTGAAAGATCTAAAAAAAATAATAATAATAATAATAATAATAATAGAGATCCTTGGGTGAAAACCTCTCTGAGGCGCCCAAGGCAGGTGGTAGCGGTGAAAACCTCATTGAGGCGCCCCTATCGTCTTTCAAAAAAAAACAAAAGAGATTGGAAAAAGATCCTTGAGTGAAAACCTCTTTGAGGCGCTCAAGGCAGATGGCAAGGGTGAAAACCTCATTGAGGCGCCCCTGTTATCTTTCAAAAAAAAAAAGAGAAAAAAAGAAAAAAAAAAGAAAACACAATAAGAAAAAAAAAACAAGATCAGCAAATTCATAATGTAAAATTGCATGCAAGTTGCAGGTGTTCTATGGAGGAGAGGAAGCCTCTCAACTCAAAGCCCAGGATCCTTATCATGCAGTCAGGAGACCTCACCAGCACCTCCTCCAAGAATACTCATTTTCTCCAAGGTATGTGCAATTTTATTACAGCTTGAGTCTTCTACAGGAAGACGCAGATTTTCTACAGGAAGGCGAAGATTTTCTACAGGAAGATGTAGATTTTCTACAGGAAGGTGCAGACTCTCTATAGGAAACGCAACCTTTCTACAGGAAGCTCTGTATTTCTATAGGAAACTTCCTGTAGAAGTTCAGAACGGCCCAGAATCCATTTTATGAGGAGATCTAACGACTAAGGATCGGTTTGGACGCATGCAAGCTATTGTTATCTCCCTTGCACATTGTTGTCACCTCGTCCTGCCCTCCTTGTCGACATGCAACGAAGTTACCTGCACCAGCAAAGCAGATCAATGAGTTCTCAAGAAAAAACAATTTTTAAATGAAAACACGCTGAGATCTCATACCATATCCATCCCAGTCATCCAGAAACCCTGGGAACGTGATCGGGAGGCCAGATCCTTCATCGTACAACATGCACCCAAGGAGGAAGAACTGTTACAAGACATCCCGCGGGAGTCCTGTTACAGTTAAGCCCGCTAGAGTGTATACTATTCACAGCGCTAGACATATGCAATGAACGCGGATGCATGTAGCCAAGCATCAACTCCATCGTCGCCAGCCTGTAAACGTGAACCTCCGGGCCTATGCAAATTCACCAGCAGTAGATAGATCCATTCATCATTGTCCAAAACCCGAAAAATCGTGTTGCAGCCGCGCAGGTAAGTGTCTCGACCCTTTCTTCCATCAGATCGCATGAATTTTACTTTGAATTGTTTGCAAAGTGTGAAGTGAATGGGTTGAGCGGCTGTATGGCCAGTCGACTGGCCACGTCGACCGGTTAATGGTCCAGTCAGATGTTTGGGTGGCGGCCGTGACAAAAGGAATGATCAGCACACATGTCAGAACAATCCCCGTCGGAAAAAACGGATTAGTAGAAGAAACGGCGGCGGATCTGCTCGAGGGATGATGCGGTAGTAAGTGAACTCACAGACAAATGATGGAACGACGTCATCCAACGGTCTGGCAGGGACAGCTCACCCCCGCGCCACATATTCCGCCGATTCAAATATAATCGGCTAGATGGGCCGCATGCATTTATCATTCGCCGTTTGAATCTCGAGTGAACATTCGTATCCCTCTGCAGTTTGAAACTCCGAGCCTTTGGCTACCAGAACGGCTGTGAAGCACCACCGAGAGCGTAGACCAACTGCAGTCTACCCCAGGAATCACGCGCCGCTCCTACAGGAAAGCTGCTCCTACAGGAAAGTTGTTTCTACAGGAAGGCGGGTTCCTCATGTAAAAAGGTGGCAGATAAAAAGGTAGCCTTGAACTCTCCATGCAATTGGTTTTTAAAGGTGGCAGCATCATCGTCTATAGTCTGGTCGTAGGAAATGGTTGCAAGTATTGTCTGCTGTGCATAGACTGTCATTCTATAGGATGACAGTGTAATTAAGCTGTGTTAAGGTCCTCAGGGATAAGTTTTGTGGATTATTTGCACAACAGAAGCGTAATTCTACGCTCTGTCTCAGTAGGCTAAATTTCTTCCGCATTTGCCACCTCTAGTAACAGTTTTTATCATGCCGGGTGGGTTTATTAGACGGGAACCCACTGATCCATCAAAGTTAAGATAAAACCAGGAGGTGGTGGAGCTCTTCACACGAGAGCGATGGATATCCTTTTGTGACAAGTTGCAGGGTTATGACGACGAAGTGGCAAAAGAATTTTTACAAGCTTTGAGGCCGAAATCCAAAACATTGGCCACCGTGAACTTCAGGGGCCTAAGCCTCAAGCTCACCCCGCAATATCTCAGTCGAATTACTGAACTTCCAATGGGTTTGCCATGGGATAAGGAAGAAAGGAAGTTGAGCCAGCAGGCAAAGAAGGAATTCTTTCCACCTAAGGAGGAATTCACGGAGGACAAAAATGGGGTGCGTAGAACCAGCTTGCTGCCACCATGGAATGAATTTAGCCTGCAAATCATGAAGTATATAACCTGTGAAGGCCGTTTCAGCATTGTGTATGGGTATCACTTCAGGTTGCTCACTGAATTGAGGCACCAGATTGATCTTCCTGTAGAAAACAAACTGAGCATTCCTTATTTCTTGCTACAGTCTCTAATTGAGTGTGCCACAAAGTTAAAAGAAGGCATACCAGATCAGGTAGCCCACCATGGGTTGATCAAACTTCTTGTGGAGGATGCGCTTCATTCATATAAGATTCCCCTCTCATGGGAAGCATTCAGAAATTTGACAAGAGATGGATACATAAGGATGTTGACTGAAGAAAATGGTTCCTCCAGCAGTGAGGAGAAAGAAACAGTGGCCGCGGGAAAGAAAGAAACAGGCCAGAAGACCCCGACCACAGTGCAGAAGAAAGAACAAAGGAGGAAGCACGAGAAAAAAGATGTTGAGGAAAAAGGTGACACACCCATCTTGTCAGCAAGAGAGAAAAGGTTGCAGAGCAGAACGAACAAAGCTGAGAAGGTCCACATCAGCACAAGTACCTCGTCAGTACCCGCAACCAAATCAAAAAGCAAAACCCATGCAGCAAAGTAAGCCAAGGTGGCGACACCTGTGTCTACAGGAAAGCAGAAACATGCTTCTACAGGAAACCCGAAAATTATTGGAAAAGGGTCTTCTACAGGAAGCCCGAAAACTATTGGAAAAGGGTCTTCTACAGGAAGCCCGAAAACAGAGAAAGGGTCTTCTACAGGAAGCCCGAAAATTACCAAAACAGGGGCTTCTACAGGAAGCCCGAAATTGGCTAAAACAGGGTCTTCTATAGGAAGCCCTGAAAAGGTGAAACCCAAGGAGAAGAAGGCTGATATTCGTGAAAGGGAGGCAGCAGATGTACTAGCTGTCCTCAGCACGCCACCTAAGCCAAAAGAAAAGAGAAAGAGGGAGACCCCTCTATACTTTGAAGTTCGAAGAAGTTTGAGAATAAAGATGGGCAAGCAACAGCCCCCATCCAGCAGCCAAATCAGTACAGGGGATGCCCCTACTTCACCCAGTGACAGGTCCCCCTCGAAGATATCGGTCACCTACGAGAGGGGGAGCCCAAAAACAACTACTTGGACAAGAAGGATAGACCAATCGGCTTCAAAAGCCCAGCTCAAGGTCAAGGAAACAGAGAAGAGTGAAGGAGCAGCACCCTCATCACCACCAAGGGCAGAACAGGCAGATCCACCAAAAGTAGGAAAGAAAGAGCATATTCCGGCGCCTAGTTCTCGGCCAAGGACAAGGAGCTGGGGCAGAATTGCTCAAGGATGAGCAAATATTTTAGCTGTGGGGTGATGATGAGCCCCAATTTTTGGTAACAAATTGGGCTTATTTGGCCTACTTACCTTGCTCAACCCTTCATCTTTTATCACTTATGCATAAATTTCTTGGTATATTCGTGTTATTTATGGGAAGAAGGGCAGGCATTATATCTATGTGGCTAATACATGATGATTTCAGGTTTTTTGGCATTAAAGGGAGCAAAGACCACGCAGAAGGAGACAAGGAGACAGCAAAGGTGGCATTGCAGGTTTATAGGGAGGTTGTCTACGGCCTTAAATAACCTCCCTCGTGATCTCCACCGTAACTCCGAGCTCCAATAGCTTTCCCCACCGAGCTTAAAGGCAGCCAACGGATTCTACAGGAACTGCAGTCTACAGCAGTTCACTTTTAGCTGGACAGCCGAGCTCCATTAATTGAGGAAGCCAGCTTGATCCTCATCATGTATAAATATTAAGGTCGTGGCCTTTGATAGGAGCTTTTTGAACTTTTGAACTACTGTTCCAATTTCTAAGCACGAGCTACAACTCGGTTTTTGCTTTTTGTAAGCCAGTTTTGGCATGATATTAGACTCATGATTTTTCAATAAAGGCAGGCAGCTTTGGATTCAATTCTGAGTTTTTAAGGGAGCTATAGCTCTCAGGTTAGGGCCCAACCCAAGAGCAATAGACCTCATCTTCCTTGTATTGTTATTTGTCTTTCCTTTCAGCACTTTATTCCTGTGTTTTGCATTTAGAAATTACAGTCTGCTGATTTGATTTCTTTTATGTGATTGAGTAGGATTAGTTTACGGTTCAAGTGCTTTTAGTTGCTTAGATTAGAGTAGGAGGATCAACATTCATTAGAGCTCCAAGAAAAGGCTGACAGTGCACTCACTGCCATCTCTGTTTAGAGATTGGGGGTGTAGACCGTACCAGCCACCAAAAAACGCAGTCATACACTTTCACTCAAGCTGCAACACAGTCATTTCAATCATAGATCCATCCATGCATGCCGATCTTGAGCAGTATTTCTTCATTCCAACTCCATGCACGATTTTTCTCTGAAGTTTACATTGCTGTTCGTTGATTTAATAACACAGTTAGGATAGGTTGATGAATTCTCGGTTTTGTGCAGATTTGTTTCCTTTACACTGCGTTGCATCACTCCGTCATCTTCTTCTTCTTTCCACCCTTCTATCCACCAACCAACTGTACCCACTCTTTCCTCATCTCATATCTCTGTCCCTGAGCCATCATAAGTTCCGTTTCCATCCTACCTATCCACCCATACAACTCCTCCACTCCTCCATCACCCAAAACTCCAACCACAGAACATCCTGTAGAAGTTAGCAGACTTCATGTAGAAATCCCGAGCTTCCTGTAGGATCCCCTGCAGACATCCTGTAGAAACCTGTAACCTCGGTTGCCGAGCACCTGAACGTTGTGGACTTCTGTGGAATGATGTTTTGGGTCCTCTGGAACCTCTCCTATCCCTCCTGACCTTTCCCAAGCTTTCTTTCCCTTCGAACTACCCCTACGCAGTCAAACCCTAATAAGAAACAAAATCATAATAACTCCAAGCCACTTCAGCAAAAATACAAAAACAATGTTCTTTTCAGTAGAAGTAGCTTAGTTTCATGCATCTCATATCACTAGAAGTAATGGCATCATTTCTTGAAGTTTTCACTCCCACCATTGCATCATAGAGATTAGACTAGTCAGATTAGGGTTTACTAGGGTTTCGTTGTTTTGTTGGCTTTCAGTTCATTATTGCAGAGTAGGTCGATTTCCTTTGAGATAGTCTTCGTCCATCATTTAGAAAGCTTCTTCTGAGAACATATAGAAGTTGGCTTGAGCCCTAGCGGACTTGTGCCAGCTGACCAAGTGACAGCTGCGACAAGAGCTAGTACTTGTGCATACAGCACCATCGCTTCCAAGTTTGTTACAAACTACCGGGTTGATAAAATTAGAGATAGGAAGCTCCAGGAGTTGTAGCATTATTCCTACAATACTGGAGCCCACCAATTTGTCTCGTCCTCTTCAGACTTTTAGCTATAAACATGACCTACCATTGACAAGTGAATTGTTGTCTCAAACTTCATGCCCAACAATTAATGATGAAGGATGGCTTTTACCATTTTCCTCAATTTTTTCTATCTAGAGGCAAAAACTGAATGCATAATTGTGATCCTTACACAATTCTAGTTAAAATGAGTATAAAGTGAGCCACATTTCAAGACTTGAAAATTTGGCCCCATAGGGAATCTTTTAGTTTCCTCAAAGATTCAACATGGAATATTCTTTATTGGAACCATGCCCTCCTGGTTCCACTTAGTTAATGTTCCATAAAATTCAGAGCTCTGCCTACTCATAGTTCCATGGCTTTGATTTCTGCGCTCGTTGTTCTAAACTCCACGTTCCTACTCATGAATCCCTTGGCCCTTGGGTGTCAGCCCTCTTCGTCGGTCATTGAATGAAATGGAAGGCATTTTAATATAAATAATTTTCAAAGTTTTGACAGTTGGCATGGTAGTTGACATATTATTAAAATTGCGTTGGTTACCCGCACTGTTATAACAAATGGTTCTAAAATTTATGATGATCAACATTATAATTAAACCCTTTGTGCCATATGTATCTGCCCCAATGATTTAATACTATAATTTATGTTGTCATTTGTTTGGAATGAATGGGTTATAACTTTGTTGTTTAATAAATATGGTTTTAATAACCATATAATGTACCATATGGCATAACAAACCCATCCAAACACATCCGTTGGATTTTATATGGTTATAATGTTTTTCTTTAAATGATTTTTTAATAGTTGGTTTTTATATGTTTATTTTAATAATCATTTTTAATATTTTTAAATAGTTTTTTCTTCTATAGAATTTTTTAATATTACGTTTTGGCTTTCTGTAGGGACAAGGAGCCAATGAATGAGTGTCAAATTTCAAGTACTGATTCACCAGTTTGTTGCCATGTGTGCCTTATGGATCGCGTTTTTCCTTCTTAACTTGTCAACTTATAAATTTGATAAGTTGATAATACAGACTCAGATTTGATTGTTGTTTACAGCACTATAATCAATATGGGGAGCTCTATGAATTGGAATTAGTTTTGCTATCAGTTGATGAATTTTATTTTTGATGTTTTCTAGAGCCACTTGGATCATTCCTCCCCACTAAGGAGTTTTTTGTCATCCAGAAGCATAAAAATTAATGAACTCTTGATCTAACAAACATCTCTAATAGGCCACCACCCCTTTCATTCACCTTTGTATTTTAGAACTGATCCGAACTTAAATAGGAATGTAAAAAATTATAGATATAACCATAAAGACATAGGTGCAGTACAAATAGCACTTCATCCCATTAATTTCAAACACTAAAATTAGCTTACAAGAAAAATGGAGATAAACTAGCTCAGGCGATGGTAGTTTATCTCTGAGAAATGATGTGGCAGCTACATGCCTCTGAACTATGTTACAATGAGGATCGAAGGCCTATTTATTATTTAGAAATAATGCAAAACCATAAACATCCAAAAACCTAACCCTAGTAGATGAAGCGCCAAAACTATGGGCCCTGTTTGGGTAAATTGGTCCATCAAATTTTCGGCGTGAAATAACACTTCATTTCATTAATATCAAACACTAAAATTAGCTTAAAAGAAAAACGGAAATAAACTAGCTCAGGCGATGGTAGTTTATCTCTGAGAAACGATGTGGCGGCTACATGCCTCTGAACTATGTTACAATGAGGATCGGAGGCCTATTTATTATTTATAAATAATGCCAAACCATAAACATCCAAAAACCTAACCCTCATAGATGAAGCACCAAAACTATGGGCCCCGTTTGCGTAAATTAGTACATCAAATTTCTGGCATGGTAACTTTGGCATATGATCTCTATTTGACACACATAATACCTCATTAGAAATATCTATCGAGAGATTAAAAATTGTGAATGAAAACATCAATCAATTCATCATGCTTGCCCAATTTTCCCGAAAAATCTCGTTTAGGGCCTCAAAATGAATTCAGAAGTTCAGGACCCGAAAAATTGCCAAAAATAGTAAATTTTGCTGCAATTAAGGAAACTAAAAAAGGAAAGCAAGAGTGTTGGGGGCCCAAGTGGAATAGCTAGGTGGCCACCAATATTCACCTAGACCAGTCCTCCCCCTTAGGAAGAAATGGTCCCCATTTCATTGATTGCCTTCATGAGATGGGAAAACTTCTGATGGACTTGGTGCCGAGTGAGCCACTTGCCTTGGTGAAGGAGTTGGCCAACTTTGATAACCAGATATAGTTGGATCTTCTCCTGGTGAGTGTTCTTAATCTGTGTGTCCATGATTTGATCAGTTGTGGCATGTTCCATTCACTCTAGGTTCAACTATGTTGGTGTGAGTTGTTCTGTAATGTCAGATGTGCCCAACAATGTTAGAAAGTATGGTCGAAGGCAGTCTACATTCAACACTGGGTGCATACTAAGGAACAGTGGAATGTTGAGCTCGAAAGCATTGTCTGCTAGATCCTTGGTGATGGTGCATGGCTCATATCAAAGCAGGCAAAGCTTGTGGTGGGGTGTAGCAAGGCGCTCCTTCTGCAAATGTAGCCAACTTTGTTGCCCACATTGAACTTGTGCAAAGCCTGATGCTAATCATGGCATTTCTTATACTTAGTATTGGCTATTTTCAGTATATCATGCACATGCTAGTGGATGTTTTGAATGCACTCAATGAATCTATTAGTCCTATCGGCTTCTGACTGGAAATGAGTCAAATCTACACGAGTATCTGCAAATGATATGGCCACATTAATGGGACAAAATGGCTGAAATCCTAGGACTACTTGAAAGGGGTTATGGCACATTGAGTTGTGGAGAGCTCTATTGTAGTTTTGCTGGACATATTTAGGCTTTCATCCCATGTGTGTGCATGCTCTGAGTTGTACATGCACATAATGTGTATGATCATCTTGTTGATCACATTTGTTTGGCCATCAATTTGGGGATGGAAAGTTATGGACTTAGTGAGTTTGGCATCTAACATCGACCAGAGACTTGACCAAAATGCACTTAGGAATTTCCTGTCGCGTTCTAAAAAAATGGATTATGAGATCCCAAAGTGTACCCACACTCACTCAAAGAAGAGCTTAGCACTGGCATCTACTATAAAACTCTTCTTACAAGCCGTGATAATGGCCATATTAGAGAATCTATCGATGACCATGAAAACATAGTCATTGTCATGCTCACTAGAAGGAATGCTCAACATGTAATCCATGGAGATGGATTCCCAAGGTCAATTAAGAGTAGGAAGAGGAGTATATAGGTCCTACTTCTTGATGGCTGGTTTGGCAATGGTGCAGGTAGTGCATGATTTAATGTACCTCCCAACATCTTGACAAAGGTTCGACCAATAAGAATAGTTCTACAGTATTTCCACTATTTTCTCTACTTTGAAATGTCCAGCGACCTAACTGTAGTGTTCCTCCCAAACAATATTGGCAGGCTCACTTGAAGGATCACGGATGTGTCCTAGGTGGCATAATAGTGCATCCTATAGGTGAAAATTTGGAACTGGATTACCTTCGAGGAGTGTCTGGTATGTGCTGCTGAATTCTGGACACTCTTGTAAAGATGTGGCCACCCTGAAGCATTGTGCCCATAGTAGTCGAGTATAGTGATCAGTGCCATGGCTGGTGGTAAGCCGAGGTAGTCTATAGCATTATTGGTTCTACCCTTCTTGTACTTAATATCCAAATGGAATTGTTGCAGGTATGTGGACTATTTCCAATTATGATTATCTGCAACTTCCCTTGTGTCTATATGAACTGCAAAGGTCGGTGGGCTTTGTGGATAATCATTTTATTCCCCAGAATGTGATGCTTCCATTGATGGCAGACCTGCACAATGGAATACATTTCTTTTTCATATATGGGATACTTTCAGACTGTGTCTAAAAGTGTATCACTGTGGTAAGCCACTGGATGCCCCTGTTGAGTAAGAACTGTACCAATAGCATAGTCGAAGGAATCTACCTTAATCTCAAATGGTTGTTGTAGGTCTGGTAACGTGAGCACTAGTGTAGAGGAGAGTTGCTTCTTCAACTCATAAAATGCCTTCTTTTAGGTTTCAAACCAAAATAACTTTTCTTTCGCTTTGCCCTTGGTGACTTCACTTAAAGGCCAAGTGATATCAGAGAACCCCAACACGAACTTGTGTATAAATGTGCAAGGACCACAGAGATGCGGAGCTCTATTAGAGTGGTTGGGGCTAGCTAATCTTGAAGGACTTGTATCTTGGGTGGGTCCATATGCACACCCTGATCATCAATGATATACCCCATATATTGAACCTGGGTCATGCCAAAAGTTCATTTCTCCCAATTAGCACACAACTTGTGTTGTCGAAGCATTTGGAGGACCTATCGAATACAGTGGAGGTGCTCCTCCCAACTCTAGATCAAGATTAAGATTTCATCTAAATAAACCACCATGAATGCATTGCTAAAGGGTCGCAAGATGTCATTCATCAATCTCATGAAGGTTGTGGGGGAATTCATCAACCCGAAAGGCATGACGAACCATTCGAAAACGTCCTCCTTGGATTTAAAGGCAGTCTTCCGCACATTGAACGGTTTGATATGCACCTAATGATAATAGAACTTCAAGTCAATATTGCTGAAATATTTGGCCCCCTTGACTTTGTCTATAACTTCATCAATCCATTGGATTGGGTACCTCTTCTATATAGTGATCTTATTCAATGCCACATAGTCAATACAGAGTCTCCAAGTCCCATCATTATTTTGTTCAAATACAATTGGCTCCCACAAGGTGATGAGCCTGGCTAAATGTGCCCTTTCTACAATAGCTCCTGAATCTTCCTCTTGATTTCATCGTTTTCTAGAACATAGCATCAATATATCGGTCCATTGGGTAGCAGCACGCCCAATGTTATATTGATGGAGTGTATCACCTAATAGTGTAGAGGTACCCCGTAGGTGAGGTGAAAATGTCCCTATACTCCTCCATAGCCATATCCATCTGCCGTTGTTGTGCAAAGTAGCCCTATTTGGAAGCATTGGCCACAATATTCTTCTTGCCATGAGGGTGAATCATAAAGAAAACAAATTTCCCAGTCTATGAAATTATCCTACTACATTGATTTGTAGAGATCAAAGAGATGGCAGTACGCAGGGCTATCTCTAGTATCTAGTACAACTTATTTCCTAGTGTACTAATAAAAAAACAAGCTCTAGACTCATATATAACATTTCACTTCCATGATTATGGCTTTCCTAATAAACATCACAAACTTCAAGAGGAGAAACATCACACAGTACCTCACCTGTGAAGGGTTTGATGTTGTACGGAAGGTGACATTGCTGGCTAACATAGAGATCTAATCCTTTGTGAAGCCACCCAATTGTGTATGGTGGCATATGTGCTATAGTAACTAGACCCAACCACTTCATGACCTCTACTAAAGTGATATCCTTTTGGCTCTCACTATTTACAATGAACTACGATGGATAACCCTTCACCCATATTTGTGAGTGGAAGAGGCATTCCCAATCCTCTAGATCTTCATGATCATTATTCTAGATCTTAGTGATGGCCATGGTGGCACTGGGCTCTGCATCAATTTTGTTCTTCCCTTTATCATTCCATTTGTCAGGCTCTGACCGAGGGTCAGAACATGCATCTGAGTCAAAAGCCTTCATCTCAGCCACCAGTGACTGCTTGGCCTGACACTCACTTCTGTTGTAGTGAAGCTCCTATGGAACTCAAACCATTTTCTTGTCTCCTTCTTTCTCTTCGGGGTGTTTGTCTTTGCTTGTGGCCTTGATGGGTTGTCCTAGGATGCCCTATCTTGGATTTTTCCTTTGACCTGTAGTTTGGGAGAGCCTTTCCATTGCTTCAGATTTGCAAAGCCAACATCTCACTTCTTTTATCTAAAATTCCACTCAATCTTGGCAATGTATCAGTACTTCGTACTGAGCGAGGAGATGTCCATGAAGTCCTTATCATACTATATGCATCTGTGTAGAAAAAAATTGTAATTAAGTAACAAATGTCACTCAAAATCTTTGATACAAAAATTCGTACGAAGAGTATGAAAAACATTGGTAAACTCCAACGCATCTTGGTACCTTCCCTACCGCAGCATGGTCCACTTTATGTATTTATCCTCATAGCTCCCAACAAGGCAGTTCTACTCTTTGATGCTGTTTTGGAATGAATTCCAAGGTGTGGCTAAAAATAGTGAGGGTGTACTTTCATCCCTCTTCTCACAGTAGGTTTCCTACCAGTCCTTGATGTGGGGGGTGACTTTGAGAAGTGAAAAAGTAATACTTTCCCGGTTGGAGAAATCATGAATAGATAAATATTCTTCTAGCATATTTCACCATTTATGTATGACTTTCACATCTATTTGACCTACAGATATGGGGATTTCAAACATAACTTGTACCTTAAAGGGCATGTATCTTTCACAGTGCCTTCTAGAAGAAGATGTGTCACCTTTGGGTAGCTGTTGAAGGATCTCGGAAAAGTTTTCCATAATTGTGTTTCTCTGTTGCTCAAGGGCTTTGTTGTGCTAGATTTAGAAAGCATATCATTCCCCCTCATTTTTCTTCTCTTCTGCCATGGGAGGTCATCGGTATTTGTGAGGTTGTTCTTGCAAAGGTTCAACCAATTCAAGCCCTAACTCCTTATGTCATGACCTCGTTGGAGACATGTAAATAAACACAAACAATGAGAAGACCACTCTAATATCACTAATCTGAAGTTAAACATGAATGCAAAAAATCACCAATATAACCATAAATATAAATATGCAATAGAAATAACACTTCATTTAATTAATATCAAATACTGAAATATGCTTACAAATAGAATGGAAATAAACTAGCTTGGGTGATCGTAGCTTATCTCTGAGAAGAGATATGGTGGCTACATGCCTCTGAACTGTGTTACAATGAGGTTTGAATGCCTATTTATTATTTAGAAATAATGGAAAACCCTAAACATCTCAAAACCTAACCCTAGGGGATGAAGCGCCAAAATTATGGGCCTCGTTTGGGTAAATTGGTACATCAACTTCCAGGGGTCATAATTTTCACATATGATCTTCGTTTCAAATTCACAATACCTTGTTAGAAAGATTTATGTAGTGAATACAACTATTGAATGTGAACATTAATGTAAGAGTTATGTTTTCTTGGTTTTGCCAAAAAATGTCATTTAGGGCCTCAAAATAGTTCTGGAAGTTCACGACCCAAAAAACTGCCAAAAATAGTAAACTGTGCTACAATTAAGGAAAATGAAAAATTGAGAGAGATAGTGTTGGGGGTTCAAGTGGAATAGGCAGGTGGTCACCAATATCCACATGGGTCAAGAACTTGGAATGGTGAGACCAACACCTGTATCTATATGCAAATCGATAGCTCCCAATACATGTCCCACTTGCAAGACCCCAACAAAACCATACTTTCCAAGAGTTTATGAAACACACATGGTCAAGTTTACTTCAGAAACCATTCCCCATGCTATCTTTCTAAATCCCAAAATATCACTATGTTAGATATACAAGTGATTTTTTACATTCATCACTTTTGCAAAAATTCTGGAAACATGTGATTTACAATGGTGGCCATGCTAAAATACTTAAATAGTCTTGCAACTCTGGATGGATCTCCTAACACATAACTCTCTGGTGTCGTTTCTTTTTGTATTGGCTGCAATGGTTCTTCTTCCTCCAGACTTTCCTGACCTTCTTTCTCCCCTAATGACGAGAGGGATCCTTATGTCATGACTCCTTCCTAGTCAACATAACCTCCCTTCAACTATTGTCTCTCATATAAGATTGTCAAGGAGAGCTTGTCTTATCTCTTCCTTTAAAAAATTCACCTCCTTTTGGATATGATCTACAATCATGACCATTGGAATGGTGTGAAATTCTTTTCACTGTCTCAAACTTGTCACTTGAATACTCTCCTATCTCTTCCTTTCTACCATTGCTCAATCATGCATATCATGGAAATTCCACCACTCTGATGGGTTTCACAATGCCTTCTCCATTAACTCCTAGTCCCATACCTTCATATAACATTGTCTTCATGAGCTTCGAACCAATACCTATGGTGTGTCATTCAAAAGCACCAAAATCATCATCATAATGAGGATATGAAACTTAAGAATCATTGTTTACCTCATTTTTTTATTTCCAAGCAAGTGATGTTGGCTTTTCTAAGACTTCTCTATTTTTCAACTTTTCCAACTCCTCTTTTGTGGCTTGTAGCTGAAGCTACAATATTTGATTCTCCTCTTCCACCTCTTTTAGAAGTCTCCTCGTCTCAGCAATTTAAGGTCCAAGGGTCTAGTTGACATCTTCATTTTAATGATGAGAATAAGATCAAGAAGAATAATCTCTTGATAATATCTTCTCATAATCTCCAAACAATATGTGTACCATTTTCTCCATCCTATATAAGGACTTGTAGAGATATTTTTTATTTTCCATTTTTCTTCTTTATGTTGAAGTTCAAATCTCTGGCTATTATTCACACTTGCAATTCACATCAATAAGAATACTGCTATGATACCAAATTTGATTTGGGATATTTTCATTACCAGAATTATCCAAGATCTTTTCTTCTACGATGTTAGAAGAAAATTGCATGAAAAATCATGTAAAAACAATGTTTGCAAACACATAAATAAGAAGAAACATAGTGGAGATCATAAAGACAATGTACATAACAAGTTAATAATGGAGTTCATCCATTCGGGACTACATCTTCAGGCCTCACTTCAATAGTGGGGAGGCCAATTCCTTTATATCATAAAAATAAAGGAAAATACATGGAAAAACACATCATTATACCTCCATTCCTTGTAGTGACTTGAAATTTGAATACTCAAATCACAACAATCACAACACTAAGTCTCGTCCTCTTGAGACTTTTGGTTGTAAACATGACCTACTTTCGACAAGTGCATTGTTGTTTCAAACTTTGTGCCCACCAATTAATTATGAAGGTGGGTTTTTGGAAACATTTGTGCACTACTAAGGGGGGAGCTAAATCAATACCGTGACTTAACAATTTTTACTAACTCAAAATTCTCTATTGAATAATGCATATATTAATGAGCAATGCATTAGATTATCTCCTACACATAGATCATATAAGTAGCTAAAACATGATAATCATTGGAGAAATAATAAACAACACATCAAGAACACATCCACACAAGAGACATAAGATATCTGGTGGAAAACCCTTCTCTGGGAAAAAAAACCACCCTTATTATTGTAGCACAGTTGTGAATATCTATTATGTCAAGCAATGGTATTTTACATAGATTTGTTGAATCCCATCAACTAGTAGACTCATCCTCATATACAACCAACTAAATCGCATTAACCAAGATATTCGATTCAACTCATAAGTTGTAGCATACCTCAGCTTCACACCCCAATTTTTTTCTGATTATGGCTTATCGGTACCAGTAATATATTACATGTTAGGTCCCTATAATACTAACATTTCCCCAATTTCTATTATCATTGTATCCCTTATTCTTATTTTTGTGCCCCATAGAAGCCCACTATTGCTATTGTTGTGCCCTTATAATATTATTGTTATGTCAGCTTTGATTATATTGTGACCCTTGAGACTCCTATCTATAGAAAGGAGGTTTTGTCATTTGTATCATCCAATAATTGTTCATTTTTGTAATGTAAGGAGGTTTCCCCATCGAATAGGCTGATTTTGATGTCGTTGATCTATCATTTCTTATATTTTGTGAGTTGGTTACATAACATTTGGTATCATAGGTTTGGATTCTACGGTTTCACTGCTCCAAATAGGTCATCATGGTAATTTTTGCTATAACTTTATTTCTATGACATTTAAGATGTTGAAATTAAAACCCATTTGATAGGAAAGCTCGATGAACCTCAGATCCAAATTCCCATTCTTTTATCGCTATATTTTCAAAGATAGAATATAAGGAATTTACGGTGTTTGCAAGCTCCTCAATTATATCTCAAATAGGTGACCTGGGGAAAATCGTCATAACTTTCTCTTGGAGCATCGGATTGAAATTTTGTAAAACTTTATACAAATAGGATGGCCTTTAGTTTTCCTATTATTGGTTTGAGGTCCTAAGTTCAAAACAGTGACACACAGAATTTTTTACAAGTTCGCTCTACTAAACCAGTCTATAATCAGGTCATCGTGGGAGGTTTGGCATAACTCTTCCTTTGAGAATCCAATTGATCTGAAAATCACTAGTGAATGATCTCAGTTAATTAATTAAGGTATTACAGACCCATGTGTTGGGGTGTGCTATGTTATTTTAAGCAACGGATTGATAAGATTGCGAAATACATTGGCATTTGAAACAGTAAGAGAAGCATAGTAAGAAAATACAAAAACACAACAAATTTAATAAGGAGTTCACCCAATCCTCCTGGGCTACATCTCCTGGTCCAGCCTTCAGTGGCGGCCTTTTCTATTTTGTCTTAAAGCAAATTTTTTACAATGAGGAGCTCAATTTGGGTCTCTCTTAACAGATTATGCTCGGTAGGGTGGTACTTGGATTCCCCAAGCCTCTAGAGTACATAGAATCCCCCTTACCAAGTCTTGACCTCAACTGGTCTCAGTGGTATGAGTCCAATTTGGTACTCAATACCTGACAGGTACATGCAAAGGAGTTGCTTGAACCTCTCAAGCCTTCTTAGGAGTTCACAGACTCTTGAACTCTCTCTGTTCTGTCTGCTCGATGCTCCCTTTTCTCTGCAGGTCACTTCAGCCTCTCTATTCTCTGCAATTCACTTCCTTCTCTATTCTTGTCTCCCCTTCTCTTTGTCTGTTTGTGGCTTAAAGCCAATCTACTCTTTGATTGTTCGTTTTTGCTTCCCAGCTCTCTGGATCTCCTACCTCTATCCACTGGGATTCCCCTGCTCTGCGTCATCATCACTGTAACGCTTCGCTAAGAGGTGGCCACTTGTTTCCTCACGAACTGAGTGTTAGTTCTCCTTGAACAGTCATTGTTTCCGTTACTCCAAGATTTTTCGTGAAACTGATTCTTCTGCAAGCTCAGCGGTCGTTCCAGACCTCAAACCTCATGTACCTCAGTCTATTTCCCTGTCAAATTCGGTCTTCCATCAGGTTGATTCTTCGGCATTGATCTAGAGCCCCCAGATCCTACGGTCTCCATCTATATCGCACGGGTAAGTTGCTCGACTGTTACTCACATGATGTAAGTAGTTTTCTCTCACATTTGTTGGACACACATCACCTGATGTGTAGCATCGCACTAAACTCTACCAAACCCACTTACCACTTGAAGTGTACATGATATCCTGCCAATTTTGGGCATGGGACCTGCCTTCTGATGGTTTCTGCATGGTTTCCTTATTTTCCTTGTGACCGAGCACTCGGGGCTTTCCTTCACTGAGAGTTTTTCCCTGCGATACACAATTAGCACTTGTGCTAATCGTGTATGAGAAACTGCCTCTGTTTTTGGATTTTGGCTTCCGATTGCCAATTTGTGTGCATGCACGGTCTCCATGGGCCAACGGTCAGCGTGCTTTAATCGAGAGTCCTTGCTGTTCCATGCTGGCCACAAATCGCCATTCTCTAGAGTTCATTTCTGACAAGCTCATTATTCATAAGATTTTGAAGCCTGACATAATTTCAAACAGTCATGGAAATGTTTAAGGATCCAATTCAGATCATGGCCGTCCCACTGAAAAATCTTTTGGACCACCAAAAGTTTGTTTTCAAACATCGATTAAGTGAGGGTATAGCTGTCTCACTTGTCCAATCTCTATCCATTTTGCACTGCTTGGCTTCAAACCCTTGAGTCCAATCTTGAGGTACTCAACATCTCCCCTATGCGTCGTACTCACCTTCCTATCCAGAACTGTGTCTTCGTGCAATTCATTGAGATATTCAAGTAACAGATCATCAATAGAAGGCAATTGACTCTACTCTTCTGGATCTTCAATTAATGAAGATTCAAATAATCTCAAGCTGTCTGCATTAACAACTGAGTAGATGTGCATGTAAGCTGGTAAATCAAGGCAAAAAGCATTCTCACCAATTTTCTCAAGTATCTTGAAAGGTCCATACCTTATTGGTTTTAACTTTTTACCTTCACCTTGCATTCTATCCTTGTTGATATACAGCCAGACTTGATCACCAATTTGGAAACTATGCTCCATCCGATGCTTATCATGCCTTGCTTTGTATTTGGCTTGGCTCTTTTCCAGCTGTTCCTGTACTACCTGGTGAATCTCTTGGATTTGATCAATGAACTTGGTTGCCTTGTCCACATCACTATGTCGATTGACTACTATGTCGTTACCAAAGAAAAAATCCAATGGAGACCTTGGTGTGAAACCAAAATAGGTCTCAAAAGGAGATCTCTGTGTAGAAGAATGTTTTGCTCAGTTGTAAGCATGCTACACATAACACAAATGTTCATCCCAAAGTTTGGGATGCTTGCTGCAATAGCCTCTGAGCAACTGGATCACTGTCCTGTTGACCACTTCTGTCTGGCCATCTGTTTGTGGATGAAAAGTTGTGCTTTTCTTCAGTTTGGTGTCCATCAATTCCCACAGACTCGACCAAAACTTCCCAAAAAATCAGGTGTCTCAATCGGATACAATGGAAGTGGGTAATCCAAAATGAACCCATACATGCTGAAAGAACAACTTTGCAGTTTGTTCAGCTATAATATGTTTATTACAAGGTATCAAAATACACATTTTGCTGAACCTATCCACAACAACATATAAATAGTCATGACCTTTCGTAGATTTAGGCAATCCTCCAACAAATTCCATGGAAACACTTTCCCAATGATGAGAAGGAATTGGCAGTGAAGTGTACTAGCCTAGTTTTCTATTACTGGGCTTGCTTTTAGCACACATGATACACTCTCTTACATATCTAGAAACTGTCTCATTCATTTTTGGCCAATAACAAAATCTTTGCAGCTGTGCAACCGTTTTACTTACCCAAAAGTGACTTGATATCAGAGAAGTGTGTGCTTCTCAAATTATCTTTACTCTTTCAGTTTGTGGAATTCATAGCTTCCCACAATGATACAAGAGTCACTCCTTGACATGGTAATCCAATTCTTCTATTCATTTTCCTTGACATAAAGTTGCATATACATCTTTAAAATCTATATCTTGAGCATTTTGTTCAATGTAGCTCTCATGCAATAGTGAGTTATGCTTAAGTATAGTAGATGCATTTATAATACGTCTATATAACATATTTGCAACTTTATTGTGTATGCCCTTTTTATATCTGATGACTAAATGAAACTGTTGTAGAAAACCCATCCATCTATAGTGTCTTGATTGCTGCAACTTAGTTTGGGAGTGTAGATATTGAAGTGGTTGACGATCAGTATGTATAACTGTCTCTTTTCCCATTAAGTAATGTTTCAACTTTTTCACACTCTGTACTAATGCATACAATTCTTTATCATATGTGGGATAGTTAACTACTGCAAAATTAAATGTCTCAAAATGATAATAGATGGGTTTACCATGCTGTATCAACACTGCTCCCATGGCATTGTCACTGGCATCAATTTGGATCTCAAATGGTCTTTAAAGATCATGCAGTGCTAGTACTGGTTCTATACTAATATTTTCTTTCAAGGTGTCGAAGGCTTTCTGCTATTTTCCTCCCCACTGAAACCCTGTTAAAGCATGTAAGGGAGTTGTAATTAAGGAAAAGTTAGAAATGAACTTTCTCCAATATTATGTTGCTCCTAAGAAGCTTCTTACTTCTGTAGCAGATTTGGGTTTAGGCCAGTTTACAATGCTTGCCACCTTAGAGGGATCTATCTTCAATTCACCACCCCCTACTATATGTCCCAAATAATTCAAAGATGTTTTGCCAAATTCACATTTGAGAGTTTAACATAAAGTTTTTCTCTTTTCGAAACATCTAGTGTCTGCTTAACATGCTTTAAATGTTCTCCCATGTTTTGCTAAATATAATAATGTCATCCAGATATACAATAACAAAATCATCAAGGAAAGGTCTGAGTACATCATTCATTATTCTCATGAAAGTAGCAGGAGCATTAGTTAAGCGAAAAGGCATAACCAACCACTCATACAATCCCTGTTTTGTTTTGAAAGCAGTCTTCCATGCATCTTGTTCTGCAACTCTGACCTAATGATATCCACTATGCAAGTCTAAATTGGAGAAATAAACACCTTCTTTCAATTGATCTAATAGATCATCTATGCAAGGAAGGGGATAACAATTTTTTATCATTATCTTATTCAGTGCTTAGTAATCAATGCACATTCTCCATGAGCCATCTTTCTTTCTCACCAAAACGATTGGAGATGCACATGGTGATGTGCTAGGTCTGATGAACCCCTTCTCGAGCAACTCCTGCACCTACTTCTTGATTTCTACATTCCCTAAATTGGACAACCTATATGTTCTAATGTTAGGAAATGGAGAATCTTGGTGCAAATAATATCATGCACTATTTCCTTTTTGGGTGGCAGACCTTTAGGTTCTTGAAACAAGATATCATATTCTGAAACAACTTTTTCTAAATTGGCTTGTTGTTTAGCATCATAGCCCTTAAATACATTGGTTTTATCAGGTTTCTTTTCCTTTACAACCATCAGAAAAAATTGTTTGCATGAATTTACAATTCGTTTCAGCTACCCTGAGTTTATGAGAGTGTAATTATTCTTGAACTTGTGAGCTCTTACAAAGTATTCGATTCCATCTTTAACGAGTAGATACTTGTTCTCAACTCTATAGAAATAGCTTTTCTATCATACAAGTAAGGACTTCCTAAAAAAATCCCACATATATCCATACGAACTATATCTAACTCAACCTCATCTACAAATGTTGACCCAAAATAAAACTTAAGTTTGCATTGTCTAGTCACTTGTAGTTGTGCCTCATCACTTAACCAACCTAATGGGTATGGTTTCTTGTGAGGTGTAGTCAGTAGTCCCAACTTCCTTACAATTGCTTCAGAAATTAAATTTACTTATGAGCCACTATCAAACAAAGTATCAATATTTTGATGCTTGGAAACAACTCGAATATGGAAAATCTCATGTCGTTTTCTCTCAATTTCTTTATCATTAATAGATCGTGTAGAATTACTAGTAGATGGTTCAAAAATTTTACATTTTATACTTGTGGTTGCAATGGTTGTTTCATCTCTTGAGTCTGACCCCAAATCTTTCTGAATAGTTGGAGCAGTGTTCTTCTTCTTGCCCTCAAACTTCTTAGGTCTTAGCTCTGGATACAGAATCTAACAGTGCTAATCATCATGCCCATCCTTCTTACAGTGAGTGCATGAAGACTTGCTCTTCTGTGTAGTGTTGGCATTCCTCTCTTTCCATTTCTGTTTTCTTTTCTCCTTATTATTACTTGTAATGGGCTAGGATGATCCTCCAACTTCTGGGTTCCCATTCTTTCCTCTAGCTTCTAGATGATTAGCTTGAATAGATACCTCATCTATACTAGTGGGATTAAACATGAGGATAGTGTGCCTCATGTAGCTGTGTAGACCACCTATGTACTTCAACAGAGTCTCAGGTGAGCCTAATAAAATTCCTAGAATCAAAGCTCTCTTACTAAATTCTTGGGTGTAACCTTGTACACTTTGCCCTTTCAGTTGGCAAAGAGTTTGCCAGCTCATCATGGCTTGCTGCATGTAAGTTAGTGGATAGAACTGCTTTTTGATTGTAGAAACAAATTCAACCCAGACAGAAAGAATCTTACCATGTTTCTTCATGTTAGCTTGGGTCTTGCCTTTCCACCATACCAAGGCAGTGCCTTTCAGGCATAGGCTGGCCAGTTGAATCTTACTCTTGACTAAGTCGATACTCTGCACTTTGCAATAAACATCAATTTTGTTTGATCCAATTATCCAGCTTCTCTACATTCAACTCTCCATCATATATTGGTAAATCAAATTTAACATCTAATTTAATCAAAGATATCTTCTTTTATGCTCAGGGCTATTAGGAGGTGTGAGAAAGCTTCCTTCTTTCCCTTTCCGTTTGGAGTGGTCATGGAGGGGAGACTCTTATTCTCCTTTATCTTGTTTGGATCCTGATGAATCTTCATCTTTATGTTTTCTAAAGTCCTTATACATTTCCTCTACCATGGACCTCATGGCCAAGAAACTATCTAAAAATTGAGGGTCTAGCCCCAAGGGAATTTATTTTGACATTTTATTCTGAGGATAGACTCTTCCAACAAAAAAATCCAACACAAGCTTGTATAACCTTAAAAAACCTAGGAGCTTTGATACCACTTGATCTGAAAATCACTCGTGAATGATCTCAGTTCAGTAATGAAGGTATTACAGACCCATGTGCTGGGGTGTGCCTATGTTATTTTAAGTAACGAATTGATAAGATTGTGAAATACACAGGCATTTGAAACAGTAAGAGAAGCATAATAAGCCAATACAAAAACACCACAAATTTAATAAGGAGTTCACCAAATCCTCCTGGGATACGTCTCCTGGTCCAACCTTCAGTGGTGGCCTTTTCTATTATGTCTTAATGCAAATTTCTTACAATGAGGAGCTCAATTTGAGCCTCTCTTAACAGATGATGTTTAGTAGGGTGGTACTTGGATTCCCCAAGCCTATAGAGTACACAGACTCCCCCTTACTGAGTCTTAACCTCAACTGGTCTCAGTGGTATGAGTCCAATTTGGTACTTAATACCTGATAGGTACACATAGAGGAGTTTCTTGAACCTCTCAAGCCTTCTTTGGAGTTCACAGACTCTCATACTCTCTTTGTTCTTTCTGCTCGACGCTGCCTTCGCTCTGCAGGTCAGCTCGACCTCTCTGTTCTCTGCAATTCACTTCCTTCTCTATTCCTATCTCCCCTGCTCTTTGTATGTTCATGGCTTAAAGCCAATCTGCTCTTTGACTATTCGTTTCTGCTTCCTGGCTCTCTGGATCTCCTACCCCTGTCTGCTGGGATTCCCCTACTCTGCACCATAATCACTGTAACGCTTCGTTGAGAGGTGGCCACCTATTTCCTCACGAACTGAGTGTCAATTCTCCTTGAATGGTCGTTGCTTCTGTTACTCCAAGGTTGTCTGCAAAACTGATTCTTCTGCCAGCTCAACGGTCATGCCAGACCTCAAACCTCATGTACTTTAGTCTATTCTCCGTCGTTGATGTCGAGGCTCCAGATCCTATGGTATCCATATATATCGTGCGGGTAAGTTGCTCGACTATTACTCACATGATGTAAGCAGTTTTCTCTCTCATCTGCTGGACACGCATCACCCGGTGTGTGGCATCATGCTAAACTCGACCAAATCTGCTTAACGAACAAAGTGCATGCAATATCCTACCAGTTTTGGGCACGGGACCCACCTTCTGATAGTTTCCATATGGTTTCCCTGTTTTCCTTGTTACCGAGCGCTCAGGGATTTCCTTCACTGAGAGTGTTGCCCTGCGATATGCGATTACCGCTTTGTGCTAATCTTGTATTAGAAATTGACTCTGTTTTTGGATCTGGGCTTCCGATTACGAATTTTTGTCCATGCATGGTCTCCATGGGCCAACAGTCAGCACGCTTTGACCGAGGATCCTTGTTGTTTCGTGTTGGCTACAAATTGCCATTGTCCAAAGGTCATTTCTGATAAGATCATTATTCATAAGATTTTGAAGCCTGACATAGTTTGAAACAGTCATGGAAATGTTTAAGGATCTAATTCGGATCACCAATATTGATAAGACTTTCGATGTTAGAAAGAGAACTCATAGGGCTACCATAGGATACAATAGATTCAATATCGATCTCCTACAAACTGAAAAAAGGTCTGTAGTTTTCTTAAAATTTTGCATAAGTTTGGTTTGAAAAATTAGTTTGAAGGAATTCAAAGGGAATAGTGAAGCATTATTATCATTAATTGATGTTTTGAAGAAAGAAAATTGAAACACCTAGTAAGCAACCTAAAATCTCTAGCATGACTCATGAAGAAGAGGAAGACATGCAACATGATATACTAAAATTATGAGACCAAGTGCAACAAATTTCTCTCTCACAAAAAGTAAAAGAAGATAAGATGGATGTCTTAAAGAAAGGCATGGAATCTAAGATAGATGGTATGAAAGAAAACATTGAATATTGGAAGAAATACATGGAATGTCGGAAGGAAGGTGTTAGCCTCCTATACCGATAGGTTTTCATTTCTCATGATTGACAGTGGAAGTGCCAAAAATGGTCATCCTCCATGGCACTAAGATTCCATTTTTGTGAAAGAAAGAGACAGTTAAAAAATGTAAAGAGCGTATGCCTTAAAAGAATAATCAAAAGGCAAGAAAATGAATTGGTCAAAGAAAAAATAAAGCAAATGAACCCCAAATAAAGACCATGAAAGTGGCTAATCCAAAATGCCACTGCTACTTTGATGGGTGGTCCAACAGCTCAAACTAGGCCTCACCATGTTTTAAATTGCATGATTGTAGACTAGAAAGGAAGTACCTGCTCAAACAGTTCAAGCTTGACAGATGACTAGGTGGATAGAGAAAGGAAGGAGCCCAACTGCTTAATCTGGGCCCTTGGAAGTTATAAGGGTAGGCTTAGATAGGAGGACAACAAAAAGAAAAGAGAATTATCAGGGTTTGCAAGGCTAAGTGCACCCATCCAAAGGAAGAAAGAATGTTAGGCATATTAGGCAGGGTAGGCAGTTGAAGGTTGCATAATGCAAGATCTAGGCATATGACATGAGTAAAATCACATATGATGCCACCAGTAGGAGAAAGGCAAGAGCAATGGCCTATTTGGAAAACTACCAAACCATCACTAACTTCCCTAATCCCCTTCAAAAGTTTCTTACTAACATCCCTTTGAGGACTGTAGGATCTACCTAAATAGTCCTCCTTACATTTCTCATTTGTGAATTTCACATCAAGTAGTGACTTCTTTCTCCGAAAAGAAGCCACATTTGCTGTGTAAAATCTTTCTTCACTTCCATCTGCTTCAGAAACTAAGTTTACCCATTAAACTTAGCTCTCTATTCCTCTCTCACATCACCAATTCATACTAATTTCTAATTCTACTATATAAATCCCTAAGTGCTACCCCTCCCCCTACTATTATAGCATTCTATGCAAAGAGCCCAGAAAATGCATAAATGTCCCCTCCCTTTATCACTATAGCTAATTAGCACTTATATGGGAGACATTAGTCCATCAGGGGCTATAGTCAACCCTTACTTGGGAATTACTCTAACCCCTGGTTAGAATAATAGCCTACACTAAACCCTCTCCTACCCTTTTTTCCAAAAGTGCATATGAAAACCACTTCCCCCCGCTCAAACCTAATGATAAATATTTGGTTGAAACCCCGACGTATTAACCCAAATATGTTAAAAACCCTTAAAACCCTCTAACCAAAGTCTTTGACCCCACCATGTTAAATATTATTTAATTGTCTGGCGGTCCCCACCCAAACATGCACGTTGGGTCTGGGCGCCCGCCAGCCAACGATCTGCTGTTGCCCCCAATCCAAAGGTGGGTGGTCATTTTCAGATTTCAACTTGCCGCGCTTTAACGTCAGGGGAGCAGGTGGTTTTGCTCCCGTACGTTGGACGCGTGGCGGCTCCCGGGCTTGTTTGGAGCCCCTCTCCCCTTTACCGCCTTTCCCCAATAGTGGTGCGGGGAAACCAAAAATCGCCCTCCCATAACCCGCCTCCCCTGTCGTGTCACTCCCGCATCAACATTACATCATACCCAAGGCCCCCGCCACCTCGCCACCTCGCCCTCCACGCCATCTCGTCGCCCCCGCGCCCCTCCACCGTGTCCCGCCAGGCTGGCCTCCAACTCAGCACCCATGTCATCATCCCTACCTGGGCCCGCCAATGACGTCATGCTGATGTCATCGGCGGAAAAGCGCCAAAAACCCATATTTGCCAAATTTTGCCATTAAAAATGCGAAAATCAATTGTTTTTGTCATTTTCGCTGGAAATAAGGAGAGCCATTTGACTCGTTTACTCTGAAAATTTTCCTCCACGCCATGAATTCAAAGTTTGGGATGCCTCCACTTGCCAATTCAACTGCATTCCTTGTCCATCGCTCAACCTGGCAGCTCTCGGCGTCAATTATCCAGGTATTTGCCGAAATTTACCCATTTGCCTGTGTTCTTGCCATTTTTCTGCAAAATTCTCCACTAAATACCTGGTAAATCCTAAATTAAACTCTGTCATTCACTAAATCCTGGCCCAAAGCAACCCACATTGTCACCTTGTTCCAAATTCACTGTTGAACAATCATTTTCGGCCTTAATTTGCAATCTACCCTCCAACTGCCCGGCATTGTTCCCTTTTGCCGAATTCATAATCGAAAAACTGCATTTTACCAACTTATAGTCATGCCCTCCCTCTGCAATTCATCCTCATTATTCACAATCCTTGTGAATTTACCAGAGCAGAATAGAGGCAAGCCTGCTTAATCCACCTACTCCTCTTTGAAAAACATGTCTGGCATCACCTGCATTCAGTCTGCCACCTAACTTCTAGAAAGATTAGCAAGCTATTGCATTTACATTGTTACATTCAAAAACTGCATTTCAAAGATAACACTTGACGACTATACAGTGGCTCCACCTGCACCCACAGTTCTCAGTGCTGCCCCCATGAATCCACCTAACAAAGAGCTTGAGGCCATGCATCTTGCTGACAGAGATTACCTCATCCAAGACCTTGTGGGTGACAGGAACCATTTGCAGACCTTCCGGGAATTGAGGGACAACTATTTGAGCAACAATGACACATATGGGATATGGGAATCCAATCTGCCTCATTACTTTCTCCCATCTGTTAACATTTTTCTAGAAATCATCCACTTCTGTGCAGAGAATTATGATCCAAATCACAGAGCTGTCAAGTCTCCATCTGGGAGCATACTCTTCCACATTAATGCTGAATCCAACAACCAGATGCTCAACTTCAAACAAACTCAGCTGCTGTATCCATTCTCCATGAACTATCTACTGGATACAGGTGCCAAGCTTTCCGCTGCTGACATTGAGAAGATCACCAGGACATTTATGAGAGCTGACCGCCAGCCCACAGGGCCACCTCCTTTCTTGCATGTCCATTTTACTGATGTAGGCCAACTTCTGGTTGACATGATTTCCTATGTGTTGGGCTATAAAACCAATGAGTTCGTTGATGAGATAGTGCTGGTGTTATTAGCTGCTTACAGCCCAGGCCAACCTCCTGCCTACAAATATAACTTTGCTAAATTCATAGCCAACAAGATACATGACAAACTTTTCAAAGTGGACAGGGAAGGTATATTCAAATATTCATCATACATCTTCCACTTGTTCATGTATTATCAATCCGAGGCCTTTCAATGCCCTATCAAGAAGCTGGATTCTAGAGTAGAAAGAAGGTCTGTCGTTTTTTGGTCATCAGTTTTCCACCAAGTCCAAGATTCACCATATTCATACTGTGAATTTATTAATCAATTTGTCTACCCGGTCTCTTGCCTATTGATGAGGTCCCCTCCTCCCAGAGTGTCATTTGAAATCCAAAAAACTCTGCAGCTGTCCAAAAATTATAAAATAGGTGATTGGTACCTATACCAAAATCATACAGTCATCAGAATTTATGGTTGTGAGCTCTGTCCATACAGGCTCCCAATATATGTACCAATGAGACTGTTGGCCTTGGAGTACTATAGGCAGCTTATTAACTCTGACCTCACCCACTTTCATAGTGCCAAGAAGAAAGCCCACCTCAAGTTCAAACACCACCTGGGCCCCTTTATCATGAACAAAAAAGAGGGATGCCAAGAGGCCGAGCAAACCCTCAGAGATAAATATAAGCTATCAAGAAGTTTCTGGTGGGTCCCTTATGACCCTGAAGGCTTCATCAGTGCTAGAAGAGTCAAGTACAGGCTACTAGGCTATGAGCACTGTAAAATTCCACAATTTGAGCAGTATGCTAATCAGCAAGAATGGTTACAAGACACATTAGTTGAGGAACTAACTCAAGAAGAAATAATGCAAAGAAATGTCAAGGATTTGGAAAAAACTCTTGACTTAGATTCTGTGCAGCAGGTAATTTTCAAGCAGCCGCATCCAGTTGGAGAAGGAACCTCAACTACTACAACTGCACCAGCCACCCAGGCGCCATCTACAATAGCATCAGGCATAGATAAGGGCAAGGGAATAATGGGGGCTGAAGAAGAGATATTAAAAGAAAAGCATGCCTCCTCAATTGGGCAGCAACAAGAGCAAACCCCTCCACCACAAATAGAACCACCAGTAGTGCCTGCATTGTAGACCCCTGCACATGAGGAAAGGGGCAAGAAACGAGATAGAGAAGAGTCCACGCCTGCTAGTGGATCCTCCTAGCAACCTGAGGCCAAGAGGCAAAAGGTTGACTCCCCAGTCATAAAAGAAATAAGTGAAGAAGTTCTTGAGAGTCCAAGGAAAGAAGGAGGAGACAGTCAAAAAACGGCTACAAGCTCTTTTCAACAAGAGCAGGGATTACAGCTTGGTATGGAGGTGTCCTCATCCACTCAGCAGAGCAAGAAGCCTTCAAGCACCAAGGCTTCCTTCAAAGAGATAAAGGCACAAAATGAGCTGTTGAGAATAGAGGTGTACAAGCAATTTCTCAAAGCAACACCAACTAAGCAAGAGAGATTGATGTCAGTGTATGACATACAAGAGGAAAAAATAGTCCTCAGTCACTTCAAACCCAAGGTACCGCAGCCTCACTCAGCTGCAGATTTTGTAAAAACAAAGTTGGAAGTAATGGCAAAGGACATTCACCCCATGGACCAGACAGAGATGCAGAAACAAACGGGGGAAATGGTCTATGCCACCTTGGTAGACAGGGCCACAATGGCCCATGAATTGAAAGAGTCGCTGAATAACACCAACATTCAGTTAGATTTTGAGAGAATGTCCTCCACGGCCAAGGAAAACAGGATTAAGACACTGGAGGACATCATCGTTGACCTAGGACATGATCCTAAGGAACCAAAGGGTGTGAGGGCCCTCATGAAAAAGAAGGAAGATGATATTGCTACATTGAAGAAAAGGCTGAAACTTCTTCCTACTGAGCACCCCCAAACAGCAGAACTGCAAAACGAAAAAGAGTCTAAACATCAGCTTGATCTAATAATGCAACTGAATAAAAAATTCATTGATCTAGAGAAGGAGCTAGAAGAGGCACTGCAAGACAAACAGGGAGAATCAACCTCCCAACCTCCTCAAACTACCTCAACCACTGCCACCACTACAGAGGCAGCAGTGGCCCCTGTAACAACTACAACAACAACAACAGCTCCTGACTCCAGCTTAAACATGGATGATTTGACAAAGGCTATCAAAGAGCTGGAACTTCAGGCAACCGAGATCAAGTAGGCCAAGGAAAAATTGGCAGAACTAGAAGCCAAATATGACATGTCAGAGATGAATGTAGCAGAGCAGTCTAGAGAAATTAAGGCCCTCAAAAACAAAATAAAGGCCTTAGAAAAGGAGCTCAAACTTGAAAATACTCTGGCAGAAATAAAGAGAATTTTGTGGGCCCTGATTGACTACTCCCTTACTAGACAATGGAAGTCAATCAAGACAGTGCATGAACAAATGGAATTGATTGGCGAAGCACAAATTGAGATCCAGAAAGCCAAAACAGTACTAGGGAACAGGCCTGAGCAGGCCAACAGAATGATAAATTTTCTCAACAATCAGACTAAGGAGGAGCTGGCAGCCCTGAACATCATTAACAGAACAGATGTTGTCCTTACAGCTAAAAAAGTGCTCACCCTCAGAAATTTTGCACAAACTGTAGAAAGAAAATGTCATGAAATGCAGGCTGAGGTGGATGAGTACAAGCTCAAAATGGGAGCACTGCAAGAAAAGGGATTGCCCAGCCTACTAACCAGCACAGGAAGACTGCTCCCCCATGAGAAATATGCTACCAGGATGACAAATTTGATTGAAAATCAGATCACTGCATCCGCCAGTACTTCTGAGGAAACAGGGACTCCAACAGGGCAGCGCCTCTATGACAAGCTTGAAAATCTATTTTTTATTGAACATGAGATCAATCACCTATTTGAGGTTCCTCCAAATTTTTATAGATATACAGAGGCAGATGAAACCATGGTAAAAATACGAAGACACCAACTGCCCAAAGAGGATTGGTGGTAGGCAATGCTGCAAATTTTGCCTCAGTAATCTCAGTTGATCAATCCTAGTCAGCTTCCTCTAAGCCAAAAGAAAAAAACAGAATTTGGACAGCATATAACGCGGCCAAAAAGGGTGACTCAGCATGAAGACAGCGACAGCAAGCCAAAACATAGGAAATGAACAAATTTTGGGCAGGACGGCTTCAGCCGACTCCATCGGTCACAAAGTCAACATTCTCTGACCATTTTGGACAGCTAATACACTAAGAAGTTACTACAGCATTTACTTTCTCAGCTGCAACGCTCGAGGAGTTGGCACGATATTAATGAGCCATTAACTCACCAGCTAGATATTTTCTGATGTAAATTTTGTATATATACCTCCCCTGGCAACGTATTTGGGGTTGGTGGTTTTCACTCTAAGGCAAATGTATTGTATATTTTCAGATAATCTAATGCAAAAAGCTGGAAAAGCTCAGTGTTTCTTGGATGCTTGATGTCTCAATGATGCTCTGCGTGCTGTTGCAGAATTCCTGTGCTGTCTAATGGAACAATTAGTCTTCTTAATCTATGTTTTATATTCCTATGTTTGTTTGAATCATATGCATTTTTCACCAATCTAATAATAGAGAAAAAGAGTAGTGCAGGATATGTTTGTATACACCCTGTATTCAATCTCTGTTGTTGAAATGTTTTCTTCAGAATTAATCATGAACATGAATTCTTAATTGCTCATGTTTGTATCAATTCTATATATATGAATATTATGCAGGAATTCTTCAGTGCTCCTAAGTAATATTCCCACTGTTCTCCATATCAGCTTACTAAAAGATCCTTAGCTGCCTTTCATGCCCTGATTCCATCACATCCATTCACAGATTTAAAAAATTGTTCCTTGGACACTTATCTGGCTCTGTAGCATCACTGTTGTATCAACACAGACATATCAAGCAATTAAACATCACTGACTCCATGCCCAATGGCCTAGATCACCCTATGAACATACATCTGTTTTGACTGAAATCATCATCCAACAAAATTTAAAACAAAACCTTGAGCATCATAACTAGCCTAAAATATTATACAAACAAAGTTAAATCATAAAGAGGGAGCCCTCTCTGGTAATAGGTAGGCTAGAAACTGTGACCCAAATATTGGTTAGTGGTTACCTCGGCCGTATTCCCTTGGGAGTCAAAGGGAACAACCTGAGTGTTAACATAAATGGCGACTCCACTGGGGAACAGAGCGTATTTTGCAACAGCTGTCTGTCTTTAGACAGTGGTTCCAAAAACTTGAACGGTTCCTTAAAAAACAGTTTTGAAAATATTCTCAAAAATACCAAAATCAGGTTCAGAAGCTGGCTCCTAAAAAGAGAACTAGGCATACCAGGTCAAATCCTGAACCAAATCCCCCACCTATTTTCGATAATCCAAATTTGATCCATAAAACTCTTAGGAACCAGAAGGAACCAGAACAATCTCCTGAATCTAGCCCTGAGGCAGTTCAACAAAGTTCTATTCCAACCCCTGCTAAACCATCAGTCCACCTTCATACAACTCATTCTTCCCCCTCTTCATCATCCACTCCACAAAACATATTGTCTACACCTTATACACAAACTGTTGTTTTTGTCCCTGTTGTTCCAGTTGTTCCCTTTCTACCAGTTGCCCCACTTATCCCCCCAAGTATGGCTAATCGTTATGCTCCCCTTCAGTTACCTGGTAATCCTGGGGCCATGCCTCAGGACTACCAAAGTAAGATCACTTACTTTGATGGAACCAATACATACACTGCCTTAAAACATACCAAGAAAATGCAATATTACTTTGAAAATTATGAGATAGATGATGATGATGTTAGAATGAAGATTTTCGTGCAAAGTCTGACAGGTGAAGTAAGAACTTGGTTCAGCGCACTGGATGCAAATTCTATAGCTGATTCGGGTGCCCTTTATCAGTCCTTCATGAACAGGTGGGAAAAGAAAAAGGACCCTCTACACATTTTATCTGAATATGACACCATAAGGAGAGGCCCTCAAGAAACTGTCTTGGACTATTGCACTAGGTTCAACACTATCTATAATTCCATTCCTCAAAATCTTAGGCCTCCACCTGATTTAGCATTGATTAAGTTCCCTGATGGGTTTGATGCTGATATGGCATATCAACTAAGAGAAAGAGCCCCTGCAACCCTAGCAGACATGCAAAACATAGCTGTAAGTGTAGAGGCAAATCTGATTGCTAAGAGAAATCGGGAAAGGACTGAAAGAAGAACTACTTTCAAAGAAGAACCCTCATCATTTGAGCAAAAGCTAGATGCAATCATCAAAGGGATGGACAGACTTGGAGACAGGGTGGAAACCATAGAAAGAAAATCATCATGGGAAGGTCAAACAAGCAATATTAGAAACCCAAACTTTAGAAAGAATCAAAATCCCAATGTTGGAAAGACTGATCCTGACCAGCATGTCAGACCTCCTTTCCAAGAAAACTATGCTGAGGCTTCCACATCCAGCGAAGCTAATGAGGATCCTCACATCAACCTAATGGGTTTGGACAGTGAAAATCAAGTCTTTTTGACCCAAGAAGACCAAGAGGTGTACAATCACAATCAATTCCACACTAAGTCAGGAGAATCATTTGATTTCAGAGAAGGTTATGATGCAGCTGTGTATGAGGTACACAAACAGTACAAACTAAGGACAAGAACAATAGATGTACCTGAACCTCTTAAAAAGGATAATAAGCAACCAAAAAGAGTCAATGATAAGAGTACTCCCCCACAATTAGCTGGCAATTCAAACCCAAGCACCACAGAAGTTACTGTGGAGGATATTTCAGAGCATCAGACATCTGAAAACCAGCCAGCCTCACCCCAACCAGCAAAAGTAAAGTCAGATAATACCCTTGGAAGCAAACATGGTACCAATTTTACTCAAGATAATATCAACCATGAACAAAAGATCATTGATAACTCAGCTGAAAGGGAAAAATCTGTTGCACTAAATCCCAAGATTCAGATGGAAAAACCTTTTAACATGGAAACAGAAATAAGTAAGCTAAAGATATCAGTCCCTCTTTCGGAATTGGCTAAACATGAGGTATACAGGCAGCAGATTAACAAGTCATTCCAAGTGTCAGACAATAAAGATGCGGTGAATGTCCTAGATGACCAGCCTGAGTTGCTATTCGAACCTGACGTTAATGGAAAAACAAAAAATGGATGGGTTCCACCCTTTTATGTAAGTCTAAACATTCATGACAAGGTCCTACATAATGCAATGTTCGATTCTGGGGCCTCACACAACTTAATGGCGAAATCTGTAATGGAAAAACTCGACCTAGACATCACAAGACCTTACAAAGATCTATTCTCATTTGATTCAAGCCAAGTCAGGTGCTTAGGATTGATTAAAGACTTATGTGTTTCCCTGGTTCAATACCCAACCAAAACTATCTTGATGGAGGTAGTAGTAGCTGACATACCGCCTAAGTATGGCATGCTCTTGTCCAGATCCTGGGGGGCCAAACTCCAAGGATCTTTGCAATTGGATATGTCCTATGCAACTATCCCAGTCTTTGGGCAGCCAAAGAGATTATACCGTGAAACTTTGATGAAATATGTGGTAAGCAGTCAAGAGAAGCCCCAAAATTTCCCAATCTATTCAATACACTCTGACATGGATTCATTTATTCTCTACAATGCCGACATCTGCAACAAAGCTTATTCTGAACTATTAATGACAGTAGAGACAGAAAAATTAAATGAACAATATGCTCCACAAGACCAAAGAACTGTAGGCCCAACCGAGGTAACAACCGGATACAATGTATCAACCAATCTGCAGGAAACAAATCTGCCCATGATCCAACTCACTGAAAATCTCAATTCAAATCTTGATCATGAAACCTTATGGTATTTAGAATTTGATGGCTCTGTAAACAAGTTAGGAGCTGGGGCAGGAGTGTGGATTCACAATATGCATAATGACCAGGCTGAGGGTCATGCATACAGGTTAAACTTCCGATGTACAAATAACATGGCTAAGTATGAAGCCCTTTTTCTAGGTCTCAAGCTTATTAAAAATTTGGGGGCAACCAAAATTTCAATCTTAGGGGATTCAGATCTAATCATACAACAAGTTAAAGGAAACTTTACCACAAATGATCTAAGGTTGAGAGCATATAAGGGAGCAACTATTCAACTACTTGAGAGCTTCTCACAAACACAGTTAACTAAAATTTCCAGAGAACTCAATCTACATGCTTACAGTTTGGCAACTTTGGCCAGCACTTGTAAGTTGCCTTTCAAAACCAATCATACATTTACTGCTGAAATCAAACACAGACCTTCAGTTCTGGATAACATTAAGAATTGGCAAGTCTTCGAGAGTAACACTCAGATAAATAACTTCCTCACTTTAAAGGAACAATTTTCCGGCATGAACATTGACACTAGCACTAAAGATGATCAACTGCAGGCATGCACAATTACACAGGAAATATCAGCTGAAACAGCTGATCTAGTTTTACATCCTACCACTTTTGACAAGGAAACTATACGGGAGTTGAAACAACCAGATGGGGAGGAAATGGCTGAAAGAGAAGCAGAGGTAATTGAGCTAAAGGATAATTTTTTGCCCACGGGTTTAACCCCTTTAGAGGATCTGTTCGATTCAAATGACATCTCAAGAAAACCAAAAATGCAACCATTGAATGCTGAAATAGAAGATTGTAACATTGGGACTCCTGAAAATCCCAAAATGGTTAAGTTATCCAAAGCATTACCACTTGAGCAGAAACTGAAATACATCGAGTTACTCAAAGAGTTTCAAGATGTCTTTGCCTGGAGCTATGAGGACCTTAAATCTTATGATACATCAGTTATCCAGCACACTATACCTTTAAAAGAAAATCAAAAGCCTTTCAAACAAAAACTCAGAAGAGTGAACCTTGTGCTCCTCCCCCTCATTGAAAAAGAGGTTAAACGTATGTATGAAGCAGGGATCATTGCCCCAATCAGATTCTCAGAGTGGATTTCAAACCTAGTGCCTACTAGGAAAAAGACAAGGGAAATCAGATTGTGTGTTGACCTAAGAAATTTGAACAAAGTCTCTCTGAAGGACCATTACCCCTTACCAAAAATGGATCATATCTTCCAAAGGGTAGTGAGGGCCGCTAGGATCTCTTTACTAGATGGTTTCTCAGGATTCAATCAGATTCTAGTGCACCCGGATGATCAAGACAAAACTGCCTTCACAACACCTTGGGGAACATCCAAATATGTCAAAATGACTTTTGGGCTTAAAAATGCAGGGGCCACATTCCAAAGAGCAATGGATATTGCCTTCGCCCAGGAAATTCATGATTTCCTAGTTGTCTATCTTGATGATCTTACCGCCTTTTCAAAATCAGATCAAGAACACTTAGAACACTTGAGGCAGGTTTTCACAATTTGTAGGAAGTATGGCATATCTTTGAACCCAAAGAAATCATTGTTTGGGCTAGAGGAAGGTAAACTCTTGGGGCATATAATCTCAAAAGATGGTATCAGGATTGATCCTGACAGAATTCAAGCTATCCTACAAGTACCACATCCATGAAACATCAAAGAACTACAAAGCTTTCTAGGAAAAATTAACTTCTTGAGAAGGTTCATTCCTAATTTGGCTGAACTCATAAGACTGCTAAACAATATGCTAAAAAAGGATTCCAAGGTCAAATGGACCATGGAAGCTAGACAAGCCTTTGAGGATATCAAAAGGGCATTGAGAAACACACCAGTCCTAACAAACCCTAGATTTGATCAAGATTTTATCATTTTTTCTTTTGCATCAACATACAATTGTTGTTGTTCTGCTACAAAAAGATGACCAGGGCTGCGAAAAACCCATTGCATTTTTTAGCAGAGCCCTTAGGGATGCTCCCTTGAAATATCAGATCATGGAAAAACAAGCCTATGCATTGGTAAAAGCCATCAAGGAATTCAGAATCTATATCCTGTACTCTCATATAATTGCCTATGTTCCTAATGCAGTGATCAAAGACATTCTAACCCAAGAAGGAATTGAAGGAAAGAGGGGCAAGTGGATTGCCAATATCTTAGAATATGACATTGAGATTAAGCCTACCAAACTGATAAAAGGACAAGGCCTAGCCAAACTAATGACTGAAACCAATTTTCAAACCATTGACATTAATTAACTGGACGACGAACAGGAGATGGCGACTCCACAGATCAATCAAGCCTTTACGCAATCTCCATGGTATGCTGATATATGTTTTGTATTATTAAACCTGCAAGCTCCTCCAGGGTTGTCCAGAACCAAGAAAAGATTCTTGAAAATGAAAGCATCAAAGTTTTGTATTATTGACAGTGTTTTGTATTGGAGAAATCATGAAGGGATCTTACTTAATTGCTTAACATTAGAAGAAACTGACAATGTCCTCAAAGAATTTCATGCAGGTGAATGTGGAGGACACTTGTACTGGAAGTCCACAGCTGATAAAATCCTAAGGGCTGGATTTTATTGGCCCTCCTTGTTTGCTGATGTAAAGAAATTTGTAATGTCTTGTCACAAATGCCAAATTTTTGAGGGCAAAAGAAAGCTGCTCCCTTTACCACTCAAACCAATTTCAACTGAGAGACCATTCCAGCAATGGTGTTTAGAATTCATTGGTGAAATTCACCCTCCATCCTCTGGCCAGCATAGGTGGATTCTCACTGCCACAGACTATTTTACCAAATGGATAGAAGCCATCCCTTGTAGGCAAGGCAATGACTCCATAATTATACAATTCCTAGAAACCAACATCTTGTCCAGGTTTGGCTGTCCAGATAAAAGTATTACAGACAATGCTGCTGCTTTCAAATCCAAAAAAATGATCAACTTTTGTCACAAGTATGACATGACCCTGGGTCATTCCACTACCTACTATCCTCAAGGTAATGGCCTAGCTAAGTCTTCCAACAAAAGTCTCATCAATATCATTAAGAAAGTTTTGGAAGAAAACAAAAAGAATTGGCATAAGAAGTTGGTCAATGCCTTGTGGGCAGACAGACTAACCACCAAGAGATCAATTGGTGTAAGTCCATATGAACTGGTTTATGGGCTAGAAGCAAAGTTTCCCTCATATTTAGGAATTCCTGTGATCAAGTTGCTGCAAGAAATGCAAGCTGAGCCCAATGATATTCAAAGAAGAATCTATCAGACAATTCACCTATAGCAAACGAGAGAGGAAGTCTATCAAAGAACCCAAGTACTGCAAGAAAAGCTCAAAAGAATATTTGACAAAAGAACCAAAGCTGAAGATTTCTTTATAGGAAACAAAGTGCTAAGATGGGATTCCAGGAGGGAGGACAAAGGGAAACATGGCAAGTTTGATTTTTTATGGAAGGGACCTTATGTCATTTATGCTATGCAAGGTAACAACACCTATTTTCTAAGGAGTTTGGATGGCTCAAACACTGAGGAAGGCCCAGTAAATGGGAGAATGATCAAGCATTATTTTGACTCCCTTTGATCAAACACTGAACAAGCATATATTGTACATAAATATTTGTATTTTCCAGTATTTTCATTTACAGCAGATAAATAAAGCACCAAGTGGAGCATATTTTGAGAAAGACCAGGATTCTACACTATTCTCTTTTTGGAATATGTTTTGATCCTAGCATTGGAAAGCAAGGAAAACACAGAGGAACTATCAAGGTGATGAGAAAAAATTTCAGAAACAGGTAAAAAACAGATCTGCAACTTCACAACAAATCAGCTCAGTGGGTCCTGCCTGTAAGTATCTAAGATCCTGGTCAATAGTCTCCAACAACCGAGAAATTCAGACTATAGTAAGAATAGAGGAATGAGGCAATCTGACCTGCTGTTCTTGGCTCTTCATCTGGAAAAGACATCCCCAAGTGGAGCCACTCTTAGGCTTATATACCAATAGGTTTTCATTTCTCATGATTGACAATGGAAGTGCCAAAAATGTTCATCCTTCGTGGCACTAAGATTCGATTTTTGTGAAAGAAACAGACAGTTAAAAAATGTAAAGAGGGTATGCCTTAAAAGAATAATCAAAAGGCAAGAAAATGAATTGGTCAAAGAAAAAATAAAGCAAATGAACCCCAAATAAAGACCATGAAAGTGGCTAATCCAAAATGCCACTGCTACTTTGATGGGTGGTCCAACAGCTCAAGCTAGGCCTCACCATGTTTTAAATTGCATGATTGTAGACTAGAAAGGAAGTACCTACTCAAACAGTTCAGGCTTGACAGATGACTAGGTGGATAGAGAAAGGAAGGAGCCCAACTGCTTAATCTGGGCCCTTGGAAGTTATAAGGGCAAGCTTAGATAGGAGGACAACAAAAAGAAAAGAGAATTATCAGGGTTTGCAAGGCTAAGTGCACCCATCCAAAGGAAGAAAGAATGTTAGGCATATTAGGCAGGGTAGGCAGTTGAAGGTTGCAGAATTCAAGATCTAAGCATATGACATGAGCAAAGTCACATATGATGTCACCAGTAGGAGAAAGGCAAGAGCAATGGCCTATTTGGCAAACTACCAAACCATCACTAACTTCCCTAATCCCCTTCAAAAGTTTTTTACTAACATCCCTTTGAGGACTGTAGGATCTGCCTAAACAGTCCTCCTTACATTTCTCATTTGTGAATTTCACGTCAAGTAGTGACTTCTTTCTCCGAAAAGAAGCCACATTTTCTGTTTAAAATCTTTCTTCACTTCCATCTGCTTCTGAAACTAAGTTTACCCATTAAACTTAGCTCTCTATTCCTCTCTCACATCACCAATTCATACTAATTTCTAATTCTACTATATAAATCCCTAAGTGATACCCCTCCCCCTACTATTATAGCATTCTATGCAAAGAGCCCAGAAAATGTATATATATCCCCTCCCTTTAGCACTATAGCTAATTAGCACTTATATGGGAGACATTAGTCCATCAGGGGCTATAGTCAACCCTTACTTGGGAATTACTCTAACCCCTGGTTAGAATAATAGCCTACAGTAAACCCTCTCCTACCCTTTTTTCCGAAAGTGCATATGAAAACCCCTTCCCCCCGCTCAAACCTAATGATAAATATTTGGTTGAAACCCCGACGTATTAACCCACATATGTTCAAAACCCTTAAAACCCTCTAACCAAAGTCTTTGACCCCGCCATGTTAAATATTATTTAATTGTCTGGCGGTCCCCACCCAAACTTGCACGTTGGGTCCGGGCGCCAGCCAGCCGACGATCTGTTGTTGCCCCCAATCCAAAAGTGGGCGGTCATTTTCAGATTTCAACTTGCCGCACTTTAACGTCCGGGGAGCAGGTGGTTTTGCTCCCGTACGCTGGACGCGTGGCGGCTCCCGGGCTTGTTCGGAGCCCCTCTCCCCTTTACCGCCTTTCCCCAATAGCGGTGCGGGGAAACTAGAAACCGCCCTCCCGCAACCCGCCTCCCTTGTCGCGTCACTCCCGCATCAGCATTACGTCATACCCAAGGCCCCTGCCACCTCGCCACCACGCCCTCCACGCCATCTCGTCGCCCCCGCGCCCCTCCACCGTGTCCCGCCACGCTGGCCTCCAACTCAGCACCCACGTCATCATCCGTACCCGGGCCCGCCGATGACATCATGCTGACGTCATCGGCGGAAAAGCGCCAAAAACCCATATTTGCCAAATTTTGCCGTTAAAAACGCGAAAATCAACTGTTTTTGTCATTTTCGCTGGAAAGAAGGAGAGCCGTTTGACTCGTTTACTCTGAAAATTTGCCTCCACGCCGCGAATTCAAAGTTTGGGACGCCTCCACTCGCCAATTCAACTGCATTCCTCATCCATCGCTCAACCCGGCAGCTCTCGACATTAATTATCTAGGTATTTGCGGAAATTTACCCATTTGCCCATGTTCTTGCCATTTTTCTGCAAAATTCTCCACTAAATACCTGGTAAATCCTAAATTAAACTCTATCATTCACTAAATCCTGGCCCAAAGCAACCCACATTGTCACCTTGTTCCAAATTCACTGTTGAACAATCATTTTCGGCCTTAATTTGCAATCTACCCTCCAACTGCCCGGCATTGTTCCCTTTTGCCGAATTCATAATTGAAAAACTGCATTTTACCAACTTATAGTCCTGCCCTCCCTCTGCAATTCATCCTCATTATTCACAATCCTTGTGAATTTACCAGAGCAGATTAGAGGCAAGCCTGCTTAATACACCTACTCCTTTGAAAAACATGTCTGGCATCACCTACATTCAGTCTGCCACTTGACTTCTAGAAAGATTTGCAAGCTATTGCATTTACATTGTTACATTCAAAAACTGCATTTCAAAGATAACACTTGAGGACTATACAATGGCTGCACCTGCACCCACAACTCTCAGTGTTGCCCCCATGAATCCACCTAACAAAGAGCTTGAGGCTATGCCTCTTGCTGACAGAGATTACCTCATTCAAGACCTTGTGGGTGACAGGAACCATTTGCAGACCTTACGGGAATTGAGGGACAACTATTTGAGCAACAATGACACATATGGGATATGGGAATCCAATCTGCCTCATTACTTTCTCCCATCTGTTAACATTTTTCCAGAAATCATCCGCTTATGTGCTCAGAATTATGATCCAAATCACAGAGCTGTCAAGTCTCCATCTGGGAGCATACTCTTCCACATTAATGTTGAATCCATCAACCAGATGCTCAACTTCAACCAAACTCAGCTATTGTCTCCCTTCTCCATGAACTATCTACTGGATACAGGTGCCAAGCTTTCCGCTGCTGACACTGAGAAGATCACCAAGACATTTATGAGATCTGACCGCCAGCCCACAGGGCCACCTCCTTTCTTGCATGTCCATTTTACTGATGTAGGCCAACTTCTGGTGGACATGATTTCTTATGTGTTGGGCTATAAAACCAGTGAGTTCGTTGATGAGACAGTGCTGGTGTTATTAGCTGCTTACAGCCCAGGCCAACCTCCTACCTACAAATATAGCTTTGCTAAATTCATAGCCAACAAGATACATGACCAACTTTTCAAAGTGGACAGGGATGGTATATTCAAATATTCATCATACATCTACCACTTGTTCATGTATTATCAATCCGAGGCCTTTCAATGCCCTATCAAGAAGCTGGATTCTAGAGGAGAAAGAAGGTCTGTCGTTTTCTGGTCATCAGTTTTCCACCAAGTCCAAGATTCACCATATTCATACTGTGAATTTATTGATCAATTTGTCTACCCGGTCTCTTGCCTATTGATGAGGTCCCCTCCTCCCAGAGTGTCATTTGAAATCCAAAAAACTCTGCAGCTGTCCAAAAATTATAAAATAGGTGATTGGTACCTATACCAAAATCATACAATCATCAGAATTTATGGCTGTGAGCTCTGTCCATACAGGCTCCCAAGATATGTACCAATGAGACTGTTCGCCTTGGAGTACTATAGGCAGCTTATTAACTCTGACCTCACCCACTTTCATAGTGCCAAGAAGAAATCCCACCTCAAGTTCAAACACCACCTGGGCCCCTTTATCATGAACAAAAAAGAGGGATGGCAAGAGGCCGAGCAAATCCTCAGAGATAAATATAAGCTATCAAGAAGTTTCTGGTGGGTCCCTTATGACCCTGAAGGCTTCATCAGTGCTAGAAGAGTCAAGTACAGGCTACTAGGCTATGAGCACTGTAAAATTCCACAATTTGAGTAGTATGCTAATTAGCAAGAATGGTTACAAGACACATTAGTTGAGGAACTAACTCAAGAAGAAATAATGCAAAGAAATGTCAAGGATTTGGAAAAAACTCTTGACTTAGATTCTGTGCAGCAGGTAATTTTCAAGCAGCCGCATCCAGTTGGAGAAGGAACCTCAACTACTACAACTGCACCAGCCACCTAGGCGCCATCTACAGCAGCATCATGCACAGATAAGGGCAAGGGAATAATGGGGGCTGAAGAAGAGATATTAAAAGAAAAGTCAGCCTCCTCAATTGGGCAGCAACAAGAGCAAACCCCTCCACCACAAATAGAACCACCAGCAGTGCCTGCATTGCAGACCCCTGTACATGACGAAAGGGGCAAGAAACGAGACAGAGAAGAGTCCATGCCTGCTAGTGGATCCTCCCAGCAACGTTAGGCCAAGAGGCAAAAGGTTGACTCCCCAGTCATAGAAGAAATAAGTGAAGAAGTTCTTGAGAGTCCAAGGAAAGAAGGAGGAGACAGTCAGCAAACGGCTACAAGCTCTTTTCAACAAGAGCAGGGATTACAGCTTGGTATGGAGGTGTCCTCCTCCACTCAGCAGAGCAAGAAGCCTTCAAGCACCAAGGCTTCCTTCAAAGAGATAAAGGCACAAAATGAGCTATTGAGAATAGAGGTATACAAGCAATTTCTCAAAGCAACACCAGCTAAGTAAGAGAGATTGATGTCAGTGTATGACATACAAGAGGAAAAAATAGTCCTCAGTCACTTCAAACCCAAGGTACCGCAGCCTCACTCAGCTGCAGATTTTGTAAAAACAATGCTGGAAGTAATGGCAAAGGACATTCACCCCATGGACCAGATAGAGCTGCACAAACAAACGGGGGAAATGGTCTATGCCACCTTGGTAGACAGGGCCACAATGGCCCATGAATTGAAAGAGTCACTGAAGAACACCAACATTCAGTTAGATTTTGAGAGAATGTCCTCCACGGCCAAGGAAAATAGGATTAAGACACTGGAGGACATCATCGTGGACCTAGGACATGATCCTAAGGACCCAAAGGGTGTGAGGGCCCTCATGAAAAATAAGGAAGATGATATTGCTGCATTGAAGAAAAGGCTAAAACTGCTTCCTACTAAGCACCCCCAAACAGCAGAACTGCAAAAGGAAAAAGAGTCTGACGATCAACTTGATCTAATAATGCAACTGAATCAAAAAGTCATTGATCTAGAGAAGGAGCTAGAAGAGGCACTGCAAGACAAACAGGGAGAATCAACCTCCCAACCTCCTCAAACTACCTCAACCACTGCCACCACTACAGAGGCAGCAGTAGCCCCTGTAACAACTACAGCAACAACAGAAGTAGCAACAACAACAACAGCTCCTGACTCCATCTTAAACATTTATGATTTGACCAAGGCTATCAAAGAGCTGGAACTTCAGGCAACCGAGATCAAGTAGGCCAAGGAAAAATTGGCAGAACTAGAAGCCAAATATGACAAGTCAAAGATGACTGTAGCATAGTAGTCTAGAGAAATTAAGGCCCTCAAAGACAAAATAAAGGCCTTATAAAAGGAGCTCAAACATGAAAATACTCTGGCAGAAATAAAGAGAATTTTGTGGGCCCGGATTGACTACTCCCTTACTAGACAATGGAAGTCAATCAAGATAGTGCATGAACAAATGGAATTGATTGGCCAAGCAAAAATTGAGATCCAGAAAGCCAGAACAGTACTAGGGAACAGGCCTGAGCAGGCCAACAGAATGATAAATTTTCTCAACAATCAGACTAAGGAGGAGCTGGCAGCCCTGAACATCATTAACAGAACAGATGTTGTCCTTACAGCTAAAAAAGTGCTCACCCTCAGAAATTTTGCACAAACTGTAGAAAGAAAATGTCATGAAATGCAGGCTGAGGTGGATGAGTACAAGCTCAAAATGGGAGCACTGCAAGAAAGGGATTGCCCAGCCTACTAACCAGCACAGGAAGACTGCTCCCCCGTGAGAAATATGCTACCAGGATGACAAATTTTATTGAAAATCAGATCACTGCATCCGCCAGTACTTCTGAGGAAACAGGGCCTCCAACAGGGCAGGGCCTCTATGACAAGCTTGAAAATCTATTTTTTATTGAACATGAGATCAATCACCTATTTGAGGTTCCTCCAAATTTTTATATATATACAGAGGCAGATGAAACCCTGGTAAAAATACGAAGACACCAATTGCCCAAAGAGGATTGGTGGCAGGCAATGCTGCAAATTTTGCCTCAGTAATCTCAGTTGATCAATCCTAGTCAGCTTCCACTCAGCCAAAAGCAAAAAATAGAATCTGGACAGCATACAAGGCAGCCGAAAAGGGTGACTCAGCATGAAGACAGCGACAACAAGCCAAAACATAGGAAATGTGCAAATTTTGTGCAGCACGGCTTGAGCCGACTCCATCGGTGACAAAGTCAACATTCTCTGACCATTTTGGACAGCTAATACACTAAGAAGTTACTACAACATTTACTTTCTCAGCTGCAACGCTTCAGGAGTTGGCACGATATTAATGAGCCATTAACTCACCAGCTAGATATTTTCTGATGTAAATTTTGTACATATACCTCCCCTTGCAACATATTTGGGGTTGGTGGTTTTCACTCTAAGGCAAATGTATTGTATATTTTCAGATAATCTAATGCAAAAAGCTGGAAAAGCTCAGTGTTTCTTGGATGCTTGATGTCTCAATGATGCTCTGTATGCTCTTGCAGAATTCCTGTGCTGTCTAATGGAACAATAAGTCTTCTTAATCTATGTTTTATATTCCTATGTTTGTTTGAATCATATGCATGTTTCACCAATCTATTAATAGAGAAAAAGAATAGTGCAGGATATGTTTGTATACACCTTGTATTCAATCTCTGTTGTTGAAATGTTTTCTTCAGACTTAATAATGAACATGAATTCTTAATTGCTCATGTTTGTATCAATTCTATATATATGAATATTATGCAGGAATTCTTCAGTGCTCCTAGGTAATATTCCCACTGTTCTTCATATCAGCTTACTGAAAGATCCTTAGCTGCCTTTCACGCCCTGATTCCATCACATCCATTCACAGATTTAAAAAATTGTTCCTTGGACACTTATCTGGCTCTGTAGCATCACTGTTGTATCAACACAGACATATCAAGCAATTAAACATCACTGACTCCATGCCCAATGGCCTAGATCACCCTGTAAACATACATCTGTTTTGACTGAAATCATCATCCAGCAAAATTTAAAACAAAACCTTGAGCATCATAACTAGCCTAAAATATTATACAAACAAAGTTAAATCATAAAGAGAGAGCCCTCTCTGGTCATAGGTAGGCTAGAAATTGTGACTCAAAGATTGGTTAGTGGTTACCTCGGCCGTATTCCCTTGGGAGTCAAAGGGAACAACCTGAGTGTTAACAAAAGGTTTGACAAATTTGCTACAAGAAAGGCTTCCTAATGGAAAAAAGGTAGTAGAGGAAACTCATAATGAGAACAAAAGAAATGTTAATCATGATTCGAAGAATGAGAACATTGAATATTTGAAGAAGGACATGTAAGGTTTGAAGGAAGGTTTAACAAAGTTTCTATAAGAAAGGCTTCCTAATGCTGAAAAGGTAGTAGAGGAAACTCATGATGAGAACAAAAGAAATGTTAATCATAATTTCATAGACTCTAATGTTGGAACAAAGACCCACCATGTTCCAAAGATTGATATAATGAAGTTTGATGGCAAGGATACTATAACATAGATACTATAGATGGAACAATATTTCGATCTCCATAATGTGCAAAACACACAAAAGGTATGCATTGCAACTTTATATTTGGAACCAAATCAGTATGTTTGGTATCGATTCCTTTTTTCTCATAAACAAAATTTCACTTGGGAAATTTTTACGGAGGAAATAATAGCGCATTATGAGGATACAAGAACCAACACCTTTTTTAGCCAATTAATAAATCTCAAACAAAACGGTTCAATGATGGAGCACATTGGGGACTTCCAAAAATTGAATATAAGGGTAAAAGATATTTGAGAGGGGCATAGGATTGATGTGTTCATAGCGACATTAAAGGATAACATCCAACATGAGGTTCACATTTGGGAACTTGATTCATTAGAGAAGGCATTCAGGTTGGCAAGAAAAATGGAAAGAAAAATTATGGCAACAAGGAACCCTACCACTCACAACTATAAAGATGGAAGTGTTGTTACCCCTAGCCTTCCACAGCCTACAAGGTTGACAATACAACAATGGGAAGAAAAAAGAGCAAAAGGGCTTTGTTACAGTTGTGATAGAAAATACACTAAAGGTCATAAGTGTGTTGAGAAGAAATTATTTTACATATATTGTGCACAGGAGGAAGAAAAGGAATAGGAAACTTCAAAAGAAGAGGATATACATTAGGAACAAACCCTAGAGAAAGAAGAAATTAATCTGACCATATATTGTAATGCATTGGCTGGAAACTCCTCAAACTATCAATATAGAAGGACATATCAAGAAGAAAAAGGTAATAGTGTTGATTGATTTAGGCAATACCCATAATTTTATTCATTGTAAGATAGCCAAGGAATTGAATTTCTTCCTATATCTAGCACCAGAGTGTCAATTGATGGTTGCAAGTGGAGGAACCATAAATTTCTCTGGAAAGTGACATAATATCAAGATATACATGGGACAATATGTATTAAATAGCCCAATTCTTTCCATTCCAATGGGTGGTGTTGAACATTACATCCTACCATTACTTAGTGTATCCCACTATGGATTATTCAATGACTCCAATCAACACATATGTATTCCTCTACCTAACACCTTGTATAGTTAACCTTAATGTGGTTAGAAAATCACCAAAAGTGTTACACTATTCTTCCCATGGAGAAACTCATAAGACGACATCTCACTTTATGTACTAACCCATGCAGTACCATTTTATCAATTCTTGGTATTATTTTACTGTACATGACTACTTCTCTTTTCCCAATCTATTATCTCGAACAATATTGGATTGTATTGTTAAGTTTTTCTTTTATACCCAACATTAAACTTTTGTTTTGAAGACTCAACATCATCGAGTTATTCTTCCTAACTTCATTTTCCCAAGGCTATGAATGCTTCTTATTTTTTTTTTCTATGTGCTACTCATTATGAATATTAATTTCATATTATGATAGCTACCAAGACAATAGATAATTTATTTCATATTGTTCTTGACATTTTAGATCTAAGGTTTGCTCTTTTTTTTTCACCTTATACAACATATATGCCACTTCCGACTTTTAATGATTAGACTATGTATATATGTTAAAGAGTAACGAAGTAGTTATCCTCAAATTTATATTTGCATGATATGATGCTTTTATAAGGTCAAGGTATTTCTAGATTATATATATAATTCCTGTCACATAGTCCTTATCCACAGGTGTATTCACCTAAATGAAGATTAAATTATTACACATATGAATGATAGGCACTTGTAGCTTGAATTCACTTTGGAGTTCACATGTTGTTTGCTATGGTGGAATATTTTATGCAATATATGTTGAGTGTGGATCGGTGTTCCTAATTGTGTGGTAATGCTACCCATTTAATCGACATCAAGGGGGTTCTAATGGGGGGAAACGAAGGCTTTTATGAGCCCCCCTCAGCGGGGGTTCACGGGCAGTGACCCTGAAGCTAAAAATAGAAGAAAAATTACCTTGTAAAATATTGCAATTTCATAGTCAATTTTGGTTGTTCGTTAGGCAGATGATCTAACGGTACAATCTATGTTAATTTAGGATTTTTTTCCCTAGAAGGAAGCCCTCGGTTTATATGAGCGAATTGTAATGCTATTGTGTATTATTATTCTAAGTGAGAAAGAGACAAGAGACTCTAAGAGAGTGAAGAGGAAATTACAGTGGATCTGTTGTAGGTTGTATCTTTTCATTTTTGTAGATAATATAAAATGAAGGACATGTTGTTTCTCCATGGACATAGCTGAAATTGGGTGGACCACATGTATATGTGTCCTTGCTTTATGTGTTTTTGTTTTTGTGTTTTTGCAATATTTTGTATATTTCATTGCTTCGTTAATTAATTTCTAACAATATAGGTCTAGTATTAAGGTTTGGGAAGACGCAAAGGATTCTCTTAGTTGTTCTTGCATAGATGGCAAGCCTACAGTGGTTAAAAATTTTTAGTTCACATGATCACCATGGAAATTTAGGTATGGTTACTCATCAATGGTGGCGCTCTCTTGGCCTCCATCCAAGGGTGGCTATCACTTTTGGGAGAACCCTAACCCTTATCCATTTTCTCTAAATTTTCAATCTCCCTTTTGATTCCTCTATGGTGATGTAGGGAGAAACAAGGATACTAGTTATTTCATGAGTTCATGTCTACATGTAGTAGAAGTAAGGTTCCTTTTCCCACCTATTACATTCTCCCAACTCCATTTGTCGCCTTCAGCATTGAAAACCATTGGTCATCAAAGGTGTATTTGTAGTTTTATTTTTTATTTTTTTTCTTTTATAGTTTTTGAATATTTCATTACTATTTATGATCCAAAGTAACACCAATGATATATATTACTATTTACAAAGTTTACTAGGTTTGTTGTTGTCGAAGGATTCTAGTTGATTCAGTCCACATGACTATTCACTAAGGTAATTAAATTTTAGTTCTTCTTTGTTATTGTTAATGTGAATTTGACATATTTAGATTTTTAGTTCATATTAAGCCTTTCCATATTGAAATTCAGGCTCATGATATGGATGGAGCATACTCTAGAAACAATAACCTTAGGTAAGGTTTAGGGTTTAAGGTTTTCTTTTTTTCTTCCTTTTTGGCTTTCTTTTTCACGTTCACCATCATATTGTTATAATTTCTCATCATGTTCTATGTACCTCTGGTCGACCATCCAAAATTACCCAGTCGACCCTCTGACATGGGGTTCTTCCTTGATATTTTGAGTGTTTTCGATTTTAATAGTGAGTGAGGGTTCTCGAGAGAAATTTTTCTCATGTTTGAGAGATTAATGAGGGTTTTTATATTTTTTGCCTGTATTGAAGTGGTATTGAAAGGAGTAAGGAAAATTGGTTAAATTTGAAATATTTTCCATGTATGGGGCTTCTCTATTGATTTTGATATGTCGCCTTCCCTATGGCCTTTCTCCTTCTTGCAGTTAAGATAATACTATACAATTGTTTACTAACTTTTGTTTTTTTTTTTCTATTTGTAACTCTTATTTAAGCATATAGTTCTTTCACGCATAATAGAAAACCCCTCTTACAACTCTGATATAAAAGTTCCAATTATCACATAAAGGCTGGAGGATTGAGAGTTTGGCACTTCAACTGCCTAGATTTCAGTGGACTTTCATAGTTTGTACACCTAAATACTCCCCTTTCTAATGGGATCATAAGGTGCAATCATGAAATTAGTACAATGTGACGATTCTCCTTTTGTTTATTCTATTACTAATCAAAGCTGGTTTTTGGTTTTATATACCATTACATTGTTGCTTTGTCTGAAGGTAACATCTTTTCTTTTCTTTTCTGAGAGTTAATTTCAACCCAATTTTATTGATTCTTCGATAGTCTTTTTTTTTTTCTGTTACTTCCAGTTTTATAAGTATTAATTTATGATAACCTCTCTATCAAGTATGGAGGACGTCCACTAAACCTTCTGCTCTAGGTGATGTTTATCTCTTTGCTTAGTTCATTTCCTATGTTTCTATGTCATTGTTGACTCCGTATTTTTAATCTAATATCCAACATGTTTGTTTCATGGCAGGTCTATACCTTGACTCGTAAATTGAGTTAAGTACGTGTTGGTATTTCTCTTTCTAGGTGGCCTCAATGACTAACTAGGCGTCTACTTATAGGTTGGAAAATTTCTAATGCACAAAGTGGCCTCATGAATGATTTCTTGTGTTTCTGGTTTCATGAACCAAGCTTCCTATTAGGTTTGGTGTTAATTGGGGGTTGATTCCTCCATAATATGTAATATACATAAACCAAAAGATGATTATTTGTTTATCTCTTCACTAACTATTGTACTAGGATTTTGTTTCTTTTTTTTAATCTCTTACGAGAACCAAGGATTCTTTAGTGTCCCTAACAATTTGTGATCAAGAGAAATCTTTGTAAAATATTTGTTAATTTCGTTCTGCGTCATGAAGTGCATATTTGTAATATGCTCCTAAATTGATCAATTATTTGTGGATGAAAAAAAAACATATATTATACTAAACATAGTAGCATCTCTTCATTTGACACATCGTTTGAATGCTAGTTATAAAAGGTTACAAAATTCATGTTCCTAATTAACGTGCAATTGCAGCGCCCTATATGTGGAGTTCACTCTATTAAATATGAAATCGGTATTTACTTCATTTCGAAGCTATATATTTTCCTGACTTTTGATTCCATGTATATAAGTCTAATAATTCTCTAGCAATGGCTATACCGCAGACACATAATTACCCTACTTTCGTTCTTTCTTATCCATAATCGTCCATGACTCAAAGCCTTAATATGTCCCAATTAACTATCAATTGTGGGTTTGTACAACTGAGAGTGTCACTATAGAATAATTTTTTGATAATACTTTAAAATTATTTTTCTAACTGTGAAACAAGCCTTCCGATAATAAAATAATAAAAGAGTTTATTAACTACATCATTTTCTTAATGGAGGAAGGGAACTATGATTTATATTGAATAATAGCAAGGTCAGCAATTCACTCTTGTTTTTTTACAATAAACACTGGTTAATTAATTTTTTTTGTGTTTGACACTTCTTCTCTCTATACCTTTGTGTTAAAAACTGACACTATACCATTTAATATATGTCCAAACGGTAGTATTTGATACAATTATTGATAACTTATTAGGAAATATACTCACACTCTGTATGCTAAATTAAATCATACATAATATATGTATATACTTATTCATCATTAATACACATATGTATACCACATATCATTCTATACTAACGTTTCCCATAGTTAAGAATACATTCTAGGCTCATACACATAACTAATAACTAGAGTTATCATTTACTCATCAATAGAGAAATAGAACCACAATTATACCTGTAATTACCATTTAGAAAATCCTAAGGAATAGAGCACTTTTCTCCTAACCATGAACTACTTCTACTACTTCCCCCCTAGCTAAGAACTTTCCCTCTAGAATAATAAAAAAAAAACCTCCTTTCATTCCTAACTTGTTGTTTTATATCTTCCTTCCGAGTATATTTTTTAGTAGTGTCCTACTTTAAGGCCTACCAACATTTTTACCTAGTCCTTTTATTTTGTGTTACTTTTTTTTAAGCAATATTTTTATTTTTCTTTAAAGCATAATTTTATCTCCTACAGTAATTTGTTTCATTGTTCTTAGTGTTTCTCTCAAACTAAGTGATCAACATAATTTTTCTCTCCCATATGTTATTTTAATCTCTTTTATTTTTCTCCTAGGGCTTTTTTGAAGACCTTTTAGGGAAGGTCCATCATGTGGATTTGACCACCACATCTTTTTCTAAGTTGGTAAGAATTCTTCTACACTCTAGTGCTCTTTCCTAAGTATTTCCAAGTAATGTATTTATTAACTCAATAATATAATTACATTATGACATAAGTCTCATCATGGATTTCCATGCCATTAAATCCAGCAATAGTTTAATATCTACACATAGTAACTATCTAAAATTAGAGACATCAAGGTGTTACGTCCCCCACTCACCCACACCCCCCCCCCCCCCCCTCACAATAAAACAACATCCTCAATGTTACCTCCTTTCCATATTTTCTTAAGATGGAAAGGAAACGCCTCCTTCATTTCTTCTTTCATTCCTATGCCTCTCTCTTCAGTACTACATACTTCCACCTCAATTTATTTTGAGCAATGGTTCAATTCTACAATACACACACTCTTATTTTGTGCTTTCTATTTTCATTCATGCATTCCACCTACACCCAAAAAACTATCCACATGCACCCAACAAGGTCAACAACATCAATATAGTATCACATAGTACAATAGGTCCTTTGGTGTATTTAATTATAGTTCTTTGGTGTATTTAATTATAGTTATGCCCATGACATGGGCATATTTTAATATCAAATTCAAAACATGTAATCTCTAGTTTCATTTCATATTACTTACACAGGGCAATAATAATAAAAATACTACCTGAAACATTCCCTCTTATGTTGTTATTTTGATACCATTTTATCAAATACGTGTTTGTCACACATACTTAACTGTAGATCAACATACTATATTGTCCTCTTCCATGGTTGTTATATTATTAACAATTTTGCTTCAGAATGGATTTCATCGATTTCATCCTAGTTGTCTACCACTTGTTTGCAACCATTCCCAAAATCCCACAAAATATCAGGAACTAGAAATGAGGATTTCACAATGCCAACATGGATAATTAAAGGGATATTTTGACATAGTCAAGTTTCATGATCAATACAACATGTAACTTCATAGACCTTCAACACTTCTATTTTTAATCCTGGAGTTTTTTTTCCCTTCGCATTTTTATATACATGGGTTGTCTTAGCATCCAGTTGGTTGGTGTAATTGTTTTCATCAATTCCGGACAATTTCTCACACACACTTATATATGTTAAAACAATACATCAACTAGAAAAAAGTAAGTTTAGGGATTTTTGTTCATAGAATGTTATGAGGATATTCCGCTTATTCAGTTAAGCTAATCCAAGAACCTTTTATTATCATCCCAATTTATCTCGTGACACCCTTGTGACCAACCACTTTTATGCTCATTTTTCTTCAATAAAATGTAATTTGTAGAATCAACAATACTGACCTCTAACCCTATATAATTTTGAGACCATTCCATTCTTAAAATTGATGCCAATAGAGGATTTTGTTTCATTTTTTAAGGCCTATTTCAATTTTTCCTAAGGAATTACATGTATTCAATCTTGATTTAAGCTTTGGTCCAATTTATTCTTATCAATTTCTATATAAGGCTAACTGTTTCTGCATATTTTATTCACTGCAGTATCTTCATGTTCTTCTCACTTCTTGGGCACTTAAAAAACCACTATTACTATTTATTCATCATAATAGTCTCCAATTATTCTTTCTACTTTGTTATTTATGTGTTTGATTTTTTTTTCCTTATAACCACAATTGCAGTGACATTTTACTATGTCTCATGCTTTTATCACCTACTTGCTAGGTCCTTCCCATATATGAATTCCCCATTTCCTATAGTATCATTTTGCCAACAAGCTTCTTGGTTACTATTTCTTTCCTCATATATGTCTGAAGACCATTTAATCCTTCTAGTTTAGCAATCAAGAATTGATTTCCCTTTTTTAGGACCACTGCAATTTAATATTTCTATTCTACAATGGAGTTAATTCCCCCAAGCTATGTTATTATCATCCCTTTCCTTAATAGAAATGTTTCAACTTTGCCAATAATAGTATTCTCAAGAATACTCCTTTTTGAGTACCAGTTTGTATTGTCCTACCCCTTATTGTACTCCTATTGGGGTTGATATACCTTGTATTTTATGTATGCACTGCCTCTTATTTCCTAGAATCAAAATCTTTCTTATATATATATATATATATATAGTCCATTTGAATCTCACACACGGCAGTTTGAAAATAATTGGTTCAAAAGAATGCTTTGTATTCTTGATTGAAAATGTAAGATTTTGCATTCTTACTATGTTCTGTATTCATAATGTGAGTTCTTGTACCACTTTACATTTACTTATTAGCCTAAAAGGCTTACCCAAATCTTTTGTAGTGAGAAGGTCTAGTAAGTTTCCTTCTACTTCATCTCTTCCTAAAATGGAACAGTATTACATATCATGATTATGTGCTAGTATGCATCTCACTTTGCATCCAATTATAAGTATGTACTTAGTTATTTGTATATTTATGGCAATACTTTGTTGTTATGTGTTTAATTCTATCCTTATGTAATTAAATATGTTTTTAATCAAAGTACTACATTCCTCAGATATGTTGAATATTAATCACTCCATATAGTATGTCAAAACTATTTCTTCAATGCCAATTTCATTCTTACTCCCGTGATACTACATTTTTCTTTCATACTCCATAATTTAAGTTTCATCGGCAAGTAATTAATGACAAACTTAATCTTTACACTTATTGTATTGCACATGTAGATTTCACATCCTTTACAATATCTTTGTTACTGGACTTATGCCACTAGTTACTTCAGTGTTATGAACAGTTTACTAGTGTAACACCCCTCTCTCACTCATGTTTTTCTTCCGACACCTATCTATCTCCAACCAATCTGTTGTTAACATCATTCCTTTATATAAATATTGGATTTTCCATATAAAGGATCATTTGAACCCAAAAACTATTTTCTATATATTTTTGTAGGTATTAAGCATTTGCAACGGATATTATAGAAGATACTTTGATTTGTAACAATTGATTTTATTCCTTTTTAATATTTCCTTTATTCTAGTTTATTCGATCCCCTTTAGCCCTTTTTGGAGCTCAAGTTTCTTTTTTATTCAATCCATAGATTGTTATTAATAATTTATATTCCTTTTTTGATCTTCCCGCAACAACCATTATTGCATGTTCTTGTACTATGGTCACATTTAGAACCAACCTCTTCGATTATTATATTTACTCATTTCTGCTGCAATCTCAAGATGCCCCAAAGAGGTTCTATCTCCATAAGGAAAATTGGTGTATGTGGTAAAATTGGGGTTGACTTATTTCTTTTATTCTACTTGACCTTCTAGCTAAGTGCATAATCGTTACGCAACCTTAGCATACTCATTACCTTCTCTTATCTATTGGATAATGGTGTTGTGGTCTATTTAAATCTAAACAGGTGCATATAGTAGTACTTTATTTTTATTTTTATTTGGTGTAATTGGATGAACACAAGAGACCTTGCTCATTTTGGCATAAATATTAGCAATAAAATCATTTTCCCCTTATCTCATCCCATTTATTTAAATCTATTTAATTTAGCATTGTGAATTATTACTACTTCTCATCAATTTAGTTTTATTATCCTGATCTACTAAATATATTTTAGTATATATACAATTGGACTGTTAATGCCATCAGTTTTAAACTATCATGGCTAATATTCTTTATAGTATAGCTCCTGTGTCTTGGATATCACCATAGAAAATTTCAAATTATTAATATCTCCCTTGTTCAACCTATTCAAGAATTATTTTATTGCCATGTAGTTCAATTTTTTTCCAATTCCTTTGCACCTAGGTCTAATATAACAATGCTAGCCTATGTCACACATTTGTGGGTTTTCCCATAGTCCTGAACATTGAACCTACAACTCCGGTACCATATGTAACATACTTAGTGCTTCCCATGGGGGATTGTTCGATGACTCCAATCAACACCTACTTATTCCTCTACCTATCAACTTGTATAGTTAACCTTAAATTGTTTAGATAATAACCAAAATTGTTGCACTATTCCTCCCATGGAACAACTCATAAGACAACATCAGACTCTATATACTAAACCACAATACCATTTTATCAATTCTTGGTACTATTTTACTGTAAATGACTACTTCTCTATTAGCAATCTATTATCTCCAACAATCTTGCCTTGTATTGGTAAGATTTTATTTTATACCCGAGATTAAAATTTTGTTTTGAAGACTCAACAATGTCAGGTTATCCTCACTGACATCCTGTTTTCAAGACTATGAATGTTTATTATTCTTTTTTGTCTGTGTGCTACCCATTGTCAATATTAATGTCATATTATCATAGCTATTAGGACAATTGATAATTTTATTGCATATTGTTCCTAACCGTTCAGATATAAGGTTTATGCCTTGTTGTGCCCTTCTACAACATATACGTCACTTCTAAATTTTAATGATCGGACTATGGAAACTCATTATACAGTAAGGAAGTAGCTATCTTTACATTTACATTTGCATGGTATGATGCTTTTATTATATATATATATATATATATATATCACATAATCCTTATCCATAGGTGTCTTCACCTAATTAAAGATTTAATTATTGCACATACGAATGATAGGTACTCGTAGCTTGAATTTAGTTTTGATTTCACAGATTTTACACCATGGTAGAATATTTAATGCAATATAGGTATAGTATTAAGGATTTGGAAGATGTGAAGGATTCACTTAGTTGTTCTCGCATAGATGCTGAACCTACAATGGTTAAAATCCTATCATTCATGTGACTGCGATAGAAATTTTGGAATGGTTAGTCATCACTGATGACTATCTCTTGGCCTCCATTAAAGGATGGCTATCACTTATGGGAGAACCCTAAACCTTGTCCCTTTTCTATTGATTTTCATTTCTCCCTTTTGATTCCTCTACAGGGCTGTAGGGAGTAGAATGGATACTGAGGGTTTCATGCCTCCATGTCTGTATGTAGTAGCAGCAAAGTTCCTTTTGCCACCTGTAATTTTCACCCAACTACATTCATCGCCTTCAACATTGAAATGTGTTGGTCATCACAGGTGTATTTATAACTTTTTTTCTTTTGTATAGTTTATGAATATTTCATTACCATTCACTATCCTGAGAAACATCGATGACAAATCTTATTATGCACAAAGTTTCCCAAGTTTTCTATTGTCTAAGGGTTCACGATGGTTTAGTCCACACGACTATTCACTAAGTTAATTTTCTTATATTTCTTCTCTATTGCTGGGAATGTGAATTTGAAATATTTATATTTGTATTTCATATTAACCCTCACCATATCAAAATGTAGGGTGAGGACATGACTAGTGCGTATTCCAGAACCAATACCTTTATGTAAGGTTTCAGCTTTAAGGTTTTCCTTTGTTCTTCCTATTTCATTTTTTTCGCATTCTCCATCATATTAATATAATTTCTCATCCATTTCAGAGTCATGCATTCAATGCACCTCTAGTTGACCATCCAGAGTTATCCATTTGTCCCTCTCAGGTGGGGTTATTTGCTAATATTTCTGTTATTTTCAATTTTAATCATGGGTCATCGTTCTCGAGAGGAATTTTTCTAAAGTTCAAGATATTAATGAGGGTTTGTATCTTTTAGGCTCTTATCGAAGTGGTATTGAAAGGAGTAGATCCATTTGTATAAATGTGAAATACTTCGGATGTATGGGGCTTCTCTAGCAATTTTGAGATGTCGCCTACCCTTTGGTCACTCTTCTGCACGCAGTTAAGATAACATTATACAACTATTTACTTTCTTCTTCTTCTCTTTTTTTTTTTTTTAAATCTTATTCTAGTGTATATTTCATTCACATATAATTGAAAACCCGTCTTACAAATCTCATATAAAACTTTCAATTATCATATATCAGCCATAGGATTGAGAGTTTGACACTTCAACCCCTGGATTCTAGTAGACTTCCATAGTTTTCTACACCCAAATACTCCCCTTTGTAATGGGTTTGTAAGGTGTAGCCATGAAATGCATACAATGCGACAATTCTCCTTTTCTTATTCTATTATGAATCAAACACTATTTTCTACCCCCTGCATTGTTTGTTTGTCTCAAGATAAGATTTGTTTTCTCCTTGGAGATATAATTTCAACCCAATTTTATTGATTCTTGATTGGTTTTTTTCTTTGTTATTTCGGGTTTTCTCGGTTTTAATTTCTAATAACCTTCCTATCATGATTGATTGTCATCCATTGGCCCATCTCCTCAAGGTGATGTTTATTTATTTTCATAGTTCATTTCCTATGGTTCTATGTCAGTGTTGACTCTGTATTTTTTATCTAATTTCCAGTTGTTTCATGGTAGGTATATTATTATACTCATAAATTGAGTTATGTACGTGTTGGTATTCATCTTTCTAGGTCGCCTCAGTGACTAACTGGGAATCTACTTCTACATTGGGAAACTTCTAATACATCCAGCGGCCTCCCGAATCATTTCTTATGTTCTGAATCAAAGTTTCCTAGTGGGTTTGATGCTAATTGGGGTAGAGATCTCCATAAAATGTAAATAGATATTTTTTTATTTTGTGATCTCTTATGAATGCTAGGGATTCTTTAGTGTCCCTAATCATTAGTGATCAAGACAAATCTATGTAAGATATCCGTTAATTTCCTTTTGTGTAATGAAGTGGATCTTTGTAATCTTCTCCTAAATTAATCAATTATTTGTCAATGAAATTAAACAACATATATTATTTTTTAAGTATGGGGGATTTACGCAGTGCATTATATTAGATATCATTTTTGGGATTCAACTGCGTTAAGTAAGTCATTCAAACGTATGACCATTTCCATGAGAGGTAGTCGTAACTGACTAATTTCTCATGATTTTTGAATAGTTCACTTAGCACTCATTGCATCGGTGATGCTCACAGGGTGAAGAAGTGGGATTGAAACTAGTGAAATGTGGAGAACGAATCACATAGCATCAATCATCACTTCCGGGGCTTGCACCCGGTAACCAGGACTTCCCAGGAGGTCACCCATCCCATAACTCCTCTGGCTCAAGCGCGCTTAACTGTGGAGTTTTCCCCACAATCAAGCCCACTTAGCTTGCTACCCATTTGCAAAACTTAGCAAGTATTGTGCCTCATGGACCATTCAAGTAGAGATCCCTTGACTCTTTTTGAATTTAAGTATGGGGGATTTACGCAGTGCATTATATTAGATATCATTTTTGGGATTCAACTGCGTTAAGTAAGTCATTCAAACGTATGACCATTTCCATGAGAGGTAGTCGTAACTGACTAATTTCTCATGATTTTTGAATAGTTCACTTAGCACTCATTGCATCGGGTGATGCTCACAGGGGTGAAGAAGTGGGATTGAAACTAGTGAAATGTGGAGAACGAATCACATAGCATCAATCATCACTTCCGGGGCTTGCACCCGGTAACCAGGACTTCCCAGGAGGTCACCCATCCCAGAACTCCTCTGGCTCAAGCGCGCTTAACTGTGGAGTTTTCCCCACAATCAAGCCCACTTAGCTTGCTACCCCATTTGCAAAACCTTAGCAAGTATTGTGCCTCATGAACCATTCAAGTAGAGATCCCTTGACTCTTTTTGAATTTAAGTATGGGGGATTTACGCAGTGCATTATATTAGATATCATTTTTGGGATTCAACTGCGTTAAGTAAGTCATTCAAACGTATGACCATTCCATGAGAGGTAGTCGTAACTGACTATTTCTCATGATTTTTGAATAGTTCACTTAGCACTCATTGCATCGGGTGATGCTCACAGGGGTGAAGAAGTGGGATTGAAACTAGTGAAATTGGAGAACGAATCACATAGCATCAATCATCACTTCCGGGGCTTGCACCGGTAACCAGACTTCCCAGGAGGTCACCCATCCCAGAACTCCTCTGGCTCAAGCGCGCTTAACTGTGAGTTTTCCCCACAATCAAGCCCACTTAGCTTGCTACCCCATTTGCAAAACCTTAGCAAGTATTGTGCCTCATGAACCATTCAAGTAGAGATCCCTTGACTCTTTTTGAATTTAAGTATGGGGGATTTACGCAGTGCATTATATTAGATATCATTTTTGGGATTCAACTGCGTTAAGTAAGTCATTCAAACGTATGACCATTTCCATGAGAGGTAGTCGTAACTGACTAATTTCTCATGATTTTTGAATAGTTCACTTAGCACTCATTGCATCGACTACCTCTCATGGAAATGGTCATACGTTTGAATGACTTACTTAACGCAGTTGAATCCCAAAAATGATAACATATATTATACTGAATACAATAACATCTCCTCATTTGACAATTCGTTTGCATGCTAGTTATAAAAGGTTACAAAATTCGTGTTCCCAATTAATATGCAATTGCAATGACCTATATGTGAAGCTCGCTCTATTAAATATGACATTGGTATTTACCTTATTTTGAGGATATATAGTTCCGTGACATTCAAATATATGTATATAGGTTTAATAATTCTCTATCAATGGTTATAACGTAGACACATCTTTACCCTAGATTTTTTATTTCCTATACATAAGCATACATGACACAAAGCCCCGATAGGTGCCAACTCACTATCTATTTTGGGTTTGTACAATGGGGAGCATCGCTGTAGAAAAATTTATCGATAATAGTTTAAACTTATTTCTATAATTGTGAAACAAGACTTTTTATATTAAAATAATAAAAGAGTTTATTAACTAAGTCATTTTTTTCCCATAGGAAGGTAACTACAATTTATAATGATTGATAGCAAGATCATCAATGCACTGCTTTTTTTTACAACCAACAATCCTTAATTAATTTTTTTCTCTACTCAAAACATATTTTCTTTGTACCTTTCTGTTAAACACTAAAACTATACAATTTAATACATATTCATAGGGTAGTCTTTGATACAATTGTTAATAACTTATTAGGAAATCTACCCACACTCTACATGGTAAATTAAATCATACATAATATATGTACGCACTTATCCATCATTAATCCACATCTACATACTAGGGATCATTCTATAGTAACAATTCCCATAATTAAGAATATATTTTAGGCTCATAAACATAACCAATAACTAGAGTTCTCATTTACTCAACAATACAAAAACATAACCAAAGTTATACCAGTAATTACCCCTTGGAAAATCCACACGGACGAAGCACTTTCTTCCCAAACATGAACTGCCTCTACTAGTTCCCTGTGAGCTAAGAAATTTTTACCCTCTAGAATAAAAATAAAAAAACCCTCCTTTGGTTCCTAAGGGGTTCTTTTATATTTTTCTTCCCAACATATTTTTTAGCTGAGTCCTACTTTAAGGTCTCTAAAATTTTTGTCTCGGCCTTTTTTTTTAGTTTTTTCGAAAATGATACTTTTCTTTTTCATTAAAGCACACTTTTCTCTCCGGCATTTCCTTGTTCCACCCCACTTAGTGTTTATCTGCAACAAAGTGATTAACATAATCATTCTCACCCATTATGTTAATTTAATCTCTTTTATTTTCTCCTAGGGATTTTTAGGAGACTTTTTAGGGAAGGTCCATCATGTGGACTTGACCACCACAACATTTTCTAAGGTGGCAACAATTATTCTACACTACAGTGTTATTTCCTAATTATATCCATGAAATTTATTTATTAACTCAATAATAATAATATATTTACATCATGACATAATTCCCATCATGGTTTTCCTTGCCATTAAACCCAACAATAGCTTAATATATACAAATAGTAACTATCTAGAAAGCAGAGTCATGGGGGTGTTACATTAGCTCATAAGACTACATTCTCAAACATATCTATGAAATACCATCGGTTGAAGGTAGCCAACATCAACAATCCTAGCCTAACTCCAATTGGACTATCCAACTCTCCTTGGATGGAGAAATTGTTCCTTTGCCTAAATCTTTGAAATCACTACCCCAATCTCATTATGTCACTGCTCCTATACACTATTTGAACTTCATTACATATATTTTCATGTTAGATCCAAGACGCTCTCCTCAACCATACTCAACTATGCAATAAATTCTCTAGAAAAAAGCACCATCAACAATGTGATGCTCTCTAGTCTATAAAAATAGTGCCGCACAATATATGCATCAAATTTGAATAACATAATAAAATAGTAGCAAAAACATAGCTCACACTCAACCAAAACTTAGATCCCTCACTCCAAAATATAATTTTTGAATAATACAATCAACAACATAGAACACAATGGTTATGTGCCAAATGTACCAGCAGCTCCTGCAAAAACAAATGTGAGGGTCACAAAATTGGATCTATACCAAGCTCTCAATCTCTATCAACACACTCTACTATAGCTCTCTCCATCTCTCATCTGTAATATGAAATTATGAATCAATACACTTCTTCAACAAATATATTTTTTCATTCTCGAATCATTAACACTCATACATTGAAGAAATCCATCTCACGACTTGATCTGAAGCATTCTTCTACTATGGAACCTTCTCTAAGTCACATGCACACACCATCAACCATTACTTAGATCTAAGTTAAAGAATATAAAACATGCTAGGTGAAATTCACCTTTAGCTTGGGATCAAGAGTGCAAAATTTGATGAAATCAGTCCTCAACCATCGCTACTTGTGCACTAAATGCATTCACACCCATTGAAAGACGTTTCAAACTAATTTCATCATTTTTCAATTAATGTAGAAGCCTCCTAATATTTCCAAGTTGAAATAATCTGGATGTGCACGAGGAATGCAAAGAAATTATAGGTAAAGACATAATTTCATGAACAAAATTGGATGATCTAGGTTGCAAGTGCATGCACAGGCTTGTCTCAATGTGATTGGAGCCCTTCATCTGCATGCACAAGCTTGAACGGGTTTGATTGGGGTAGAGAAAAATGAAAAACATAAATTCTCTTATCATAACCTCTACAACCTATTAGATGACGTTCTCTAGCATTTCAACATACCTCCAAAACTCTTTCAAGTCCTATGACACCTCTACAATTAGGACAAACATGTCTCCTAATTTTCACTGCAAAGTTAACCTAAAAGTCCAGTAGACAAAGGTCAACTTGTCTTCCAACATGTCCTCTTCTCTCCTCTAAAGCTTGCACAAGCAAACACATGTGTACACCACTGCAGCATCTCAACACCATCATCATTGTCATCATGAGGCCAAATCATAGTTGTAACTAGTCATATGGATGATCATAAGTAGGAAGACCTGTTGATGGCCAAAAATGACATCATCAACATCAGGGAATGCCACCTAGTCAGAGTCCCAAATCAAACTCCTATTCATTTATATAATGGCATCAAGTGCTTCAATGGGGCCAAGTTACCCCCTCTCTCTCCGTGTTAGCTTGTGGTTTATCTATTACTTACCAGAAAAAGGGAGTAATTAGATCTTCCCTCTTGTTGTGCACATGCAAGCAAGAAAATCGTTAAGCTGACTTGAGGACCCAACTAAGCCACACCAAAAGTTTGCCCCTTTATAAGGCTACTATTAAAATGAAATCTTTAACCTAATGCATATATATTCTAATATGCAATAAAACAACTAATCCTATTCAAATTTAAAATGATAGCCATCTCTCAATTCAAGAGTGGATGAATATTCTAATATGCAATAAAACAGCTAATCCTATTCAAATTTAAAATGATCGCCATCTCTCAATTCAAGAGTGGATGAACTAACTGACCAGGGAAAAAGGATTGTTTATATAATGATTGAATTAAGAAAATGACATTAAATTGGAACATGAAAAATAGTTTGCATTTTGAAATTTGTTAGATCACGTTATGCAAATCAAATTTACTTAAATAAAAATTTATATAAAAAAATAGAAATACATAACTGAATCCAATATAATGGTTGAATTCATATATGGTTTTTATCAATTAAAAGAAGAAGTTCATTCAAGTAATGAAATAGAAAATAAATTAGAAATGCATTTTAACAATAAAAAGTTACTACTTAATGAATTTGAATGTTAATGAATTCATATTCATTTTAATGTTTTTATACTCCTCAGGGATAGCTCTTACAAAACTTGAATAACATATAGTAATTGATACAATAGGAGTGCCTAATATAAAAGAGAAATATGCTATTTAGAACAGAAATTGAAAAAAAATTTAGAGAAATTCCGGTAATAACAGACAAATTACAATCCAAACAAGAGTGCGTTGGAAAGAAAATTTATTAAAATCATACCAGAAATTCATTAGAAATTTTCCATTCCATGAGAAGCTTGAGCTCCTGAAGAGAATTTGTCTACAAAATTGTAAAACAACTCTACTTCTCATAGCCAAAAATGTTATATATCTCCCCAACTCAAATTTCTATTTCTTACAAAAGTGCAGATGTCCAGCAAGAAAAATCATAGAGATTCCACCAAATACCCCACATCCTAGTTAGTATCCATACACTAAAACTACAAAATCTCCTTACAAAATTGCTTCAAGGTCCCTTAGTTGCAAAGAAGAGGAACACCTTCTCAATGTCAAATCTCGTATTTAATAATTACAAAAATTCCAAAAAATTGAGTGGTTGCTAGTATTTTTTAGAACCTTAATTGGAGCCACAAATTATCCATCTTCTTCCTTGTTGGTCCATTCTCATTTATCCCAATATGTTGTGGTTCATCTCCCCAACTGATCTCCTGCCAAAAACCAATGAAAAATAAAATTAAATTGCAAATCAAAATCAAAACTAGAAAATTGAGGAAAATAAACTCTACAAGCAAAGTCAAATTAAATAAACAAATAGAAGGAAAATTATGATATTGTTAGTTGTACTCAAAGATTCTATGGCTCAAACGAGTTGTGATGAAATCAATTTTTCAATAGCAAAAGTTTTCAAAAATGAAAATGAGTCAAATAAAAGTGGCGACATTAATTTTTGTTAGAATTTTGTAGCTCCACTTTCTGTTGAATTTTAGGCATAGTAATTCTTTATATTTGGTTTTTTTTATACTCATATTTTCCTTCTCGATTCTAGATTTCTAGGGAGTCCTTTTAGGCCTCATTTGGTCAAGTAGAACTGCGTATAGAGCTCTCCAAAGTTGAAGTGTCAAAAGTGCCAAAATTTTGGAAAAATGCATTCTTGTGCCAAAATTGGGTATTTTTATTTAAATATCTTAATTTAAATTAAATTAATAAATTTAAATTAATAAAATATTTAAACTTATATAATTATTAATTATAATTAATCTAAAAATCAAACTAATTATATACAAATTAATTATAATTACAAAATTAAATTATAATTACAATTTACTAAATTAATTAATTAAATTATAATCTAAATTGATTTTATTTATTGTAAATTGATTTAATTTATTAAAAAAATAAAATAATGGGCAGACATGGCAAGGTGGATTTGTGGCCAATGAAGGTGGATTGGTGGCTCTATATAACGGGGAGTAAACGAGGATTTTACATGTATATGGAGGTATAAGGTGAAGGGTAGGCGAGAGAAGGAGGTATCAAGAGGGAGTTCTAGGGTGAAATTAAAATCAGGATCCGAGATGAGTTGGGAGATATAAGGAGGAGGAATGGTATGTCTCACAAGTTGTAAGTAGGGGTGTCTCGAGAGTTATAAGGAATGGAGTTAGGAGATGTTGAGGTGTCAAGATAGAGGAGAGACCCAGGGGTCAGCTAACAAGAGAGTTGAGGAGTGAGGAGACGAGGGCTAAGTGGTGTGGTCCCTCCCTCCAAAATGGAACTACAACCATTTTAATATTCTTCCACATGAAAAATAGTACAACCACTCTTAATATGGTTATGGGTATCTCAGATCCTTTAAATGACCTTCTGAGATTGGGATCTGAGATTTCCATATATATTTTATATAAATTTTATATTATATATATTTATTGATTCTCGACTCTCCTATGGTTATGTAAGAAAAATAGTAATAAAATAATAAATGGAAAAAATGCATATTTCCATTTAAATTAATTAATTTACAAAAATTAAAATAATATATGTTTTGTATAGTTTTTAGCCAAGGCACTAAAAATCACCAAAACTTTGAATGAGCATCATTTGCAAACTATGAGTTTGAATAAGATGAAACAAGAACTCATGATGGAAATCTAGCAAGAAATCAAACTCAATCAAGCAATCATAATGAAAATCTGAAGAAAACAAAAATATCGCAAAATTTCCACACAATTAACCAAAAGAAAATATTTAAAGGGTGATATGACCAGAATTTACATATTTAGTTTTATTACGAAGATAATAAATTAAAAATCGAGGGCTTGTTATTTTACCACTACAATGACGACACATGAGAAAGAACGAGTTATCTCTGGTTAAAATATAATGAGTTTAACATTACCCAAGTGTTAAAATGATCAATTCTATTAAGCCATCAAATAGTAAAACATTTCTCATGTGTTCCACATTAATGCATCAATAAATAAAAGTTCAAAAATATAAGTACCTGAAACAAACCTAGTCTAGAACATGAATCCATCTTTTTAGGGAGAAAAAGTGATTTTGATTTACCTTCTATGGGTGAAAGCAAAGGTACACATAGGAAGCTTTAAGAAAAGTAAACATCCATTGTACTATACAATATCCTTTTACCCGACATTACTTCATTGCCAGTGAGATCCCATAGCCCTCACGAAGCTCTCTTAGTACCACAAAAGAATAGCCCCGCTGCAATTGAGCATCCATAGTCCCAACGGGTTTACTTGTCCTTCTAACACATATGTGCTTTCAAACTTCTTTTACCACCCTTTCGATAAGATTTATTTAGATGGCTTACTTTTCATGATTAGGTGAAGAAAGCGGTATGGTACATGATATTTTAAAAGTAATGGATATAATACTCATAAATTTTGACTCCCACATATTTCCGTGCAACTATCAATCTAGAGGATCTTTATGTGAAGTGGGGGAAATGAGGAAAATTCATTGACGTAGACTAAAGACAATTATTTCCTTGAAAACATGGACTATATCACTTAGAAATGATGCATGTTCCTCCATGGAAAATTAAATTCAAGTAAGATGGATTTAAAAATCAATAAATATGTTCCTTTGAGGTAAATGAAACCCATCAAATTGACCGAGTAAAAATTTTCCATGTCTACCAACCAATGTTGGGTAAGAAAATTCCTTATACATAAATCTTGGTAATATCAGCAAAATCAATCCATAAATCGCAACAAAAGGAAAAATAAATCCAAACTGAAGTGAAAGAAGAAATCAAAATACTCCAAAAATGTCAAACAAAGAAAGAAAAATGAAACAAAATCCCAAATTAAAAGGACAACCCCAACAAGACTAACTAAAAAAATGTCTCAACAAAAGGGAAAAATAAGAAAACCATGTGAGTTCGTCTTATGTTGATATTTTAATAAATTCTATCTTGCTGAGTTATAAGAAATTAGGGTCTAAAATTGTCAAGTGAATAGAAGTCACGAGGTAAAATGAAGCAAAAAGAGAAGTTTCTACCCTTTGCAATTTTTTTGGTTTTGAAACAAAGTTTGTATGAGAACATATCAATAATTTTTCGAATAAAAACAAGGCTTTAGAAACAAAATAAAGGTTCAAGGACACCCAATTTAGTTTATTTGATGAGCCTTGTAATTTTTCCTCCAAAACTCAAAATCAAACAAAACAAGGAGAATGAGTGCCAAATATGAGGTGGTAAGGGTGTGAAACAATTCTTGAAGAACTTCAAATGGAGTTTTATATTAGAAAAACTAAAATCTAAACTAAAACAAAATTACCATTTGTAGAATTTTTAAGAACTTTTACCATTGTCCCAAACTCATCACTTATTAAATCTAGACTAAAGTGAGAAATAAAGCTAATGAAATAATGGTTCATGTTCAAGGAATCGAAAGAAAAAAAAATCAATTAGAAGTGAGAATGAATATGTGCTTCCTTATGAATTGCAGCGAGAATTATTCTCTTTCTTTTTTCAGATTTTATATCAACTCCAAGGTTTTCATAAAATCTCAAAATTCCAGACCAAGTCCTAGCCTATGTAGCACTTATGTATATATGGATAGATATTGAATCTTCACAAGAGAGTTAAAACATAAATTGACTGTGATCCATTATCCTTGTGTGTTTCCCATTTTCTTACCAATTGGTTTCATTAGCATAGTGGATACTCAAGAGTGCCTTAAAAAGACAATGAGGTTGAAATACACCATGAAGAATCAATATCCCAAAAGTCAATTAGTTATGCTCAAGAATGAATTCTTCAACGTCTGGCAAAATTAAAATTGAAAATACATCCAAGCTCTCGAATACCAGGGTAACATGGAAGTCAAAGTCAAGCATAAAAGTATAGAAATGTTAGTAAAGAGAGGAGTCCATCTGGGCATGATGAATAATATGGATTATAAAGTAATGAATTGAGTTGACAAGAGGCCTATTAGATTACATTGGTATGATATTCCAAGGTTCTGAGGTATTTAGGGGGCTCAATGTAGAGGGAAATGGGAATCTCGGAAGAGAAATATCATAAGTTTTTTTTCAAATAATGTTTCGATAAAAGGAGTTGGAGATCAATGAATTGGAGTGAGGTGAATGGGATCCTGTATCAGAAATCTCATAAACCATTTTGTAATTTAAATATACTTACAACACTCCAAGATCGTAGGGTCTGAGCAAAGAGAGGTCATGTGGATTATTGGTCAAAAAACTCAGAAAGTGTTTTGGCGTGCTTCCGATATTTCACAATTCCAAGGTTCTGAGTTTTTGAGATTGTGAGATTTGCGAGTTATAAGCTTTTTGTCATGTCAAACTTTATGAAATAAATATGACTAAAGTGGATGTAAGATTAGTGAGTGTAGTACAAGGGTTCGACTCAACTCAGAATATGTAAGATTTAGAGTGGGAAGAGATAAAATCATGGATTGGAGTACTCTTACAACTTGCTGCAAGATTTTTTTTGCAATTTTCCTTTTCTCGTGAACCTTCTTTAATTTAACATTTAAAATGTGAGAAAGTGTATATCCACATAAAATATGAACAAGAAGGACCAATTATTTTATTGTAGACCCATAAAGGAGAAATAAAAGAAATTATTGGCTCATCTTCTGCATTTCTAAAGAAAATAAATATAAAGAAAAGTATTAATAGACAACACAAAAATAAGAAGTATTTCTAATAAGATAGAAGATAATCCATTAAACTTGTTTATAATCTGGAAAGGGCTGACTGCTCACTTTATTCTTCTACCTGTATTATTAAATAATAAACAAACAAAAAATAAACTAACTAAACTATTTCTACTCCTATCCTAACTACAAAAGGAAGGACATAAGTTAGTATAGTTGTTCTTCCAATGTAACCATGCAACCATCTTATTTACTAAATGTATGTACAGTTCAAACATGAGTAACCAAAATACAATTATAATTAGACCAACAGAAATAAATTTGAATGCGTTATGTACACATATCGCTAACACATTTACAAAAACATCTTAATTACAAACATTCTCTCTTCGAAGGTTTCCTCTAACCAAATATCTATGGGATTATAAAGATATATATGGATAGTTGATGGAGAATGGAAGAGATTAAATGAAAGAGAGGTTGAATAACCATTAGCGTTATGTGCATAAAATAAGTCTTTAGCGATCTTCGGTAGACTTGAATCTCCAAAACAACTTTCAAATATATCAGTGAAATTCATATGAAACCTTAACTAATCTATCAAAAGATCATTGGTTAAATTAAGAGGCTAGAAATAATGCATCAATGAACTTAAAAATCATTATTCATGTTGAAAATGCACTCTATAAGGAAAACTAAGCTATAAGATATGACCATCAAATGGAATTGGAAGATAAAAATCTCTTGATGGTCATATTTGAAATCTTGTGATTCTTTTTCATATTATAGCAATGCACATTGCAAATATTGGACATCTAATTGGTGAATATTCTAGCGAATGACATCTAAAAATTCAAAAATGCCAACAAAAAACAAATATGAAAATAAATGAAGGAGATATAATAAAATCAAATCATAATTTACAATAGCATGAAAATTAATGTTACATCGTAATTAATTAATGTTACAATGTAACGAAGACTGATTTGAAACAATTTCATTCTCACAAGAACTAGCCAAGAAAGTAAGATTAAAATTATTACTGGCATCTACTTTTCAAATAGGGAAAGGCTATGGATTATGAATAGAAAGAAGAACTTAATCATCATAAGAATCGTAAATTGGAATGGATTCTTGAATGTTGAAATCGTGACAATGATTAAATGTTTGAAAATGAGAATTTATTGGAACAATTTCTAAAATAGACTTTTTTTCATTTTCAAATATTGTTTGACTTGGATATAAATCCAAGTTTCAATGTCAACGTGATCATCATAAATGACTTTATAATATTCACTAGAATTCTCAGCATTCCCATCCGATGCATCAAAACAAGAGTTTTGAGCACGTTTTCATCAATATTGAAATAATTATTGGTGAATATCTCTTTATCTTGACAAAAACTAATTAGCAATTCATTTATATTAGTCTCTCTATTTTCTAGAATAACATTAACGCAAATAGAAAATGAAATTCTGTCAACCAAAATATCAGGATAAAGAGAGAAATGAGAGTTTAAAGAAAATAACCTGAAAATATCTCTATTTACAGATTCTTGTGCTTTTTCCCTATTGCAAATTTTAAATTCTTGATCATTCATTTGACTGGTTAAAATATCTTGAAGATTGTTGTTTGGTTGCCTTGAATTTAGTATTTGATCAATATGATAAAATTCAGAAATATTTGTTACGAATTGTACATTATTAGAATCTTTAATTTATGCTTGTGTGTGTTGATTTTCTAATTTAATTTCATGTTGATTTTCATATTTTAAGGCAACTATTTCTTCAAGTTTTTTTTTTGTATATTCTTACAATTCATTAGCAAATTATTCCAAGCTTTGTGAATCTGATTCACTAACATGTACTAGAGTATCATGGTCATCATTAACTCTATAAGAAGGATGCACCAATTGTAAGAACTTGTCATACATGGCAGAGGGAACTTCATCATTATTAGCATGCACATCTTTCATATTAGAATTTTCAATCATTTTAATAGAAATTGAAGAAGATACATCAAAACATGAAATTAACTCATATGGATTTGGAATGCAAGGGAAGGAAAATAGTTTTCTGAACCATCCTGTTAATTGAAACTCAAGAGGAAAATATTCAGGTTAAAATTGAAAACAAATTAATTAGAATCTAACGAGAAATTCATCTAAAGGCTAACCTTCATATCAGAAAAGAGCTTCAATTTGATTGCATACCTTTACGTAGTCATAATCCTGAAAATCATGTAGGAAAATTTTTACGAATTTGTTGCAAGTGAAAATGGAGGCAAATGGTAGATATTTACACCATTTTTTCAACATTTCTATCAAACTAAGAGTAAACATCATGCACATGACCCCTTCATCAATATCAAAATTATTACGATTTAAAACAATTGAAAAACGTGTTCATAAGAAGAGGCATTTTTCTTACCATTGAACTTCTTCTTTGACAAGAGTTTTACTACCTAAATTGGATTTAAAGTAGGTGGAAGTACAATAAAGAAACTCCAAAGTGGTCACTTAAAAGGAGCCATTGAAATAAGATAAAACTTTATAAAAGAAAATTTGTAAAGAAACAATATAATGGAATTGCTCCTTCTATCACAAAAAATGTTGCTGGCCAAAAATGACCTCATCAACTTTAGGGAAGGCCACCCAGTCATAGTCCCAAATCAGACTACTATCAGCTTGTATAATGGCTCCAACTGGGTCAATTGGGTCTAGTCACCTCCACTCCCTCCCTGATATATTTTGGTTTATCTATTACTTACCAACTAGAAAAGAGAAACCATATCTTCCCTCTTGCTATGCACATGCACGCAAGAAAATCCTTAACCTGACTTGAGGGCTTAGCAAAGCCACACCTAGATTTTTCTCGTACATAAGGGGGCTTTTAGAAAGAAAACTTTAATCTAAATGCAGATATATTCTAAGATTCAAGTAAAACGATAATCCTATCTCAAATTGGAAAAGGATAGACTTCTCTCAATTTGAGAGAAGATGAGCTAACTAACAAGGGAAAGAGGGCTGTTTATATAATGATTGAACTCAAAAAATGAGATCAAATTTCAATACGAAAAACAGTTTATATTTTGTAATTTGTTAGATTACTTTAGGAAAATCAAATGTACTTAAATAAAAACTTATGAAATAAAATTAGAAACACATATCTTTATCCAATAAAATGGTTGTAAATTCATTATTAGATTTTCATCAATTAAAAGAATAAATTCATTTAATTAAAAGAAAAATATAAATATAAATGTATTTAAACAATAAAAAGCTAATGTTGAACACAATCAAATCTTAATCAATTCATATTGATTTTAATTATATTTTTCTCCTCAGAGATAGCTCTTATACAAATTCAATAACATATAACGATTGGCATAACAAAAGTGCCTCATATCAAAGAGAAATACACCATTTAAAACATAAATTAAAAAATATTACAGAAATTCAGACAATAGGAGATTAACTTACGATCCAAACAAGAGTACATTTGAATGAAATTTTATTAAAATCATACCAGAACCTCATTAAAAAAATTTCATTCCATGAGAAACTTCAGCTCTTTGAGAGAATTTGTCTACAAAAGTGTAAAACAACTCTTCTTCTGAGAGCCAAGAACGTTATATCACTCTGCAACTCAACTTTTTGTTCCTTACAAAAGTGCATATGCCCTGCAAGGAAAATCACAGAGATTCCCCCAAATACCTTAAATATGAGTTTTTATCCCTACATTAAAGCTACACAAATCCCTTACAAAAGTGCTTCAAGATCCCCTAGTTGCAAAGAAGACGAACCACTTTCTCAATGTCAAATATCCTATTTAATTATTACAAAAAATCCCAAAATTGGAGAGTTGTTTATAGTAGTTTTTCAGATCCTTAATTGGAGTTGAAAATTCTCCATCTTCTTCATTGTTGGTCCCTTATAATTTCTCCCAATATATTTTTCTTAATCTCGCGAACTTCTCTCCTACCAAAAACCAATCAAAAATTAAATTAAATTGCAAATCACAATCATAACTACAAAATTGAGGAAAATAAACTCTCCAATCAAAATCAAATGAAATAAGAAAATCTTTTATGATTGTTATTGGAGATTATACGGTTGAAAGTAGCTGTCATGAAATCAATTTTGCAACAGAAAAAGTTTTGACAAATGAAAATGAGTCAAATAAAATTTCCCACGTTAATTTTTGTTATAATTTCATGACTCCATCTTCTGCTGAATTTTAGGCATAGTAAATATTTATATTTAGTTGGGTTGACGATACTTCCATATTATCCTCATTGATTCTAGCTTTCCAACAAGTTGTCCTAGGCCTCAGTTGGTCAAGTACAACTCCAAATAGATCTCTTCAAAGTTGAAGTGTGAAAATTTCTAAAATTATGGAAAAATGCATTCCTCGACAACAAAGTGGTATTTTTAATTAAAAATATTAATTTAAAATAAATTAATAAATTTCAATTAATCAAATTGTTATAATTATCTAATTATTAATTATAATTAATGTACAAATTAAATTAATTATATACAAATTAAATATAATTATAATTACAATTTACTAAATTAATTAATTTAATTTATTATAAATTGATTTAATTTATTAAAAAAAAAAGGTTGGGAGGCATGTCGAGGTTGATTGGTGGCCATTAGAATTGGATTGTGGATCTATATAAAGAGGAGTAAAGGAGGGCTTTTACATGTATATGGAGGTATATGATGAAGGAGAGGGGGGAGAAGGAGGTCTAAGGTAGGGAGATCTTAGGTGAAATTAAAATTAGGATTTGAGGTGAATGAGCCTGAGATGAAGTGGGAGATATAAGGAGGAGGAATGGTATGTGTTGCCTTGAGGGGATTAGACCCAAGTTCAAAGTTAGTTGTGCTAACCAACAAATATCATTATCAATGGCCCTTTCGGCAACAATATTCTTGCACAGATAGTAGTCTCACATGAGGCGATATTAGGGGATGCTAGAACTAGGTTTTCACATCCAAAAGGATTAGAGAGTGTGGCTCTTGACTTAATATGACTCACCTGGAGATCTATTCCTACACTACACAATATTACTTATTCATACAAAAATACTCCTTCGCATATCTAAACCTCTATCTACTGTGCATGAATCGATGGATCTTAACTGTAATTAACTGTAACAGCATTCATATATTAATTTTTATCTTGCGCAACACAAAAGTAAACAGTAATTGCATAAAGTAAAGAAAAAAATGTAAGTACAAAGATATGCCTTCAAAATCTTCTTTATTATCTTCATATATTCACAATTACAATCCTTCTTAACCTGCGCACACTACTGGAGGGGCCTGTGCACACAACTGCAAACTTACCAAGGTCTCCGGGCGCACAACTGCAGGAGCCTTCCCCTTTCACTCTAACATAGAAAGATATGATAATTACAGACCCAAAAATATCATCAACTGATTGAACAAGCTTTCACTTACTAACACAATTGTTTATATATATATTTCCCTTGCAATAGCATGGTCCACAATCCATGGGAAGAATTCAAAACATACAAATTAGTCCCATCCTTTTGCAAAATAAAGGGCTTTGACCCACCCTAAATCCCAAATGACTCCTAAAACATTACGTGAAGCAAATTTTTCTCCTCAAAATGTGGGCTATTTAAAAAACTTTAACAACAAATTGACCTTGGGGACCCTACCCAACAACCCCCCAATACAAAGATGTGAGTCATCACGAGTCACTAAGTTGGTATGTCTTGAATATTTTCTTTGATACCATTGTATGCATCCTTAAAAGGTGGAAGCTTCTTTGTGCACTACGTGGAGGCCTGTCGTACTTTCTCTATCAGCTTCTCTATCGTCAGCCCTGTTGTCGCTAGACCGATGGTTCTTTGCATTTGCCTGATGATCTTTAGTTTGCTCTCCACTATCTGTGAGAGATACATGGCTTCATTGGCCCATGGCTACGTCCACGCTAAAATGATTTGCTCCTTTTGTTGTAGCTCGTTGATCTGTCCCTGCAAAATATTTCCAGCGTGAAGATAGGAAAATTGTTGTGCATGTGTTAGGGTTCATGTTGTCACTTAGATTTCATCAAATTATTTTTTCTTGTCGTGGATCTCTTCCTGTATCTTCTATACATGTGGGTCCTCCTGCAATGAGGTCCATATCTCCATAGTGGCTTCGAAAATTCGGCTACAGTCCTTAACTGTAGTAGCTATATCTTCCATAATAGAGTCTATATCCATTACATGTTATTCACGAACCTCTGGTAGATTTTCCTGCTACAACCTCACCTGCAACTCCATGATCTGCATTTCCAGTTCAAATTTGACTTTGTTGAATTCTGCCTTTAATTCTTTTACTACTGCTGCAATATTCTAAATCTTTTCTTTGGGTGTTGCCTTTTTCTAGATCTAGAGCTTTGGTAACTCACCAGAAACTTTGGTGATGGCCTCTTCTAGATGCTACCAGTGCACACCTGCCTCATCACGATCCTTGATGGCCTAATTTTTCTCCTCGAACATCTATCTATTATCATCTTTTATTTTTTTAATTACCAACAATGCATGTTGCTCCCATTCCCTTTGTTCATTAGTGGCTCTCTGATGTAACTCATGCAAGGTCTGAATGGGGAGCGGAACAAGATTGAGACTCAATTTTTTCCACTGCTACTTGCACTCCTAATCTTCAACGGTCTCAAAATGTAGAGCGCCACCTAGTAGTTTCACAACTCGAAGCTCGAATGTGATTACTGTTTTGTATGGGTTGCTTGTAGTTGTGCTTGATGATACCACACTCGCTTGAACCACACTTTCTTGAGCCATGCTCGCTTGAACTGTGCTCACCTGAACCTCCATCTTCTTGAGGCCTTGTTGGACCTCTGTCCTGACTATTTTATATTGGTAATAAATGTTCCCAATATGTCCTCTGTCATAACTCATATTGTGTCTCCAATCTCGTTAATGTCCACCTTAGTGAGGACCATTAGCTCTGTGCCAGTAGATCTGTCCAAATTCTCTTCTTTCGCGCTTCTCCAACACTTTATTTCTTCCTTTTAATTATGAATGATGAATCTACCTCCTAAATCTCGACAAGAGGGTCTTCACCACCCTGATCATCGCCTTCAATGGCCTGTGCCTCTTGCTCAACTTCAATCTCTATCTCCAGTGTAGTGTCCTTCTCTAGCTCAATTGTGACTTTCTAAGTAACCTTCTTAATACCCTTCTTATTGCCCTTCTTGGTTGGCTGCTTCTTGGTTCGCGCACTAGAAATATCTTCCGCTGCTCGACTGGTGCTTGCTAGTTCTATCATTGCTCCTTATGTGGGTGGAGTTAGCCAATCAAATGGCTAGTTTATGATCACTTGCACGATGTCATCATTAGTGACCAAGAATGGCAACTCGTAGCGTACCTCCTCCGGGTCCTTCTTGGCATGAATGTGTACATGGTGAATGCCCATCTTCAAGTTGGAAATCTCTCTGTATTGTTCAAATAACTTGGTGACAACCTCGACTTCTCGCTTATCACAGTGCACAAACCCATTTCAAACAAGACCAAGAACATCTTGTTCTCTATAACACAAGTTGAATCCTTGGAAGCCCACAACAAAGCAAACCTCACATCGTCACAAGTGTTAGGGCCCACAGTGGGGAACTGTGACTTCTCTGGCATTCTCCATGTTGTCAGTGCTATCAATAGAAATCAACGGATGTAATGGAATTTATTTCCCTCTTCTTGTGCCTTTGAGAAGTCATAGAAAAATTCTTGGCACAAATATCCTCCCTAGTTAAACTGGACACCCTTGCTACACAACACATCCAATTATATGACCAGTGCAAATACATCATCTTCCCCACACTTCCTCATTATTTTCTTGACCAAAATGTGCATGAAAAATGGAACATATTGATTATTAATGGTCCTGACAAGAAATCCACAAGAATGCGTAATCAGATCATACTCCTTCTTCATCATCTCGGCTAGCTTTTTATCCTCAAAGTTTCTAACAAATGTGCCACTGAGGTTTTCTCCTTGGTAGGGAATCATAGTTATTCTTCTAATCAACATATCATCAATGGGGATCTTTGTCCATACCCACATATATCCATCATGCACCAATGCCAATAGTTGGCACACATATATTATGTTGATATTGCTGCACCCAAAGTGTGGAACATATAGCATATTCAAAAACCCAGCTATCCAAATTCTTTGTAGTAAACTAATTTTGGGGTACTTGTTGGAATAGAACTGGGGATACTCGATCGAATCATTAAGATCCCAATCCTCCATGCGTAGTTGCAGCGCCCTTGCTAACAAATCTCCCTCAAACACAACCTCATTTAGTAATAGTGGTATAAAGACTTTGAATTTGATAGCATATGGGTCCCTAGTAACCTTTGAGGTCAGCTTTCATGGTGGCATATAGGGCGGCAAGCTGGAGATTGGTTTCACATTTTCTATGTCAACATCTTCTAGTTTTTTTGGCCACTTCTTCCACATATGAATCTTGGGGCTCCATCGACAGCTTTTGCTTGTCTAGCTTCTCCTTAGTGCTGTAATCCTTAGTTATTTTTCTTGGTGATTTCCTAACTCGAGGCTACTTCTTCTTCTGTGCGCTTCCACCAACAGTTTTCTTCCTTGGGGACGTCAGCCTAGTGAAATGCCCTGGCGTTGTAGCAGTCATGAGGAATCCTAGCCCTCTTTTAATAAGCTCTTATTCAATTTCCTCCCATGTCTTACCCAACATGCAAAAAAACACTCCGTTCACACTTAAGAAAAAAATCACCGGTCAAAATCTCAGTGAGAAAAGTGTTTAAATGTGGAGTGGGTATCCATATTTATAACCTTTTTTAATTTCAAACTCCATGATCTCCTTTAGATCTACCTCGTAAATGAAAATTTGGTGACAGATTTTCCCATATATGCCCATTAAATTCACGCCTCATGCTCCTTTTATTGATAATTTCCCTATCAAATCAACTGTAGAAACGCCAACGGTCTTCTTATCACTAATAATTTTTCCCTAGAAGCTATCAGAAGAAGGAATAGACTGAGATAACCACAAACCAATCTTTTAAGTATATGCTCTAGCCAACCTATGACTCAGAGAGGGCTCTCTCTATGAAATTTAGCTTTGTTTTACTGGGATTTTAGGGTAGTACTTAATGTTCACTGGGGTTTTGGTTTTGAAATGAAGGTTGGGTGGTGGAATTCTTGGAACAGATGGATAGAGCAAGGTATCTAAGCCATAGTCTCCCACCATTTACCATAGTCTCCTTCTTATGTCATCAAACCGAGGGTCCAGTCCCACCAGAAGTCAGAGAAATTCTCTGAGCTTTTTTTACTTAAAAAACTATAGGTATTAATAATTTTATTATGAAACGGAAGTTACTGAGTGCCATAGGGGTTAAATTGAATCAGGGGATGATAAGTAAATGAAATTGTGAAACATTGCTTTTGTTTTGTTTACCACTTATGCATATCTAAATGATGCATTTGGAACAATGACATAGGTGTATTTTGTATGAAATGACATGATATTTCTACAACCTTTCTACTACTTACCCACTTAGTCATCCTACCATTTTTTCTTCACATTATTTGGGTGCGTTTAGGATAGCAAACCCTTATCAATAATTTTCTTTTCTTTACAAAATAAACTATCTAATTCTAACCTTATATCATTCGAAGGCTCAAATTAAATTGATGAGCTCCTTTTATTCACTCTACCTATCTAATGGTCTGCCAAGATTACACTGTTTGGTCAGATTTATTCACTGTCCATAAACATAAAATTCAAAGTATGAAATAGCCAAGTTTAAACATTTTTACCATCACGGATTGTGGCATAAGTAATAAGCTACACACAATCTTTTATTATGCATAAAAAGTAAATAGTAGTGGCATTTTGACTTTCACACTTTCATAGTTTCTTTTTGTCTTTTGGGGTTCATATATTTCATTTTTTGTTTTGACATCTTCATTCTTTTCTTCATTTGATTATTCTTTTAGGACATACCCTCTTTACAGTTTTTAATTTTTTAATATGGAAAACATTTGCAGAAAGCAAAGGTATCTACAATATTACAAGGCCTAACCTTAGTCATTCAAAATTATGACTCCTATTGGTATAGGAACCTCACAGTGGCTCCACTTGGGGATGGCATTTCCTCGTGAAATTTCAAGAACTTTGTAGATCAGTAGCCTTTTGAATTACTATTGATGTTGCCTTGCAAAATTATCCTCTTTGCCTCTGCATCATTGATACTTATGACAGTGAATCCTTAAAGCTTAGGGCCCTCTCTTCAAGATTCAACTTCAAAAATTACTATCCAATCCAGACTAAACTTTTTGAATAAAAATGAAATATGTACAATGGAAGTAAAAATCAATAGCTAGGTTCAAAATAGTGTTCGCGCATTCGACCATTCACTGGTCCACCTTTTGCTTCTATACCATCCATTTCTCTTAGGAAGAAAGCATTATTACCTTTGAAAGCATAAATGACATATGGGCCTTTCGATAGGAAATCAAATTTCCCATGTTTACCTTTATCTTCCCTCCTTGAATCCCACTTTAGGACTTTCTCACCAAGGTAGAAATGTTCAGCCTTGGTTCTCTTATCAAAAATCTTTTTAATAGTTTCCTGCACAACCTGAGATCTGATGTATACCTCCTCCCTAGTTTGTTGAAGATGAATTGTTTGGTTGATTCTTCTTTGGATACTATTTGGTTCAACCTACAACTCCTGAAGCAGCCTCATCACTAGTGTTCCCAAGGAGGATGGAAAAACAACTTGCATCCCATAAACTAGTTGGTAGGGAGATGTACCAATTGATCTTTTAGTGGTTAGTCTACCTACCGATAAGGCATTGACTAGATTTTTGTTCCATGTTTTCTTATTATCCTCTAATAACTTTTGATGATGCTCACCAGAATTTTGTTTAAGGATTCTTCCAGTCCATTTCCCTGAGGATAATAGGTTGTGGAATGGCCCAAGGTTATGTGATACTTGTCACAGAAATATATCACTCTCTTGGATTTGAAGGCTATTGCATTATCAGTAATGAGCTTAGTTGGACATCCAAATCTTGATAGAATGTTGGTTTCAAGGAAGGTTGGACATCAGTGACTTGCCTTGAAGGTATCGCCTTTATCCATTTTGTGAAATAGTATGTGGTAGTGAGGATCCATTTGTGTTGGGCAGAGGAAGGTAGGTGAATTTCACCAATGAAGTCTAAACCCCATTGTTGAAAAGGTGTTTCAGCATAGATTGGCTTGATTGGTAAAGGTAGAATCTTTTTCATTCCCTCAAAAATTTGACATTTCTGACAGGAGGTCACATATTTCTTTACATCATAAAACAAGGTAGGCCAATAGAAACCAACTCTAAGAATCTTATCAGCGGTGGTTTTTTGGTAAAGATGTCCTCCACAGTCACCTGCATGAAACTCTTGTAATACTTTGTGAGATTCATCTTTTAATAAGCAGTTGAAAATAATCCCTTCATGATTTCTCCAAAACAAAGCATTGTCTAATATAGAAAATCTTAAGGATTTCATCTTTAAAAATCTGCTTTTGGTCTTAGATAATTCAGGAGGATCTTGGAGATTCAGTAAAACATAAATGATATCAGCATACCATGGTGGTTCAATAAAGGCTTGGCTGATTAGTGGAGTCACCATCTCCTCTTAATTATCTATTTGTGCAATAAATTTTATATCCATGGCCTTGCAGTTTGATTCAACCATGAGCTTGGTTAAACCTTGGCCCTTGATTAACTTAGTTGTTTTGATTTCTATGTCATATTCTAGAATAGTAGCAATCCATTTTCCCCTCTTTCCATCTGTACCACCCTGAGTTAGGATGTCTTTGAATACTGAATTAGGAACATAGGCTACTATATGAGAATATAAAACGTATACCATAAAATTCTTGATAGCTTTGACCAAAGCAAAGGCTTGTTTTTCCATTATGTTATATTTTAGGGGGGCATCTCTCAGGGATTTGGTAAAGAAAGCAATAGGTTGTTCATAGCCCTGGTCATTTTTCTATAGTAAAACTACAACAATAGTGTGCTCAGAAGCAAAGGAAAATAAGATGAAATCTCTGTCAAATTTTGACTGATCAAAACTGGTGTTTTAGTTAAGGCTAGTTTAATGTCTTCAAAGAATTTCTTAGCCTCAATAGTCCATTTTATGGTCGAATCCTTTTTCAACATATTTTTTAGTGATCTAATTAATTCTACTATATTAGAAATAAATATTCTAAGAAAGTTAATTTTCCCTAAGAAAGCTTGTAATTCTCTAATGTTCCTTGGATGTTGTATCTGTAAGATGGCTTCTATTCTTGCAGGGTCTATTCGGATACGATCTTTTCAAATTATATGACCTAGTAACTTTCCTTCTTCTAACCCAAACAAAGACTACTTGGGGTTTAAAGAAATTCCATATTTCCTACATTTAATAAAAACCTACCTTAGATGATTGAAATGTTGGCTATTAGATTTTGAAAACAAAGTAATGTCCTCTAGGTATATCACAAGGATGTCATGGATTTCATTGGCAAAGGCTATATCCATAGCCCTTTGGAAAGTGGCTCCTGCATTCATTAGTCCAAAAGGAATTTTCACATACATGAATGTGCCCCAGGGAGTAGTGAAGGCAGTCTTTGCTTGGTCATCAGGATGAACTAAAATCTAATTGTAACCAGGAAACCCATCCAATAATGAGATTATGGTTGATCCAACTACCCTTTACAAAATATGATCCATTTTGGGGAGAGGGTAATTGTATTTAAGTGATACTTTGCTGAGGTTCCTATGGTCCACACGGAGTCTGATCTCGCCAATTTTCTTCCTAGTTGGAACCAAGTTTGAAACCCAATCAGAAAATCTGATTGGTGCAATTATCTTAGCATCATACATTCTCTAGATTTCCTTTTCAATTGAAGGTAATAGGACATGATTAATCCTTCTAATTTTTTGTCTGAAACATTTTTTATTTTCCTTTATAGGGATTGTGTGTTTTATGATGTTGGTGTCATACAATTTGAGGTACTCATAACTCCAATCCAAGACATCCTAAAATTCTTCTAATAACTCAATGTATTTCACCTTTTCAGTTGAAGGTAGTGATTTCAAAAGTTTGATCAATTTTGGATTTTCATTAGTGCCTATATTACACTCCTCTATATCAAATTTCAAAGGTTTCATTTTAGGCTTTCTAGGAACATCATTTGAATCAAACATGTCTTCCAAAGGGGTTAATCCCTTAGGTAAGAAATTGTCTTTGAGGTCAATTACTTCGGTGTCTTCGTTAATTATTTCATCAATCTCAACTTGTTTTAGGTTTTGTACATCTAATTTTGAAAATTTAGTGGGATGAAATCCATCTATCTCTTCCCCTCCTATCTCACTTATTTATTTTTTGTCTTTAATGTTAGAATCTATTGATGTGTCAGTATCTATATTGCTATTTACAAATCGTTCTTCCGAGATTAAAAAATTGTTTATCTATCTGTCATTAAAAAATATTTCCCAGTTCTTCAAATTATCTGGGATTGCAGGTCTGTGCCTAACTTCAGCAGCGTATTGATGGTTAGGTTGAAAGGGTGACTTGCAGGTGCTGGCAAACATTACTAAACTATCATCCTGCATATTGCGTTTTCTAGGAATTACAACAAGTTTGGCTTCTAAGAAAGTGTTTAGTATTTCTACAATGGTTCTTCTATAACAACTTAATCTAGGGTCTTTTGTCATATATAAAACATCAATTTGTTTTATAACTAGTTCTGATTCTCCCATGACAAAGACTCTTTTGGCTCCTAGATTTCTAACTAATTTAAGACCTAAAATTAATGCTTCATACTCAGCCATATTGTTAGTACATTTGAGATTTAGTCTGTATGCATGGCCTTCTGAGTGATTATTCTCCAAATAGTATATCCAAACTCCTGCTCCTGCTCCAAACTTATTGACTAACCCATAAAACTCAAGATGCCACAATATCTCATGTTCATAATTTTTATCATCTTGTGCCACAAAATTTTCCTCATTTTGACTATCTTGTTTAGTGGAAAGTTTTAAGGTTTGTACAATTTCCTCTTGTTTTGAAACTATAATTTCTTTTGGTTCTGTATCAACATCATCTAAAAGAGTTTCTTGTGTTTGATTAGCATTATACAGGATAAAAGAATCAATGTCTAAATGTACAGAGTAGATAGGAAAGTTTTAAGGCCGATCCTAGCTACTTACCATGTATTTCATTAAATTTTCTCGGTACAGCTTCTTGCTTTGTCCAAAAACAGAGATTGCAATGAAAATCCTAGCTACTAAGGAAAGAGAAATGAAATTCTTTCAACATAGAGCAGAGAGCACACACTAGATGCACTTTTCCTAAATCAACTTTAGCATGCAGTCTTAATGAAAATGCACATGCATGTATTGTTTTTTAGTTTCCTTAATGTGAGAATGACAAAAAGAAAACAAAGTATAGATCTAAACTATTCTCTTTCACAGTGACAATACTAACAATTTTCTTTTCAAAAAATGAAAGTGAGGTCAAGACGACACTTTGCGATTTTGAATTTAAACTGCTTTTGACACTTGAAATACTAATGATTCAAATCAAATATGATGTCAAAAGTGTAATCAACTATCTAAAAGAGGAATTCTTTGTGACACTCCTTTTCTTGATTGAAAACGACACTTGTGACACTTTCAAATCAAAAGACGACAGTTCAATTAAGCTACTATTTGTAAAGGAGCACTATAAATGATGAAAAACACATGAAAAAATTCACTATTCCTTCTGATGGAGGCTGAATAATGCAAAAGAAGATGGTTTCAACAGAGATATACTGATCACAGATAGCAAAACTACCGAATAAAGTTGAAGACAATGAAGAAGAAACCAAAATCTCGAGGCAGAAACAGTCTTAGTCAATCATCGCACCTGTAACATAGGGAAACAGGGATGCATCTCACCTGAAACACACCGGAGGTGCGATGCATCCAGGTTGCCAAGAAGAGACAGTGTGATGGTCCAGGGATGAGACTGTGCTTGGTTTTCACTCACAGTTTGCAGCTAAGTTTAGGGATTTAGGCTGAGCTAATGATTTTCAGTAAACACAAAGTATAGGGGCTAATCTAATGAGGTTATTTGAGCTACGACCAAGGCACTTAGGATGTTTCAAGGATAGATGTTTATTTCATAAACCAACCCAAAGGTTGACTGAAGCAGCATTGATCTACTTTGCATTTGCATAGCAAAAGAAGTTCAAAGGCTAGCTGGCTTAACTTCACGCTCCGTCTATGGTTTATAAAGCAAACAACAGTAACAAAACAAACAAACTATTCGCTCCCCAGTGGAGTTGCCATTTTGTTATCGAGAAAAATAGTATCCATTCAGAGCTACTAGTCCCACTAAGATGGGTAGCTATCTTAGAAACAAACAAACTAAAGTCACTTGTGTTTTCCTTTATGAGAGATAGATGAGAGAGAAGCAGAGAGTACCAACCTCAGTCTTTTGTTAGTCTCCTTTCTTGTTTCTTCTCTCCTTTGATAGAGCTTTCACCACTCCTTTCTCACTTGTCCCACTTCAAAGAACACCCATAGAGTCAAGGCAGCAAAATACCATCAAATCATAGAGATCTATAACCATAAATAATGTAGGATCAGATGTACATTAACTATATAAATGCATACACAAACAAGATTCAGATATATAAAAGCATATGGAGGAAAAATCAAATAGCTTTATTGATAGAAGTAGTGGAAGAGAGGATTACAACCAGGCTGTCTGATCCAGCATCATCCTCCCAGCATGAAAACCCTCTTCACCTCATACAAGGCAAGATCACCCAACAATGTCTTCAAAGAGAAACCAACAGCACTTCCTTGCAAATTACAAAATTCCAGCCCTTGGATCTCTTGGATGAGGGATCCATATATAGATGTCTACAAGAGAGTGAGTCAGCTTCTGGGATTTTGATTAGTGTAATTTCACTAATAGTTCTTGGTTCCACTTGGAGATTTTAGATCTCTTACTCATCCCTGGGTGAATTTAGAGAGGCAAGTGTCATATGAGAAATTTCTAGAAGATTCTTTGGGTTTCCACCTAGCAAACTGCTTCTACCATTTGTCTGCTCTCACTCATCGCACCCTACAGAAGGGATTTCCAATATGCATCGCACCCCCCATGTGCAATAGGTGAGATGCATCGCACCCTATGCATGGAGCAGTCTGTATGGTCCTATTTTGACCAGGTTTTAGTAGTTTTTCATGGAGAACTTATGGGAGATGATGTAATCAGCTGACCTTGTTCCTTTAGGGTATGAAACAACAATTTTAGGGGTTTAGAAGCCCTTGGTTTATGGACATATGTGATTGGGGCTGCAGTGCCCAAATATGTCTATAACAGGTGCCCACCACCATCATAATGGAATCGTGTTGTCGTTTGGTCCTTGGAAATCGCATGATGAAATCTATGGAAACCACTTCCCATTTCCATTCAGGGATAGGTAGTGGATTCAACAATCTAGCGAGTTGTTAGTGCTAAACCTTCACTTGCTAACATTCTAAACATTTTAACAAATATTCTGCTAGCTCTTTTTTCATACCTATCTAAAAGAAACATTTTCTTAATGATGTTACCATATTTTGATATCCGGGATGTCCCACATATGGATTATTATGGTACTGATCTAGTACCATTTGTTTCATATCACTCACATTGGGGACATATAATCTTTTCATGTAAATCAACATTTTTTTCAGAATTTTCAGCATAACTTGGGTTTTATGTTTGTTGCAATTTCTGTTGATTTTCCAAGTGCTTAAGGTCTCTTGGTATTGAGTTTTTAATATAATCTAAATTTTTTTTACTAATACTTCTAACAGATGCCCCCATTAAATCATGTGCATGTCCTCTTAAAGCATCTGCTATACTGCTTTCTTTTCCTTTTTTGTGTTTAATGTCAAACTCAAACTCACTAAGGAATCCCATCCACCTAGTTTGTTTAGCATTAAGGTTTGGTTAGGTGAAAAAATATTTCAAGCTGATATGATATGATACCAAGGTGAATTTATTCCCTAATATATAGTCTCTCCACATCTTTAGAGGATGTATCACAACATCCAGTTGTAGATCATATATTGCATAATTTTTTTCACGTCCCTTCAACTTTTTAGACTCATAAACAACTATTGAATCTTACTACATCAAGACTCCCCCTAGACCTTCCAAATAAGAATATATTCAAACAATAAATTATTTATTTGGGTCTGCAATTTTTAGTATAGGGGCCATTGTAAGTAACTATTTCAATTTGTTAAAACGTTCCTGACTTTTGGTTCTCCATTCAATCTTTGCTCCCTTTTTTGTAACGAGGTAATAAGGTAAGCTAGTTTAGAGAATCCTTCTATAAATCTTTAGTAATACCCTATGATTCCCATAAATGAGTGTACAACTAATACATATTTAGGCATGGACCACCTTAAAATAACCCTAACCTTCTCAGGGTTAACAAACAATCCCTCCTTTGAAGTAACATGGCCCAAATATTGTATTTTGTCCTTATAAACCTTACATTTGATAAGTTTAGAATATAGTTGGTGTTCGCTTAACATTTACAACACTAATTTCAGATTTTCCTTATGTTCTTCGTCATTCTTGGAATATATTAGAATGTCATCTATAAATACCTGTAAAAATTTATGGAGGTACTTATTAAGTCCATTGTTCATTAAAAACATAACGGTTGTTGGTGCATTAGTAAGGCAAAATGGCAACACTACAAACTCATAGTGGTCATATCTGATCTGGAATTTTGTCTTATAAATATATTCATCCTTTCTTCTCATATGGTGATACCTGATCCTTAAGCCAAATTTTGAGAATACAGTTGCCACCCTCACTTGATTGAATAGATCATCAATACAAGGCATCATGTATTTTCTTTTAATAGTTAACTTGTTTAATTATCAATAATTGATGCACATTTTAAATATTCCATCCTTCTTCTTAACAAATAACGCATGAGCCCCTCATGGTGATACATTGGGCCTAATATATATTTTGTCCAGTAATTCATGTAACTGCATCTTCAAATCTAATAATTCAGCTACACTCATTCTATAGGGAGCTCTAGACACTAGGGTTGCACCTGACACTAGATGAATAGAAAACATATATATCTACGGGGATCTAAGTCCGAGATTTCCAGTGGAAAAACATCCTGAAACTCCTTAATTATTAGCTAGGTCTCTAAATTTTTCTTTCTAGTTTTTTGCTCATTTATTTCCACATGCACCATAAATGATCGATACCCTTTTCACGCACTCTTTTTCATTTGTAAGGTTGAAATATGTCTAACTAATATGGATTTTAGTATGTGTTTGATTACTTGATTTTTTTCCACCCTATCTCACACAACTCATTGTTTTCTCTAAAAAATGTATGATAGCTCCATGTGTTTCCAACCCTTCCATTCCTATTAACAGATCATAGGATCCTAAGGGGAGTATATTTAGATTCATTTTTCAGGAATAACCATTTAGATTGATATGAAATCATCTCACTTCGCTGGTTACCCTACTCTTTGTGGTAGATGCTAACTATACCAACCATGCAATCTTACATTTTTTAATTTTTAATTTACACTTTTCTACAACCTATCGAATAATGTAAGTTAAACTAGCCCCTGGATCAATATATATAGAAACAAATTGGTTTGAAATGGTACCTTCAATCTTGATCATTTTCGATTGGTGCTCCACTTTTCTCTCTTCCAATTTTGAAATTATCCATGGAATATTTTGTGCGATATCATTCATAGTTGTGGCCTCATGGACAACTTGAATATTTTGGATAGATATGGGATTATGCATGAAATATCTCAATAGAT